>OY856410.1:386203205-386768205 GCA_963693085.1 Alisma plantago-aquatica | reverse complement strand
TATATTTTATGATTGCATGTGTGGTTTGCGGATATAGCATGTATAGAATACATATTATAAGTATGTGGTGGTCAGATATTATATTTATTTATCTATAAAATCCCTCAATAAATATTAAGTTTTAGATGCTTTCCATAAGAAACACACATGAAAAGCTTGATCGACTAAGCGTGGGAACGCCCTAGCTCATAGAAGTGCTATGGTATATATGTGGGTCTGCCTTAGCATGGTGAATATTCTATCGTGTTGGCTTATGGGTCAGGCTTGACTAGGTGACCTTAACATGATTATATATTTAAAAGAATACAAATGAACTATGGAAAGGAGTTGTGCATACCATCTATCAAAAAATTATATGAGATGCAATTAGCAAATCTTGCCTACCTTAATAATTGGTTGTGAGTGTCAGTGTTGTCTGGGTAATAACTTAATTATTCATGATGTTGACTCATTAGAAGGTTGTACATTGCAATCTTCCAAACTGATAGTGAGGGCTATCAATTTGAACAAAATAGTGAGAGCGATAATTAATTAAAGGCCTAATTAATATTGTCAATATTATCAAATCGAATCAAAAGTGTTTGGAAGAAGTGCAAATTTTTATAAATGGAAAACACACTATCATTATGATCGGTCATTGAGAATGAAAGACTAAACATGATAAACTTCCATATCTGGTTGAGGAATTTAAGAACGCTCTCAATCACAAGTGCAAGCTCTATTTCCATGAAACACCAGTGCAAGAGAAATCTGCTCTAAATGAACCTAAGGATGAAATGGATGCTTACATGAAGCATGCCAATCATGTCATAGACATCAGAAACCTTATGTTGTATTTATGAACTATGAATTTCATTAAAAACATGAAACATGGACATTCTCAAGATGGTTATGCATCCTAAGAATCATGTAAAGTAAGAAAGGTATAATGTCTATAAAGCTCTATTTGAGTGTAAACTGACAGAGGGAGATCCAGTAGAGCCCCATGTGCTCAATATGATTGGGCATATGGGACATGTAGAAAGATTGAGATCTCCTCTAGGTCAATATATGTCCACCAATATGGTTCTACAATCATTGCCTGAATCATATAGTCGGTTTATCAAGTGCTATCACTTGAATAACTTGGCTAAACTGCTATCTGAATTTCTTGGCATGTTCATAAATACCCAAGAACAAATGAAGAAGAACAAACCCATGATGATGATCAGTGGAACATAGTCCAAGGGAAAAGGCAAGGACAAAAAATGTTTTGAGACCAAGATGAAGTCCAAGTCTTCTACACTCAAGATAAGGAGAGGGATAATGATTGGAATTTGTCCTTTTCACTTAAAGAAACTGAGGAAGATGAAGAAAGAGATAGAGATCTCTACTTCAGGTATATACGTAAATGAGATTAAATTTGATACTTCTTTATCTTGGGACTAGATACCAAATGTGGATCACACATTTTCTCAAATTTAAAGGATTTGAAAATAAGTAGACATTTGAAGAACAAAGAGTAACTAGCCTCCCTTGAAGGCCAAGGGAGCTAATAACCTTATCAAGGTCTTACCTATCTAATGACCAAGGGTCTTGGGCCTTCACCAATGACTTACCCAACCTTGAACCTTCACTTACTTTGGCAGGCAAGCAATCTTCAATCAACAAGCTTTGAGATATGAGAATGGAGAAAGGAGATTTGTGAGATATATAAAGATCACAATGAAGCTAGCTCTCACAGAATGTCTAGTTTACTCTTAATTATAGTAGAAAGTAATCAAGATCAAGAATGATTAGGAGGTTTAAGGGGTTTCCCCCCTCAACTATAGCTAAGGGTTTTCACTGGCTAGTAGAGTACTTTAGTTCAAATTCTATCCATTTTAAAGAGGTTTCTTGATTTCATAATGGATATAAATCACTTTTCTCTCTCTCTCTCTAAATACTAGTTTGCACTTTACAACTACATTTCCATCTATTGTGTGTTAGTGTCCTAAGTTAGATGATGACACCAAAAGATAGGGCTTTAAGCCTCATAGTCCTAGGTACAATGGTAGTTTACATCTCAATCAAAAACATCATACGAATAAGGAAAATTTGCTCATCGATCGAGATAGGATCAGGGCAATCGACCTGCAAAAGTTCTTGGATTACATTATGTTATCCAATGCAAAAATGCATAATTATCATATATCTAAATTGTTCTAATTGTTATTTAATCTTAACTACAAGTCATAAAGTGAATATAACTAATTTACAACAAAAATCTAGACGAGAATATATCTATTCTTCAAATTTTGATTTTGTGGTGTTGTGACTTGTATTTCCAAAACCAGGTTTATGAATTTCAATGATTTGAGTGTTTTGTGAATTTCAATGATTTGAGTGTAACTAAAGATATAAATGGTATAAAAAGAAATGTTAGATGTACATGAGTGAAATGGTGAAGTCATCATCAATATATGGGCAATGTATAACCCTCAAGTCAACATTTTTCCCCTTTCTAAAGTTTAAAAAGTGTTCCTAAATTATTGAAAGGTATGAAATTACAATCTTGTTATCTTTTAATCTAGAGGGGTTTGTTTTTTATTGAACAAAAATTCCTCCCTGAAACTAAAACTGTAATGCATGTGTTGTTAGTACTCACAAGAGATAACAATTTCTACCCACACCCATTCAATATCAACATACTGTGAGAGATATGCAGTAAAATTCATTTCAAGATCTTCTAAGCTTTCTTCTCCTTTGTCATATCAAAAGGTGGGAGGGGTAGGATAGAATAAACAAGGTCTTGTTCCCTTGAAACTAGAAACCATAAAAATGATAAGAAACATGTCATCTAACAAAAGATGGGAAATTCCACAAGTGAAGTCATATTAGATCAAAAGAACTCTAACCCATGAAGAATTGTCATTTAAGAAGCATGATTGAGTACATAAAAAATATAAATATAAAAAGTACATGAAAAGTCATCCAATTAAATAAAGCATACATCCATATGAAAAGAATATAATACTAGAAAGAACATAGCCTCAAAAAATTGGTGTCCCACCTAATACATGCTATGCTCACAAGAAACATAATTATAGGACACTCTAGCCTAACATCTAGTTATCCAACAATGGATCATAATCCTCATCACCTTTCTCATTTGGTGGAGTAGAAGGGTGGTGATGAGGGATCTCAAGAAAAAATTAGACATCTTCTTCCTCATTACTAATATCACTAGAATTATCATCACCTCAACATTACCAAGAACCTCATCCACACCCATGTCCACATCCTCAGATTCTAGAGTCTCATGGATAGGCACATGAGAATAATTCTGAGCCTCAGTCATATAACCATGGGCAATGAGGGCTCAAAACTGTGGATAGTTGGGCTAGTGCCCCACTCATAGTGAACTAAGTTGGTAGGAAGACTAGATGAGGGAACTATGTCAAAGTATAGGTCAACATGCCAAGAGTTGTGTGGATCTATAGATGGTGCAACAATCTAAGGAGATGATGGATAAGAGGAACAACATGATCAACAACATGGGCAATGGAGGATGGGTACTGAGAAGTAGGATAAAACTGATCATATGCATAGGTAGCACAACTGGTGGAGTGAAAAGATGGCTGGTAGGAGGACATGGGTGAGGACAAGATAGGTCCATGGAGGACATGATATGCACGTGGTCATCTTTGTGTTGTGAATGGGCATTGATAGTAGTCATTCTCATATATCATATATCCCATGAGTTATTCATTGGATACAAAGAATGAGTCACAAGGTAGAGGTGAATGCATGGTGGAGGGTTATGAATGTGTAGTAGTAGTCTAGGTGGGTGGGGCACAAGATTTAAGGAGTAGGACCCGAGTGGGTATCCACTACTCACTTAATTTGAGTAAATAAACACATATAGTCCAAAAACACTAAAAATGTATGCTAGAATAGGTGTAGTTTTTCCATTTCTCAAATAATGGTATACAAAACCAAAGTATATAAAAAAAAGATCTAACTATTATAATGCTTGATTCTATATCATACATTCACCACCCATGGTGATACATAAGAAGACTAAACTATAACATAGGTACACATAGGGTTATCTAACCACCTCCAATCTATCTCCCTGGAAGGATCAAATTCACTTGAGGTTGTCTTGGTCAACCTTGGTTCACTCCTTTCTCTCTACCTAAGGGGTTGGAAGCATACCCCACGTGAGAAGATAAAAATGGAAATTTTCATCATAAAAGTTGTTGTGAGCATATTGATTAGGGATTGAGCAACATTAGGGAAATGGACAATACATATAACAAGACCTCCCATCCAAGAGGAAAAGTACCATACAAGTAGATATCAAAAGAATATGAATTTAAAATAATATGATAATCAATTGTAACACTTGACATTAATCTAAATAAGGTATGCCACACAAGCACACATAAAGAGTTTTGGTCACATAACCCATCAAAAATAATTAACCTGCATTCATGTGAGATAAACACAACATTAGTGAATTATAAATAAATAATGGAGGACATGGCACACAATCCTAAGTCATAATAGAGTAAGGAACATAACCAAACTCCCAATATAGTGTGGGCAAAAAACCCGTCTATGGGGCACATAACCCAGGTATGGGGCACATAACCTTCTTCCCAAGCATAAAGGGTACATAACCCCAGAAAACCAATGCACTTAACATCCCTAGGGTTACTGAATCACAAAGCATGCAAAATGTAGAGGCATATGAAAGTATAGTCAGAAAAATAATAATAAGATTGCCATCACATAAATGGACAATATGAAATATCCATCACAAAATGGGAAAATTAGGGTTCGATCTCATAACAAGGAACAATGTAGTTTAATTAGATAATTAAGGTTTCATCATGAAGTAGAGTACAATTTAGAGTCAATAAGAATATCCAACAAAAGATTCATATCGTCTATCTCACATAAGTCAACCTCTCAGAGGAGAGAGAGAGAGAGAAAAGTGTATAAGGTATTGTGTCCCAAAGAACCAAGAGAGAGAGAGAGAGAGTAAATATAGGTGATTGTGCAATATGAACAATAATGAATGCAACATACCTCTAGATGTGAGTCAACTTGTCAAAGTCCAAAGTATGTCCAAGTCATGGTTCTTCTCACCTATTATTACATCCATATATCAATATTATGAATTAATATGTGTTTATTTCAAACCCTAAATTATAGATTCTTATTATTGTTAGATTTAGGTTATGAATTAGCTTTTGTTAAGTAAAAAATCCTTTTTAGATTCCAACAAGTACTTTTGCAAAATTTTTTATAACCAAAAAAAGATTTATGACTTTGTAAAGACTTTCTATTACTAATTTATTTGAAAACAAAACAAAATTATGAAATGTTAGAAGTGCCCCCACATGAAGATCCAAAATCATTAAAGTGTGATGGGCCAAAAGGTTAAAATATCATCAATAGAAACCAATGACTGGCTAAGTCAAACATTGTCAAAAGATGACATTATCTGTGGTGAGAAAAATAAAAGGAAAAGAAAATGAGGGGCAAAACAATAACATGTTAACTATCATATTCTTCTCTTCCGCCAAACTATCATGAGGTAAACTAGCAAAATGACTTTGGTGATAGCTACTAGGGTGCCCATTGTCATCACCCTTACCATCTAGATCTAGGGAACCCGACTCTGGGTCCAGAGACAACCACACTTCTAGGATAGTTCCTCCCGCCATTGCGGTGCACTTGGGAAAATAAGGGAAAAACATTCACTTTCCACAAAACATGAAATGAAAAGGCAGAGGAAGGATTATGACTTTCTTAAAAAATTGATGATCCAAGAAACAAAGGAAAATACCAGCAAAACATGTCGATTTCCTAAATCAGTCGCCAAAGTTGTAAGAGGAGGGAAAAGTGATAAGACAAGGTATACCTCAGGAAACCCCAAATAGAAGGCTATTTAGTCTTATCCAAACTCTGAATGAGTAATCTAGGCTATTTTCAAGATCTGGGGTCGTCTCTGATTAGCTGGAAAGTAAGGGAGAATGACACCTTGTAAGTGGTGCTCGAAACCATGTTTAGGGGCCAAAGGAGAAAGTCCTAAAGGTTCAGATGACTTTGTGGGAAACCAAGCATCATTTTTTGAAGGTAACCCTTGTGCACAAGGCTTTAGCTTTATAGGGGAATTCGTTGGAGAAGCTTGCACACCGACTAAGAGGGCCAGAGAGGAAATAGGACAGTAGGTGACAAAACCCTAAAAAATTGGGTTTACGATTCTTAAAATAAAGAAATAAATATGTAGAAAAGGAAATCATCGCAAAAGGTGAGTGGGGGGGAGATAAAATAATGAGAAAATTGTGAACACTATAGCCAAAAAAGCATAAGACAACTAGAGGTAGGAGACAAGGTTGGTATCACACGATCAAAACGCATTCAGATTGAGTCCACTACATAAGAAAGATGGAAAGTCTAGCATGCAATATGTTAGTATGAGAAACAATAGGAAACCTAGAATCTAATGAGTGTGAAAAATGATGTAGGAAACCATATGAAATATATTGTATTAATAAAAATATTTATCAAATTTGTCCTTTAAATGCATACTTCTTTCTAAATATATTTGAGGGTGAAATCTGTGGTCAAATAATACCAAATTTGGTACCTAGACCAACTAGAACATGAGGAAACCGAATTCAAAATTTGTTTCCACTTTGAATTCATTAAATAATTTATTAAAATGTTTTTGTCATTGTCTTATATTTTCCTTTATTAATGAAAATATGATAGTTATGATTGTTCAAATAACGTGAAACTTGGCACCTGAGCTAATTGGGATCCAAAGAACACAAATTTCACATTAGATTTTGGTTTTGGAGTTTCCTTTTGTGGGTTATAATACAATTAGGATTTATGGCACATTATCATTATATTCTTATAACATTCCATTAATACCATCATTATTTATTATTTGGAATCACTTACCTTCACATTGTTACGAAAAAGAGTTTCCTAAAACTATTATGCACGAGATTTGATATTTTGCTTATATAATCTATTAAATCCATCAATTCAATATTTATTTAGATAATCATAAATTATTCATATATCATGGGTATGGAAATAGTAATTATTATTTTGAAGCACTTTATACCTTTTATTAACCTATTTCATTCATTGTATGCATATTAGTTAGCAAAGGAAACATATGTGACATATATAATGTATTTACTTACATGTTAGCACATAATCAAGTTATTGTGTAATATGAGTGTATTTTGATATGTGATGTTGATTATAAAACCTAATGCTACTCAATATGTTATATTTGTTTTCAAGCCTAAATATGTCATGAAATACCATCGAATTTTTCATGTTATATGCATTATATACATTAAGACAGAACTTTATCCTTTTTTGGTCAATTATAAAGAACCAATATTACTAACCTCCTAATCATGTAATAGGATAAGGTCCTAGATTTTAATACATTACAACAAACCACCCCTTAAAACGATTTCGTCCTCAAAATCTAGTCATCCAATATTATCCACCAACTACTCTCCACCCCTTAAAAGGTTTAACCTAAGAAGTCAAACAAAACCTAGGGTTAAATATTAGGTTCTTGTGATTCTAACATAACAACCCTAAGGTTCACATCTTAGAACTAACGATTCACCTAGTATAACTTCCCATATATTATAGGGGTAAAGAGGGTAGGTCCATTAAATCTTTTGAACATGCCATATCGTCTAAAGGTGAATAGCTTGAGGGAGATAAGATTGAAACAGTTAGATTAACCAACCTCTAATGGCTTTGATACCATCTTGTAAGGATTTGGACCTAACAGGGGATCTGTTACTCACTTAATTTGAGGAAATAAACCCATATAATCCAAATATACTAAAAATTTATGTTGTAGTAGGTGTATTTTTTATTTCTCCAAATAATGGTTGTAACATACTGAAACCTAGCATCTTAAATCTATAAATCCTATTCCAATTGTTAGAAGATTAGAACGTTTGATCCCTTAGATTTGACCAAATAAGGATAAAGTTATATTTTAATAAATATTGTTAATGCATATATTATATTATGTGACAATATGTTCTATAGTCAACATCACATACGAAATACATTCATATTAAAATAATGACAATCATGTGCAAACATGTAACAAAATTCATTAAATATGTCTCATATGTTTCCTTTGCTAACTAATATACAAATAATGGCTAAAATATGTTTAACAAGTGGCACAATATGCTTAACACATGAATAGGAACAATAATGTGAATTTCCATGTCCATAAATAGGAGTCATGTATGGACTTAATAGATCAAATAAATGAAATATTTAAATTTGAGCAAAATAATATAAGGAAACTCTTTTGGTTACAATGTGATGATAACAGGAGTCTAATAATAAACCATGATGGTAAGGATGTAATGTTACAATAAAATAATGGCAATGATCCAAAACCATAATTGCATTAGAACTCATAAAAGGAAATTCCAAAATCCAAATCTATTGTGAAATTTGTGTTCCTTGGGTCTAAATTAGCTTGGTTACCAAGTTTCACATTATTTGAGAAATCCTAAATATCATAATTTCATTAAGAAAAGAAAATATAAGATAAAGCCAAAAATATTACTTAAACTATTAAGTGTCATCTATAGTGAAAATAGATATAGAATTAGGATTCTAAATACCAAAATAAGTCTATCAATAAACTTTTTCATTAATTGAATAATCCAGACTATTCCAATTTTATTTGGGCGAGAGAATATAATTTAAGACCAAAGATATTAGATAAAATAATAAACAATCCCAAAAGTGCAAACTAATGCCAAAGACAAATTCATCATGTCCTAATTAGTCTAGGTATCAGATTTGGTATAATTTGAACCTTGCTTGAACCCTCTAGAAAAATGGAAAGAAACTATGTGAAATAACCTCTAAAATTATGATCAATTGAATTAATGCATGCAAAGTTGTCATACGAATCAAATTCTAGATTTCCTAATTGCTCTCCTTTAAGTGTCACACCTATTTTTCTTTTTATACTACACAGACTCAAAGATCATCATTGGATTTCTGATCGAACTGCCATTATGTTCTCTCCTACTTTCACTTCTGTCTAATTTCACCGTGTTATGAAGATCGAGTTCTCTCCTCCATATCTCCTTCATATTATATAAAGTTGGCAAGATTCTTTCAACATTGAATTTTATAAGAGGATTTTGCACCCATTGATCACTCACTTAAACCCTAACTCTCTAAATTCAAGAAACACCCAACTGGTACTCGCAACCTCTCCTTCCCATTATTTCACACACACCCCACACCACCTTCCTATATAAACCTAATGACCTATAAACATTCCCCCCATCTACATGAACACTCCCCCACCTTCAATTGATCGTGAAGTGATCTACTTTGCTTTATCTCTCTTTGGCTTTTTCTCTGCCAACAAGGAAGAGGTATTTGATGCTCTCGTACATGAACCTTCATTTGAAATTTTAGTAAGTTTCCTCAACTACCCAACCTACTTGCGTACCCTATGGTTTCTCATGTGTTTTTCCTAGTCTCCCCATCGACAAGTGCACTGGGATGGTGGTCGGCAACAATCATCAATTGATCTTTTTATCCACTCTTCTGCCACGATATTGCTTCTAGGGTCTTTACCAAGTCTCAGAAGCATTTCACGATAGTTGATTTGTACTAATGGGGATCATGCTGCGGTTTATGGAAATTTGATTAGTTTTTTGTGTTTTTCACACTCCAATATATTTGGTGGTTCTAGTATTGATTTTCACATGGTTGTCTGTATAGGGAGATACTGGGGGAATCCTAGATTCATGGAGTTCCCTACTTTGTAGGCCCTTTTATTCAGTCTTCTTCTTCATCTTCTCACTTTAATTTGGTGATTCTTCTTTCTTATTTGTTCCCCTCTTTGCAGTTGTTCATTCGTGATAATGGTGCGCTGACTCTGACTCTATCTCCAAAATTGATGCAGACGGTTTTCGGTGGGTGAAGGTTTCTCACTCAAGGGGAAGGCCAAGTCTTTAGGGACAAGGTTGTTTCCCTCCTAGCCATGTCTAGATCTAGTAAGAGAGAATACTTTCTCCTCAATGATATTTCTTCTCTACATCTATTCTCGCTTTTGGTTTCCTTCACTTTACGAGGGCAATTTGGTCTTTTCACTGTCTATCTAGAATTTCAACATGTTGAGTTGTGTCTGGTTTGATCCAGGAGTACATGGCCTTTTGGGCCATGTCATTTTGGTTTCAAAAATGGATATTAAGATCTATACAACTTTATGCAATTTTCTTATTGGTCATTTTTTATGAAATTCATGACTAATATAGATAGCTCTGAAGATTAAAATAAGAATGTTTTATAATCATGGGATTTTTCTGTACCCATTGAGTATATGTTTTATTTCCTAAATACAATATGATAAATTTGTGATTTTATGTATTTTTCTAATTGGTTTAAATATCTAAATTCATAGCTAATAACCTATATGTCATAAAAATAGAGTAAATATGATACAAACTCAGAAAGAGATAGTATAGTTTTGATAAACTATTTTATCAATAATAAAAATGCAAAATTTTAGGGTTTATGTAATTAATGTGAACTTAACAATAAAATTTACATATACGTTTAATAGGCATTTTGAAGACCCTGTCTTGGACCTAGGATTAGCTTTGGACTTATGTTGATATGAGGTATTTGGCATCCCTATTTTTCATATTGAGTAATCACCTATGTTCACTCTCTGTCTCTCTTGGTCCTTTGGTACACAATAGCCTATACACTTTTCTATATCTCCTTTGAGAGGTGGAATCATGTGAATTAGATTGTATACATATTTTATAAGATACTCTTCTTGACTCAAAATTGTACTTTACTTTAGGATGAAACCCAAGTGGCGAATATGAACTATTTTTCCCACTTATGCGATGTATGTTTCATATTGTCTATTTATGTGATGAAAATCTTAGTAATTCTATTGTTATGACTGAATTTTAACATGCATCTACATTATGATACTTTGTGCTTCAATATTCATCGAGTAATGTAATGCTTTGGTGTTTTTGAGTTTTATTCCCTACCAAGTTCACATTTCCACTTGTGTTATAAATATGGGCACACCTTTCCGTCGAGGTGCACCTTTGCACTGAATATTATATTTTTGGGAGTCTGGTAGTACTTCATTCTCTCTCAAATTATGGGTTATGTGTCCTAACCACCATCAACTTCATATTTTCACTAGTTCTATGCTTATCTCACATGCATGCAGGTTGATTATTGTTGTTGATGGGTTATGTTCCCTAAATTCTTTACATGCGCTTTTGTATATCCACTTATGTTTTATTAGTGACAAGTGTTTTTCTTGATTATCATCTTATTGCAATTCATATGATCTTGATATCCTCTTGGACAACACTTTTCTCCTCTACAGGAAGCCTTGTTATATTTGATGTCCTTTTTCCGGATATTTCTCAATCCCCAATTAATATACACATAACAACTTTATGCTGACAACTTCTATTTTGTCTTCTCTTGTGGGGTATGCTTCAAACCTTTAGGTGAAGGAATGGAGGACATGACATGCAGACGTGGACCTGGTTTAAGGAGATGACTCTTGGGAGATAGACTTGATATAGTTTAGATATCCCTCTACTTAAACCATGAAGTTGTACTTTCACGTAAGCCCCTTAATGGGAAATTCTTTTATAATATTTGATAAATTGAATATGGTCATGAAATATTATTCCACCACTATACTTTGGTCATCTTGTATAACACTATTTGATAAATGAAAAAATACACCTATTCCAACATACCTTTTTAATATGTTTGAACTAGATGGTTTATTCCTCAAATTAAGTAGGGAGTGGATCCCCAATCAGGTCTCACTCCTTACAAGATGGTATCAGATCCATGGTAGTCAGATTCTTACTATTTCAATTTGATCTCCTTAATTATAACCCTTGTCTTTCATAGTTACCATCTAAGTGAGATGTTTACCCTAGAATTGACCTACATTATTCATGAGAATATTAAAGGTTGATTTAGAAATATGTGATTCAAATAAGAATCTTGATTAGTAACCCTATTTTGATGCTCTGACCCTACTATATAGGTTAGTGGTGGCTTATCTCTTTGGATATTAAGATTTAACCTTAAGGTGGATTTTGGCATAAGAATGAGATAGTAGTTAATACAAAGATCTTAAATGGGGACTTGTTTATCACTTGATTTTAAGCCCAATCTTCAGTTTTATATCACAATGCTTTGACATCAAATTATTTTCTTTATATATATATATATATATATATATATATATATATATATATATATATATATATATATATATATATATGTAAGGTCTTTCATAATTATTAAGGTTTTTCTTAAAATGAGTCACTATGAAGAATAGTATAAAGTCTTGGAAGAGAAACCCTAGAATTAGTTAGAATAGAATTTTCAAACCTAGTTTTGACTATGAAGTGAAGACTACGATTATGTGGCATGATATAAATGTGTAGTGGACCTATCCTCTTTACCCCTCTAAGGTGTGGGAAGTTGTATTATGTGAATAATTAGTTTTGATATGTGAAGCTTAGAGTAGGTAGGCTAGAAACACAAGGACCTAAAATTCAACCCTAGGTGAGTATGATTTGTTAGTTGGATGCATGATCTATGAACAACATAACTCCTAAAATATTCATAGCTAAAGTTACATAATAACTATAGTAACTTGATGTTTTTTAGCTTTGCTTATTAGGTTAAACAATTTGAGGATGGAGAGATATTTTTTAGTAGAGTAAGGATGGCTGGATTTTGGGAATGAAATCCTCTTTAAGTGGTGGAGTGTTGTAAAATACTAAAACCTAGCACCTTGACTCAAGAAATCCTATTCTTATGATTAGGATATTAGAATGTTTGATCCCTTAGATTTGACCAAACAATGATAAAGTTATATTTGAATGAATATTGATACTTCATATAACATATTATGTTTCAATAGGTTCTATAACCAACATCACATATCAAATGTATTCATATTAACATAACAACTTAATCATGTTCAAACATGTAACATAATTCATTAAATATGTCACATATGTTTCCTTTGCTAACTAATATGAAAATAATGGCTAAATTATATTTATTAATTGGAATAATATGCTCAACACATGAATAGGAACAATAATGTGAAGTTCTATGTCCATAGGAGTAATGCGCCATTATCTAAATAAATATTAAATTGATGGACTTAATAGATTAAATAAATGAAATATGGAAATTCTTGCATAATAATATAAATAAACTCTTTAGGTGAAAATGTGAAGATAATAGGACTCCAAATAATAAATAATGATAGTAATGATATAATGTTATAATAAAACAATGGCAATGAGCCAAAAACCATATTTGCATTAGAACTCTCAAAAGGAAACTCCAAAACCCAGATCCATTGTGAAAATCTATTCCTTGGGTGAAAATTATCTTAATTACCAGTACTCACATTGTTTGAACAACCCTAAATGTCCTATCTTCTTAAGAAAATAATATAAAAGATAAAGCCAATAATATTAAATAAATTATTAAATGTCTTCAAAGGTAAAAAATAGATCCCAAATTTAAGTTCTAAATACCAACATTAGTCTATGAGTGAATTTTCAAACTAATTAAATACTTCAAAATAGCCTAATTTTATTTAGGAGAGAGAATGTAGTTTAAGAACAAATGTATTAGATAAAATAGTAAACAATATTGAAAGTGCAAACTAATACCAAAAATAGATTCTTCGTGTCCTAATTGGTCTAGGTATTAGATATGGTATAATTTGAACCTTGCTTGAACACTCTAGAAAATAGGGAAAGAAACTATATGAAGTAACCTCTAAAATTATAATTAAATGAATTAATGAATATATTTTATATAGTTTTTAGATTTCACTTGTCACATGAATCAAATACCAGATTTTCTAATGCGCGCTCATTTAAGTGTCATGCCTGGTTTCCTTTCAAAAAAAACATAGATTCAAAGACCACCATCAGATTTCTGATTAAACGGCCACCGTGTTCTATGCTACCTCTCACTTCTGTCCAATTTCCCTTGTTATGAAGCCTGAATTTCTCCCCTCCATATCTCTGCCATCACATAGTGATTCAAATACATTCTTTTAGCATTGATTTCATGTGAGGATTTTGCACTCAATGATCACTCTCTTAATCTGTGACTCTGTAATTCAAGGTATGTCTGACTGAGCCTAACAACCCAACCTTCCCCTTATTTCACAAACACCCCACACCATCTTCATATTTAAACTTAACAAACTAGACATGTTCCCCAAATCCACAGGAACATGCCTTCACCTTCAATTGGTCCTGATGCGATCTACTTTGCTGTACCACACTTTAACTTCTTCTGGACTAATAAGGAAGAGATATTCTCTACTCTCATACTTAAACCTTCAATTGGAATCTCGTTGAGTTTCCTCAACTACCTAGTCTACTTGCCTACCCTCTAGTTTCCATGTATTTTGTTTAGTTGCCCTACCGACAAGTGCATTAGGCTGGTGGTCAGAGACCATCATCAATTGACAATTTTTAACCTTTCTTATGCCAAGATATTGCTTCTGGGGTCTTTTTCAAGACTCAGATAGAATTTCACGATCATTAATTCATTATAATAAGGATCATGCCCCCATTTCAAGAAATATGATTGGTTTTCTGTGTTGTTCAGACTCCATTATGTTTGGTGGTTCTAGTTTTAATTATTGCATGGTTGCTCCAAAGGGAGATATCTGAGGCATCCAAGCTTCTTGGAGTTCCCTATTTTGCAAGATCCTTTATTTTTTCTTCTTATTCATCTTATAGCTTTTACCTAGTGGCTCTTCTTTCTTCTTTTCCCCATTTCCGACTGTGCATTCATGAATAATGGATCACTGACTTCGTCTCTATCTTCACAACTCATTCAAATGGTTTTCATGATTGAAGTTTGCTCGCTCAGGGGGGAAGGCAACTCTCCTGGGATGAGGTTTTTGCTCTCCTAGACATTTCTAGATCAGGTGAGGGAGAAGACTTTCTCATCGATGATATTACTTATCTTCCCTTATTCTTGCTTTCAATTTCATTCAATTGATGAGGGAATTTAGTATTTTCACAGTCTATTTGGACTTTTAACATGTTGAATTGGCATGTTGACCTAGGTGTCCATCACCGTTTGGGCCATGTCATTTTTGGTTTCAAAAACAAATAATAAGATCTACATGGATTTCTACAATTTTCTTATAGTTGATTTTTTTGAAATTCATAATGAATTATAGGTAGCTCAGAAAATTAAATTAAAATATGTCTTAGAATCATGGGATTTTTCACTACCTAGTGGTATAAGATTTATTTCCTAAATCCAATCAGATGGATATGTGAATTTATGGATTTCATAATTTATTTAAATTTCTAAAATTCATAACTAATAAGATATAAGTCAGTAACATAAAGTAAATTATGATATGAACTTAGAAAGAGATAACCTAAAATATGGTATGATTATGTTAACCTAATTAATTAATTAATTAATTAATTAATTAATAATAAAATGCGGTTTTTAGGGTTTATGTAATTAATGTGAACTTAACATAAATTCCGCATATATGTTTAATAGGTGTTTGAAGACCCTGACTTGGACCTAGGATTAGCTTTGGACTTATGTAGGCTCGATCTTAGTATGTTGCATCCCTATTTGTTATAATAAGCAATCATCTATATTCACTCTCTCACTTGGTCCTTTGGGACACAATACCCTATATACTTTTCTCTCTCTCCTCTGAGAGGTTGACTCACGTGAATTAGATGTTAGAAATCTTTTTGAGATACCATCATTGATTCAAAATTGTACTTTACTACATGATAAAACCCTAATTGTGGACATGAACTATTTTGCCCTCTTATGTGATATATGTTTCATATTCTCTATTTATCTGATGGGAATATCATTAATTCTGATGTTATGATTGAACTTTCACTTGTCTGTACATTATGCATTCTTTGTGATTTAATAGCCCTAGAGTAATGTAATTCTTTGGTTTTGTTGGGGTTTATTCCCTGTCGAGTATGTCATTCCACTCATATTATATATAAGGACGCACCTTTCTGCTCAGGGTGCACCTTTCCACCGATATTATATATTTGGGAGTCTAAAAGTATGTCATTCTCTACCAGGTTATGTGTTATGTTCCCTAACTACCACTGACTTTAGATTTTCAAAAGTGATATGCTTATCTCACATGCATTCATGTTGATTATTATTGTTTATGGGTTTTGTGCCCTAAATTATTCATATGTTCTTTTGTGGCACCTTTTATGTTTTATTGATGCCAAGTTTTTCTTGATTATCATCTTATTGCAATTCATATTCTCTTAATATCTGCTTGGATATAACTTTTCTTTTCTATGGAAGCCTTGTTATATTTGATTTCATTTTTCCTAATCTTTCTCGACACCTAATTAATTTGCACATACCAAATTTTATCTTGACAACTTCCATTTTGTTTTCTCTTGTAGGGTATGCTTCCAATCCCTAGGTGTAGTACATGGAGGACATGGCATGGATACATGGACTTGGATTAATGAGCTGACTCTTAGGAGATAAACTTGAGATAGTTTAGATATCCCTCTACTTAGATCCTAAAGTTGTTCTTTCATGTAAGCCCCTTAAAGGGATATTCTTTTGTAATCTTTGATAAATTGAATTTAATCATGAAATATTATTTTGCTACTATACTTTTGTCATCTTGTATGCCATTATTTGAGAAATGAAAAATACACCTATTCCAGCATACCTTTTTGGAGTGTTTGAATTATGATTTATTCCTCAAATTAAGTAGGGAGTGGATCTCCTCTTAGGTCCCACTCCTTATAATGTTATACAAGACCAAAATATATGTGGAAAATGAAAGATATAGTTGTTACAATGTTTGATCCTATATCATAATTCCTTCACTGTGCAGGGTGATACATAGAAAACTAAACTATAACATAATACCAACAAAGGGTTATCTAAGAACCATGAATCTATCTCCCAGATAGGATTAGGTACACTTAAAGTTGTCCTGGTCAACCTTGGTTCACTCCTCCTTGATCTCTACCTAAGAGGTTGGAAGCATACCCCACAATAGAAGATAAAGATGGAAAATATCAACATAAAAGTCAGTATGAGAATATTAATTGGGGATTGAGAAACATTAGGGAAAATGACATCAAATATAACAAGGCTTCCCATTAAAGAGGAAAAGTACCATCCAAGTGGATGTCACAAAAATATGAATTTCAAATAAGATGATAATCAAGAGTAACACTTGACATTAATCAAAATGAGGTATGCCACACAAGCACACATAAAGAGTTTATGACACATAACCCATCAACAATAATTAACCTACATGCATGTGAGATAAACATAACATTAATGAAATATAAATGAACAATGGTGGCCAGGGCACATAACCCCAAGAACTAATAGAGTAAGTCTAACCAAAATCCTAATATATAAGGTAGGCATTAAAACCTAGGTATGAGGAACATAACCTCCATTACTATATAGTGTGGGCACATAGCTTGGTATGGGGCACATAACCTCCATACCAAACATAAAGGACACATAACCCCATAAAACCAATACACTTATACACCCTTAGGGCTAATAAATCACAAAGCATGAAAAATGTAGAGGCAAATGAAAGTAAAATCACCGAAATAGAAATAATATTGCCATCACATAAATGAACTATATGAAACAACCACCCAAAAAGTGGGAAGATTAGGGTTTCATCTCATAACAAAGAACAATGTAGTTTAATTCAACAATATGGGTATCATCATGAAGTAGAGTACATTTTGGCATCAATAAGAATATTCAATAAAAGAATCGTATCATCTATCTCACATAATTCAACCTTTTAGAGGAGAATGAGAAACGTGTATGAGGTATTATGTCCCAACACACCATGAGAGAGAGAGTAAATATAGGTGATTGCTCAATATGATACCTCTAGACGTGAGTCAACTTGTCAAAGTCCAGACCCTAGATCCAAGTCAAGGTTCTTCTCACCATTTATTACATTCAAATATCAATATTATGAATTAATAACCTCCACACCAAACATAAAGGTCACATAAACCCATAAAACCAATACAGTTGTACATCCCTAGGTTTACTAAATCACAAAGAATGCAAAATGTAGAGACAAGTGAAAGTATAGTCACAAAAATAGAAATAAGATTTCCATCACATAAATGCACTATATGAAAAAACACACCAAAAGTGAGAACATTAGGGTTTCATCTCATAACAAAGAACAAAGTAGTTTAATTCCACAAATTGGGCACTCATCATGAAATAGAGTATAGTTTACAATCAATAAGAATATTCAATAAAAGATTCATATCATCTGTGACGTACTTGGATTTTCTAAAACTTAATCTGATGTGTGACGTCCAAATTGAAACCCTCACCTCAGCAAGAATCCCAATTTAAACATCCCACACAAGGCTAAGAAGAAGAAAATCAAGGGAGTCTGAAGGAAACAATCAGTAGCACATGTACATGAACAATAATAAAACCATACACACATGTTCACCATTCAACATATAATTACAACATGAATTATTACAACATTTGATATTACATATTGAACATCAAACTATACATATACATGTACTACATCTAAACAACAGGATCTTAAGACAACATGTCCACCTGTACATCAGCTCGCCATACAACTCTCACTATCCTAGGTCTTCGAGAGCATAACCACAACCTAAACAAAAGATTACATGTGGTACACGTCAGCAAAATATTTCAAGAATATTGTACTGAGTACGCCTACGTGTCTTTTCATATACCTCTCATCATATCTTGGCAATAAGATAAAACAAATACTTGGCAGCATTAAACAAAATATAAGAAAAGGCGTATAGTTGCACAAAGATATTTGTTACCAGAAGAGAACACATATTTTAGGCACATTTCCATTATATGTAAACTTGATCAACCACATGCACTATTCTACCAAAGAGATTTAGTGCTCACATGTACTATTCTGCCAAAGAGATTTAGTACTTCACAAATGCACTATTGTGCCAAAGAGATTTAGTGCTCACATGTACTATTCTACCAAAGAGATTTAGTACTTTCATCAATGCACTATTCTACCAAAGAGATTTAGTGCTATCATATAATGGACCATATATCTTATGTTTCATGTGTTCATAGCAATAAGTACGGAAAAACATGCAACATATCATACAAGAACAATCATTTCAATCAATATCATATGCCAAGTTTGTACTACCATATAACGCAAGCATATTATATAATAAGCCAAGTAAGAGGTAATGGCGTACCTTCCAAAGAGATAGATCATACTAAACACATATCACTGATGTCAACTATAAGCTTGGTCAAACCTGATCAAAACAAGACCAAATACTATCATCAGGCTCTCATCGTCATAACCCTAGTTATGTTCATTTTAGGGTTTACTTAACTCATTATGACATTCTCATCATTACTTGCATTCTTGTCTTATATTTATCTTACTGATGTCATTTTCCAGATTATGATTCATCAACTGGATATACTCATGTGTCGCATTATTATGTGAGCATACTTAACATTATGTCACATTCATTAACCATATTAGGGTTACATCACATGTATTATGGGTCATCTTCATATAACATGGATTTCATTTATAAAACTGATCACAGATTTATATATTATCTTCCAGTTACAGGTATGAGGGCTTTCTATAGTTTCTCTGATTTATTGAGCATGTATGCATTAATTACATATTATTTAGGATTATTAGCATTAACTAGCCATATTAAGTAATTACATAATTTCATGCATCAACATGATCATTATTGACATCAGGTGCATGATAAACATGATTATAGACTTACTGACATGTTATCATAATTTTAGAACATCGTTTGATATTTATTATCCATGAAACAAGCATAACACATCTTATTTGATATCACTATTATTTGTGCAACAAAAGACTAATATTATGCATTCATTATGTTCTACTCATTTTTCTGAACATTTTGGTATATTGTACGTATTTTTCTAATCATCGAGCTAATTTCTGTGAATTATACAAGATTGAGGTATTTACTGGAATTACTGGGCAATTTACCTTTTTAGGCCAATGCCCTGCCGACACGTGGCTCATGTGGGAGCATCCCGCTACTGTGCTGGGCAAGGACCCGCATGGCTTGACTCTTTTGATTCAAGGCTGTCGACCCGGTTCAGGGTTTGCTCCAGAACTGGACCGCCCGCTCGCCTCCTCCTTTTCTCCTTCTACGCGACTTGGGCTTCTCCCAATTCTACGCGAGACTCCGACGGTGCTCGGTTCTCTACTCGATACCTGCACTTTCTATGAACACTGCCAATAGGTCTGAATGGTGGTGAGAGAATGGTCATGGTGCGCCGCCGCCCGCTGGTTCTCTTCTCGCGGAGTTAGATTGGTGGTCGGGTTTTCCTCTCCACCTTCTCCGGAAGCGCCACCAGTTTCTCCTCGAAACCGGCGACAGCTATGGTGTCCTCCAATGAGTTTGAGACCTATTGTGGTGTCGACCTTGCACCTCTCTTTCTTCACGATCTTAGAGTCTGGCGCATGTCGGTGCGCCGCGCGTCTCCTCCTTGACATCGACACCTTCCGCAACCAACAACTTCTCACATGTCTGCTCACACTGTAGGCCTCCAAGCTAAATACTACGGTGGAGTTTGGGATTCACTTCTCTACTCACCTCTCGGTCTACTCCTACAGGTGGCGCTGCCGCCAAGAGGGATGGGTCTCCAGCGAGAGATCGACTAGGGTCTCCTCCTCCTGGCTAAGCCTTCCGCTCAGTGCCCAACCAGGGAGCGCCGCCACTGGCCTCTCTGGCAAGCACTCAAGGATCTCGCCAGGAGTGGTTGCTGTTGTGCACCTCTTTTCCACGCCGTGGTTGCTTCCTACCTCTAGACCGTTGCTGCTATGGCGTCTCCTCCTTAGTCTGCTCGGCGCCGCTATCTAGTCCAGCACAAGCTATAGATCTGGTTGCCATTGTCAATCACCAGGCATGGGCACCGGTGTGCGTGGGTAGTGTTTTCCTGCACGAAGCTGCCACAGCGAGGTTCCAGCCTCTGGTAGCTTCTAAAACTGCTCTAAAGAGGGTTGTTTCTCCTCATCGCAAACCAAGCAACCGCCCACCGAGGGTCGTGCCTTGTCCCTCATCTTGCGACGTGTGATGACCAGGAATCCCACGTTCCTAATGGGTCCATGATCCCAAGCAAAAAGGCATACTGATGTCATTTTGCTGTCATCCTGGTGATTGGATCGAACCACTAACATGTGATCCGTGACTCTAACAACGGAACTAAAGGGTCTGTGACATCCCAAAGAAGGTCTATATGTAGGCTAAAGATATCTTACCTTGATCTAATATACCTCAAAAAGTTATGCACTTAGGAATCTTAATCACAACATCGACATCAAAAGACCTTTAACTTACTTCAAATCAATTGAAGTGCCTTCATATAATCAAAACACACTTCAAGGACTATTATTATGTCATTATAATATGTTAAACCAAGAACATCAAAATTTCACTCCGTCACATCCTACACACCTTAAAGGAAATTTCGTCCTCGGAATTAAGCCAGAAAACCACTTTGTCACATCATATACATCTTAACAGAACTTTCGTCCTCGAAAGTAAACCAAAAAGTCTTCATCCATATATATAGTACGATTCTAGGTGTAACATATCCACAAAGGTTACCTAGAACCATGTATCCAAAGCACTATTAGGGGGTTTACAACCATCTTGGGTGCACAAACACTTCATTCAAGGTTAAACTCAGGGTTTAGAAACTTAGGTTATTTCATGACATTTTTCATATTATAGGATTTTCATATTCACTTTACCCAAGCATTAAACATTAACATATACTTCCTATGAGGGAGTTACATGTAATTAACTCACTTTATCCATATAGATCATATCAAGGTGTCATCATCAATATGTTGTGCTAATTGTCAGACTTTATTTTTCATCTTATTAAGCACTAAGATTAACACCTCATGTAACATGTTTCATTCATATGATATTATTTCATTTCTCATAACAAATTGCATCATTACTAGTGATATTATCACAAGATTAACCAACAATATCACATTATCATCATTATTCTGTATATGGTTAACCATTTATACATTGATATCATTTAAACCATCTCTAGTTTTACATCATATCATGTCTACATATCACATCTTGAGATTAGTTCACATCCTTACATCTATTATATCATGGTTGTGCTAACAAAAGCATACAAGTGGTTCGTGAAACATGTATCAAAACTTTATATAGTCCAACTGAGGTTCTCCTGACCCATACCATGAGAGTAGTGTTGTGCTCATTCTCTCTGAGCTAACTCAACTTTATGAGTATCTCATACACATATACTTTATCTTTCCTCTCTTAGTCTAGGATTCTCGGATTACTTCATTGGCACTAGTTGATTTCTTTACGAGCTCTAGCCACATAAGCACAAACCAAAACATGGTATGCTATACTCTTCATAGGTTCTAACCATGAAACATGATTACTCAAACTCTCTCTATATAAACCACTAGATTCCTATGTGGGAAATCACCAACTCGAGCATGAGGCTTCACAGAAAGTAACATAGCTACCTCCTCCAGGGTCTTGGGCTCTCTCCCTCACCCAGATGGTAGGTATTCGTATTCATGTTCACATATGCACACATAACCAACCTCTCTCTGACTCTAGGGTTTGGTCCTCCCAAGGACATCTAGGGTTCAACAAGACTATAGGAATCATACATAAATCAACTCAATTCAATCACTCAGGAGTATTCTAGTTTAGGACATATCATATTACATATCTCAGAATTCTCATATCTTGGAGTTTAGGTTCTCTAACCTTCTCCCAATGGGTCTCACTCTCTCTGGAGTTAACCCCGAAACTGGTCCTAACACTAGAGGTCCTCCTTCGTAAAAGTGCTTGAGGCTCCTGCTGACTCACAACCATGCCTCGTCCTAGCTTATCTTATCTCATAAAAGCCTATTTTCTTGCATCATCAGAACTCATCTTGCATCCTTAAAATGAAGTTAAGTCCTCAAAGACAAACATAGATCATTACAAACTATCTTATATCATCTATATAAGACTTAGATCGTATCATCAAACTTATTCTATCTATTCCGTCTATCACATATACCAAACAAGGCTCTAGACATCTAATCTAGAACTACACTCTCTTCTAGACTGATGTCATCACTTTCACTTAGGTTGCATGAACACCTCCTACTCGTACATGTGTGGGGACACATTTTTGTAATACATATACTTAATAAAATATTATATAGTTTTTCTCCGATAAAACAAGCGTCAGAGAAAACTACCAAGGTTCGATCCGATTGGAATCAAAAACCAAATCCAAAAATGAGTGCCCCACACATAGTAGGGAGTACAGTGTCATGAAAACTAGTGAAAAGGGTGAGAACAAGGGGTAGACTAGTGTAGCTACTCTAGACAACGTGCGCAATATGTCTAGGGTTTCTCTTCCCTTGATGCACGTCATTTCCAAATAGTGCAATGTCCCATACTGCTGCACTACAAGGAAAGAACGACATCTCAGGACTTTCTACTCAACAAGCACCAGTCTAGACCTAGTTCTCGGACATCTAGGTGCTAACCTAGATACTAGGTCAGATCTAGTCTCTAAAAGATGACTAATCTAACCCTAAAGATTATTAAGGTTCAAGGTTCTTTAGTTTTGAGTTGCATGATGAGCAAATGTCAGGCTTTGCTATTGTTCATGCTCTGATACCACCTGTGACGTCCCTGGATTTTCTAAAACTTAATCTGATGTGTGACGTCCAAATTGAAACCCTCACCTCAGAGAGAATCCCAATTTAAACATCCCACACAAGGCTAAGAAGAAGAAAATCAAGGGAGTCTGAAGGAAACAATCAGTAGCACATGTACATGAACAATAATAAAACCATACACACATGTTCACCATTCAACATATAATTACAACATGAATTATTACAACATTTGATATTACATATTGAACAGCAAACTAAACATATACATGTACTACATCTAAACAACAGGATCTTAAGACAACAGGTCCACCTGTACATCAGCTCGCCATACAACTCTCACTATCCTGGATCTTCGAGAGCATAACCACAACCTAAACAAAAGATTACATGTGGTACACGTCAGCACAATATTTCAAGAATATTGTACTGAGTACGCCTACGTGTCTTTTCATATACCTCTCATCATATCTTGGCAATAAGATAAAACAAATACTTGGCAGCATTAAACAAAATATAAGAAAAGGTGTATAGTTGCACAAAGATATTTGTTACCAGAAGAGAACACATATTTTAGGCACATTTCCATTATATGTAAACTTGATCAACCACATGCACTATTCTACCAAAGAGATTTAGTGCTCACATGTACTATTCTGCCAAAGAGATTTAGTACTTCACAAATGCACTATTGTGCCAAAGAGATTTAGTGCTCACATGTACTATTCTGCCAAAGAGATTTAGTACTTTCATTAATGCACTATTCTACCAAAGAGATTTAGTGCTATCATATAATGGACCAGATATCTTATGTTTCGTGTGTTCATAGCAATAAGTACGGAAAAACATGCAACATATCATACAAGAACAATCATTTCAATCAATATCATATGCCAAGTTTGTACTACCATATAACGCAAGCATATTATATAATAAGCCAAGTAAGAGGTAATGGCGTACCTTCCAAAGAGATAGATCATACTAAACACATATCACTGATGTCAACTATAAGCTTGGTCAAACCTGATCAAAACAAGACCAAATACTATCATCAGGTTCTCATCGTCATAACCCTAGTTATGTTCATTTTAGGGTTTACTTAACTCATTATGATATTCTCATCATTACTTGCATTCTTGTCTTATATTTATCTTACTGATGTCATTTTCCAGATTATGATTCATCAACTGGATATACTCATGTGTCGCATTATTATGTGAGCATACTTAACATTATGTCACATTCATTAACCATATTAGGGTTACATCACATGTATTATGGGTCATCTTCATATAACATGGATTTCGTTTATAAACTGATCACAGATTTATATATTATCTTCCAGTTACAGGTATGAGGGCTTTCTATAGTTTCTCTGATTTATTGAGCACGTATGCATTAATTACATATTATTTAGGATTATTAGCCCTAACTAGCCATATTAAGTAATTACATAATTTCGTGCATCAGCATGATCATTATTGACATCAGGTGCATGATAAACATGATTATAGACTTACTGACATGTTATCATAATTTTAGAACATCGTTTGATATTTATTATCCATGAAACAAGCATAACAAATCTTATTTGATATCACTATTATTTGTGCAACAAAAGACTAATATTATGCATTCATTATGTTCTACTCATTTTTCTGAACATTTTGGTATATTGTACGTATTTTTCTAATCATCGAGCTAATTTCTGTGAATTATACAAGATTGAGGTATTTACTGGAATTACTGGGCAATTTACCTTTTTAGGCCAATGCCCTGCCGACACGTGGCTCATGTGGGAGAACACCGCTACTGTGTTGGGCAAGGACCCGCCTGGCTTGACTCTTCTGATTCAAGGCTGTCGACCCGGTTCAGGGTTTGCTCCAGAACTGGACCGCCCGCTCGCCTCCTCCTTTTCTCCTTCTACGCGACTTGGGCTTCTCCCAATTCTACGCGAGACTCCGACAGCGCTCGGTTCTCTACTCGATACCTGCACTTTCTATGAACACTGCCAATAGGTCGGAACGGTGGTGAGAGAATGGTCATGGTGTGCCGCCGCCCACTGGTTCTCTTCTCGCGGAGTTAGATTGGTGGTCGGGTTTTCCTCTCCTCCACCTTCTCCGGAAGCGCCACCAATTTCTCCTCGAAACCGGCGACAGCTATGGTGTCCTCCAATGAGTTTGAGACCTATTGTGGTGTCGACCTTGCACCTCTCTTTCTTCACGATCTTAGAGTCTGGCGCATGCCGGTGCGCCGTGCGTCTCCTCCTCGACATCGACACCTTCCGCAACCAACAACTTCTCACATGTCTGCTCACACTGCAGGCCTCCAAGCTAAATACTACGGTGGAGTTTGGGATTCACTTCTCTACTCACCTCTCGGTCTACTCCTACAGGTGGCGCTGCCGCCAAGAGGGATGGGTCTCCAGCGAGAGATCGACTAGGGTCTCCTCCTCCTGGCTAAGCCTTCCGCTCAGCGCCCAACCAGGGAGCGCCGCCACTGGCCTCTCCGGCAAGCACTCAAGGATCTCGCCAGGAGTGGCTGTTGTTGTGCACCTCTGTTCCACACCGCGGTTGCTTCCTACCTCCAGACCGTTGCTGCTATGGCGTCTCCTCCTTAGTCTGCTCGGAGCCGCCATCTAGTCCAGCACGAGCTGTAGATCTGGTTGCCATTGTCAATCACCAGGCATGGGCACCGGTGTGCGTGGGTAGTGTTTGCCTGCACGAAGCTACCGCAGCGAGGTTCCAGCCTCCGGTAGCTTCTAAAACTGCTCTAAAGAGGGTTGTTTCTCCTCATCGCAAACCAAGCAACCGCCCACCGAGGGTCATGCCTTGTCCCTCGTCTTGCGACGTGCGATGACCAGGAATCCCACGTTCCTAATGGGTCCATGATCCCAAGCAAAAAGGCATACAGATGTCATTTTGTTGTCATCCTGGTGATTGGATCGAACCACTAACATGTGATCCGTGACTCTAACAACGGAACTAAAGGGTCTGTGACATCCCAAAGAAGGTCTATACGTAGGCTAAAGATATCTTACCTTGATCTAATATACCTCAAAAAGTTATGCACTTAGGAATCTTAATCACAACATCGACATCAAAAGACCTTTAACTTACTTCAAATCAATTGAAGTGCCTTCATATAATCAAAACACACTTCAAGGACTATTATTATGTCATTATAATATGTTAAACCAAGAACATCAAAATTTCACTCTGTCACATCATCTGTCTCACATAATTCAACCTCAGAGAGGAGAAAGAGAAAAGTGTATATGGTATTGTGTCCCAACGCACCATGAGAGAGAGAGTAAATATAGGCAATTACTCCATATGAATAATAAGGAATGCAACATACCTCTAGTTGTGAGTCAACTTGTTAAAGTCCAAACCCTAGATCCAAGTCAGGGTTCTTCTCACCTATTATTACATTCAAATGTCAATATTATGAATTAATAGGTGTATTTTTCAAACCCTAAATTATAGACACTTATTATTATTAGAATTAGGTTATGAATTAGTTTATTTAGGTAGATAATCTTTTTTTATTCCAACAATTACTTTTACATAGGATTTCAATTACTAGAGAATTAGCTATGACTTTTATAAAGACTCTCTATTAACTAATTTATTTGAAAAAAAATTATGAAAGGTCAGAAGTGCCCCCACATGATGATTTAAAATCATTCAACCATGACAAGTTTAAAAGGTCAAAATCCTCATCAATACATACCCGTGATTGGCTAAGTCAGACATTTTCAAAAAGATGATATTACCCCTAGCATGAAAAATAAAAAGAAAAGAAAATGAGGGGAAAAATATTAGTGCATTACCCTATCATCTTCTTCCATTCTGCCAAACTATCGTGAGATACACAGAGCTCCTCATGCTTGACCTAGAAAGGCCCCAACTAGCAAAATAGCTTCGGTGGTAGCTACTAGGGTGCTTGATGTCACCACTTCACCAACCAGATCTAGGGAGATCAAATTTGGGTCCAGAGACAACCACACTTCTAGGATAGATCCTCTTTCCATGGCATGCATCATAGAAAACAAGGTAAAAGCGTCCACTTTGCACACAACATGACACAAAACCATAAAGGAAGGATTATGACCTCCTTGCGGAATTGACTATCCAAGAAATAGAGGAAAAGATCAGAGAAACAAGCCAATTTCCTAAATTAGTTGCCACATCTATAAGAGGAGGGAAAAATCAAAAGATGAGGTATGCCTCCAGAAACGCCAAATATAAGGATGTTTAGTCTTCTCTAGACACTAAACGAGTGTTCTAGGCTATTTTTAGGACCTAGGTTGGTCTTTGATCAGCCGAAGCAAGGGAAGATGACACCCTATTGGTGGAGATTGGAACCATACCTAGGGGCCAAAGAAGGAAGTTATGAGGGTTTAGATGACTTCCTAGGCAATCGAGCATTGTTGTTTGAATGTAACCCTTGAGCGCAAGGCTCAAGTTTTATAGGTGAATTTGTGGGAGAAGATTGCATGTCGGCTAAGAGGGCCAGGGGAAATATGACAATATGTGAAGAAACCCTAAAAAAATTGGGTTCATGATGCTCAAAATCAAGAAAGAAATCTATAGAAAAGGAGATCATACTAGAAGGTGAGGAGGAGGGAGAAATAATATAGTGGGAAAATTCCAACCAATATATCCACAAAAACATAAGGAAATTGACATAGGAGACAAGGTTGGTATCACATGATAAAAAATGAACGGTTTAGATTGAGTCTTCTATATAACAAAGATGGAAAGCCGCACATGACACATATTAGTCTGAGAAACTATAGGAGACCTGATATTTAATGTGCTTGACAAATGCTTTAGGAAACCATATGAAATTGATTGTATTAATCGACATATTTATCAAACTTGTCCTTTAAATGCATACTTCTTTCTAAATCTATTTGAGGGTGAAATCAGTGCTAAAAGATCAAATTTGGTACCTGGACCAATTGGAACATGAGGAAACCAAATTTAAGATTTGTTTCCACTTTTGAAGTCATAAATAATTTATTTGATATATTTGGCCTAATCTTATATTTCCATTCTTAATGGAATTAGGATAGTTATCACACAAACCACATAATTAGTTGAAAAATAGATGCCATACATAGTCCTCAAATAAACACCTTTGTAGAGGCCAAAGCTATCAATTGAGTTGTCAATCCTTTTTGCATGGCAAAACCCAATGATCTAAGATAAAATTTGAAGAAGTAGATGATGGAATCATCACATTCCTATTTATGATTATTGTATACATTGTAAGAGGGAAATTGAGTCATCAGTAAGCACACCAAAGATTTTAAATATTTTGTGTGCCTATAAGGCACTTCTTCTCGTGAGTGTTATTATTTTGTAATTTGTGACAAAACCCAATCAAAGCTTAGATTTGCAATCCTCAACCCTCCAAAACCTACAAGCCAATGTTTATTGTGCATTAATAATGTACAAAACCTACTTTTGAGTATCCTTTAGTTGAGGTGGACCATAAAGTCGAGAGTCTATACCTAAATTTCCAAGAAACAAATTTAAAAAATAACAAATAACAAATAAAAATAACAAACAGTAAACAACAATTTCCATTATTTGAACTTGAACTAGATACACATGTTTAAACAATACTACCTTTAGGAGTTACATGAATACTTCAAAAAAACTAATATATACATGAGAATAAGTACTAATACTAACTAGTTAATCCTCCTTCTGACATAACTTTATGATCTTCAATGTATTCTTTTTTAATTTTCATTACCTCATATCCTTATGTATGGAAGTTACCTAAAATGCAGACAAATAATATATATCAATATATTAATATGCTATGTACATGGGTGAATAGAAAGTGTGTATCTATAATAAAAACATAGAATGTTCACAATCCAATATTTTCTCATATGAAGATAAACTCACCCAGGTTTATCATACCACCTTGGGTGTAATCATCTTTCTATATCAATCATTAGATTTATGTGAACTACCCCTTAGTAGGTCTAATCTTGGGTTTAGATTATCGTTGTTTCATTTATATGATACATATATTGACATTATATATTTTACTAGAATTAGATAAACATCCAAGAAGTTTACTTCATAATAAAATACCCTGTAATATTTAGAAATTTGATATATGTTGGTACTCATAAATAACCATGTACCTCCATGATGCAGCCCTATTTTAGGGTTTCATCTTGTGACTTTTTGCATGATAATCACATATAAACAATTTAGATTACATGTTATTCCCTGCAATATGATGTTTTATGATAAATGCACTTATGCCTCTTTTTTTGTATATTTCAGGGTACTTATGCATGAATTGATGCATGGGATTGAGATGAAGGACGTCTATGGGTTCTTACACCCCAAGAGTGGACCTATCTCTTCCCTGAGCTTTCCTTGGATGCATAAGAGAAATTCATAGCCAAAGGAGGGTAGGTGAAGAAGATGAAGTAAAGATCAGCACCAAAAAGCCCCAAAATGGTAGTGGTACTTCACCAAGGTCATGGCAATTTATTTATAAAGAGCTCCAAAAGTCACATGGAATGTGCTCAATTTACGCATGAATGAACACGACCATGGAGCTCAAAATGGACGTGGTCACTGAAGACCCCACGACCATGGCACCCAGAATGGTCGTGGCCAGCACACTCCACCTCGCTCGTGGCCATCACCTCGCCCATGGTGATTTGTACACAAAGATCCCCAAAATCAACAAGGAATTGGTCCATTTTACACGTGAATGCCCATGGTCATGGCCACCACCATGGTCATGGCCCTTAAAGATCACCTCGCTCGTGGTGCTCCCCACGCCTGTGGTGAACTGAAGACACAACAACCTCCAAGCTGCCTTACCCATGGCCTCCTCCTCTAATAGGATCGTGGTACCCCACACAACCGTGGTACCCCCTACCCACCACGACTGTGGCACCCTGCCACGACTATGGCTACATACTTATCATTTCTGCTCAACTTCCCACCTCGGCCATTCCATATCCCACGACTATACCATGCAACCCCCACCACGGCCGTAGCACCTCAACACGGCCGTGGTGACCACCTAACCCAACCCATTTTCACCACTAATTTTCCTACTTTGCCCCTACTTACCCTAATGCTTCCGACCACCTATATATAGATAGGTGGCATCCACATCATGAAGGATAGACTCCCCCAACTGCCATTACTCCTCTCCACCCACTCTTGAGCATTCATTGCAATACCCTTGCATTTATGCTCTCCACCCACCATTTCCAGCTCATTTCCACCATACAAACCTAATTTCTAGGTCTTCTACCATAACCCCCTCCATTTTCATGTCCATCATCCACCTTGGAGGAGGCAAGTCACCCTACAATAGCTAGGAGGTGAAGAAGGAGGATCTACTTCGAGCTCCATGGAGTCATATCCCCTTCTTCTCATTTCTTTTGCCTTTTCTTTGATTATGTCTAGCTAATCCCCTAATGGTGGGTTGTTTGGGGTTAAAATGTGACTTTGATACCATGTTGGGGGGAAATAGTTTGTAATAACATAATTTGATTATATGATGATTGGCTTTTCTTCTATCTCATTTCCCATTATCTTGCATGTGGTATTTGCTCTTAAACATAAATTGCTTGCTTTGTGATGCTTGATGACACTTAGCTTCTAGGAGGAATTGGAATGTATGTAGCAATCTTAGAAATGGCTCCTAGGTCCAAGTAGTGGAACCCTAGATCGCCCCATTTGTTCCTACATACATCTCCCTTCTTCTACAAGTGAGTGTGAGATCTAAGTAGCTAGTGTAAGTGTGGTTAGTGAAATTGCCTAGAGCTTCCTAAAGGCTAGATGGCAAGTAACATGGGGTGAAAAATCCTCATCTCTACTCCCATTCCTATCCTTGGCTCTCAATTTTCCTAGTACCACTTACCGTAGAAACCTAGATTTGACAAGTCCTACTAAAATTACACCTAACCCTAGTTCTCCAACTAGTATTATAGGGTACATTCTAATAGCGCTTGCCTTGTTGTTTGGTTTGGTAATCTAGATTGAATTGTGAGATTTTCATGCCATGTTGACACCCCCAACTAATATCAAATTGCATTCCAAAACAGCCCACCTATCCAATCCATTGCTTGAAACCCACCTTAGCCTTCTTGCTTGTTAATGCTAGTTTAGCTTAATTGCTTTTGTTTCCTCTAGCTAATTGCTTAGTCTTAATAGTTAGGGTTAACCTAGATTCTTTCTTGCTCTAGTGTTTATCTTAATTTTTAGTTTCTAATTGCCTTGCTAGATTAGTGTAGATCATCTTGCTCTTGTTTAGTTGATTACTTAATCTAGTTGCTTAGACCTAGTTTTCTTAGGATAACCTAGTTTTTGGTAATTTAGTTTTCATATTGCCTTTACTTGCTTGCTTTCTTAGTGTAAACAAACCCTAACCCCTTTTAAACTCTTTCAACCCTAGTCTCCACTTTATCAAAGTATCCAACACCAACTAAGCTCTAGTGCCCCCCTCTATCCCTGTGGTTTGACCCCCTTTGCTTGCCTCTCATCTATGGTATAACATGACCCTGTGCGCTTGCTGGAGCATATTTTAGTGTTGTGAGTGAACCTAGTTTGGGGAACCCTATAAATATCAAGGGATCATACGTGTGTGAAACAATCACACCAAGCTTTCTGGAGCCATTGCCGAGGATAGAGGTGCTTGGCCTATCTAGTTAGTGTAGCTTAGCCTTTCCTACTTCCCTCATCATTGCTATTCTTTATTCTTTGTTCACTTTTGCATATTGTCATTCTAACTTGGTTTTTGTTTGCTTGTTTGTGTATTTTACAGGTGACAACTATGCATGCGTCAGACGCGTTCTACTTGAACTGACTTGGTGTTGTATGACCCCAAGATAGGTAGAAGGAGATGCCAAAGCCACCACAACCAACACTAAGCAAACAAGATGAGTGACCATGAAACTGAAATACCTCATGGAAATTCCCAAGCATATCCCAACCACCCCTCCATGAGTATTTACCCTAGGGAACTACAATTCCCCCATTGCCACCCTTGTTGACCAAATGTCGGGTCAACAATTCTCCATTCCACCCATACTTCTTGGACTCCTCCCTACCTACTTTGGGATGGAGAATGGAAACCCCTACCATCAGATTGAAACCTTCCTTAAGACTTGTTCCACCTTCCGCACACCCACTGCCACCAATTCCATCCAAAGGACACTCTTCCCTTTCTCTATAAAGGAGAAGGCCAAAGAATGGTACATTTCAAAGACAGAGCTGGTGACGTGGAATGCGGTCAAAATGAGTTTCTCAAGAAGTTCTTTCCAATTACCAAGCTGACTCAAATGCGAAGGTGTATCACCACCTTCCCCTAAAAGGAAAATGAACCTTTCTATGAGGTATGGGAAAGGTTCCAAAAGCTCCTGCCCCCATCACAAGGTACCCTTGTGGTAGCTGGTCCAAGCTTTCTACATCGGGTTGGAAGAGTTGAGACAGAACAATGTTGATTCATCATGTGGTGGCACCTTCATGGTAAAACCACATGAGGAGTCATGGCCCTTATTTGAGCACCTTGTTGATAACTCTCGCCAATGTGCTTCTACCAAAGGGGAACATTGTGGCTAGAACTACATCCCACCACCTCCTCTCGTAGCTCCATCCCACATTGTTGCCAACCCCAACATGTTGAAGATGTTGGTAGACATGATGAATATGATGAAGATCCAAGCTGGTGGTTCTTCTAGTCAATCCACCATGGAAGTTGAAGCTAAAGAAGAGGAAGTTCATTATTTTCACTCTTTTGGGAGATGAACCAACCAAGGTCCTATGTATAACACTTATACTCCCGAGTGGAGAAACCATCCCAACTTTCCATGGAAACAAAAAAATGAGGATGATCAAGGACAAGGGCAGCCAAGGCCAAGGTATAGCTCAGAATTTGAAGATTAAGTGCTTGGAAGATTGAGAAGTTTGTAAGAGGTAAAGAAAGATGTGTCCTATCATGGGCAATCCATTAATTGTCTTGACCAAATATGGGACCAAATACCACTTTCACTTGCTAGAAGGGAGGAAGGGAGACTCCCATCTCAACCAATATGCCAAATCCAAACAATGATGGCACTTTCATAGCAAATGCTGAAATTTCATATGTTCCACCTTCATATCGAGAACTACAAAACTCATATGCTCCACCACCTTAACCGGCCCAAATAACACATCCAAGAGGAGTGGATTCAAAGTAGTCAGACTTTTAAAGAGATAACCCGACTCTCAGGCCCCCGCAACGATAAATGGGGTCTGATGCAGTGATCGGGTTCGAATACAGGGACAAGGTTGGCAGTGTTAAGTGTACAAAATCTAACACTCGTATACTCCAGCTGAAGAGGGTGTATAAAAGGTGTTCCCGAAGGAACGGTACCATGCAAACTAAAGTAGCTCAAGAAAGACAAGAATAACTAGAACAAAAGAAATAAGAAGAATCAAGAATATGGAAGGGAACTCGGGTTGGGGTTCACCTACCAAAGCATCTCACCAACATGCAACATCATCTCTCTCTCTCTCACATACTCTTACCAAGATTACAAGCAACCATCAAAAGCTTCTATTCCACTATCTCTCGAGATGAGGAAAGATCTTAGTCTAAGGGTGACCTCTCTCTCGAGATGACCACACGTGAACTTCACATCATAGCATATGGTTTAAAAGCCTTAGCAACCTAACAATCTCATGCATTTATACTACTCCATGACACATGATAAAAATGATATTACTCTCTCGAGATATCAACAATCAAACATCACAAGATGGTAGCTAAGCATACAAGTGAAGCATTAAAATAGGTGCATGGAGATAATCTTGATAAGAATATGTATATTCAACAGAAAGAGACAATATACATGTTGGGAGAGCCTTAGTGGCTACTCCCAACCCAAGTTAAGGTGTTTAGTTGCTCATGCTTGTAGACATCATAACAGCATTATAGAAAGATAGATTCATGAAGCCCATGAAGAGGGGAGAGAAGTACAATGGGATGGAATGATAGATCTAGAGAGAAGAGATGTGATACGACATAGTACTTCTTCAGATCTGGATCTACCACGTTGATGGCAAGAACGATCTTCTTCTCTCGAAGAAGGAGTCTTCAGTCTTCTCTCTCCTCAACTTCTACCTTTGGAGATCCAAGACTAGTGATGGGATGGTCTGGGACAAATCTGGAATGCAGCATCACTTCGTGGTCCTTGGGATCGGATCTATGATATGATCCCTTGACAAGACAGGTGGGTGTGTGATTTATAGTCACATTTCACTGACTTAGACTTATACCACGATCGCAGTCTTGGTTAAGTGAGGGGTGAGACCGCAATCGTGGTCCACTCTTTATTCATCTTACACTATGGTTGAGCTTAGTTGCAGCTTGGTGACGATTGCGATCGCGGTCTACTTGTACATTGCGTCAGGGCGGTTGAGGTCGAGGTCTTTCCACTCAGTCGTGGTTTGTAAGAAGTCATCACGGACTACAGGTTCCAAGTTGATCGCGGTCCTTCTCGATTTTGGTCTTTCTTGATCGCAGTCTGTATCCACACCACAACCACTGGTCTATCTTTAAGGCACATGTTCTAATCACGACCATCCTTGAGGTCGCTGTTAAGCAATGACCGCAGTCTATAAACTAGCCGTGATCCTTCCTTGATGCCTGATGATCATGATCTCTAGATAGCTCTGGAACTGCGATCACAGTTGAGATATAAGTGGACCGCGGTCGCGGTCCCCTGAATCACGACCTGGGTTGTGAATGTTCCTAAAACCATGTAAGTGAGGCTCTAGTCAAAAAGATAGAAAAACTATGTGAAAAGCTAACAAAAGATATACTAAAAGTGGTGTAAAATTTATACATACGTAAAATAGAGTTTTATCAACTCCCCCAAACTTAGAATCCAGCATGTCCTCAGGCTAAGTGTAGGTTTGAGAACTTAGTTAGAGAATGAACAATCTTAGAAGACAACATTATAACATGACTACAATATCTCATTCTTGCATCAAGACTATTGTTGCATGTTTTCAAACCCTTAGGTCTCATTCCTCCCCCTCAACTGGAGTTGCATAACTTCATTTCCCTACCATTACCTTCAATTGTAAAAGGCTCCTCCTTCTCAACATATCACCCCCTTCCCTTAGGTAATGACCGTACTAATGCCCGATATTTTTCGAGGGGTAGCTTTCACACCAATTCTTTATTTTTCATTTGACCCTATGCTAATGTGTTTGGGGTAGGTGTAAGGCTTTAGATGTTTTCCTCTTCCTTTGGAACTCCTCACCCACAACTGTCATAAGAACAATGTTGCCCTTTTTTGGGCTTCTGACCTTAAGTCAAGTGGTTTTGTGAGTTTCCATTCAGGATTGGAGGTGTGTAAGCTTGGCTTCAAGATTCCACTTAGGGGCACGACATATCTGCATTCACGAGTGCAGTAATATACCGACCGTGCGGAAAATTTTGGCATCTTTTGGGCATCTTTTTGGGCACAACTCTCATATTTTTTTTATTTATTTCTTTTTGGCTTTTTACCTCTCCTTTCAGGCTTGGGTTCAGGGAATTTTACTTGGTCTTCTGGGTGGCCAAGCCTCTTTTAGATATGCTTTGAAGTGGGCAGTTGTTTCCCTTTCTACAGAGATAAGGATTTTTGGTCAAAAGAGTCAGGTGAGGGTGGTTAGTCAGGAGTATGACTAGGTGAAGTTCTCTAGTCTTTGAGGGTTTCATGAGTTAAGATTGTTACATTTACAACGTCTTATTGCAAGAATGAGGTAGAGCACTATTGGTATGGATGTTGTTTTACTCGTATATACATGTATATGTTGCTCATGTATTTCTCTCTAAGATGGCTGAAACACTACAATCAGAGAATTTGGCAAGAGAGGAGGCGAGCTTCTAAAATAAAAAGGTACTTTTAGCAAAAATTCAAAATTTTAAAAATTTTAGGGGTAAAAGGGTAAAACGATGGTAAATGTACCCCTATAGCCCGTTTACAACTCCTCCCCCAAACTTATCCTGCACCACGTCTCGGGGTGTCAAAATTTGAGTGAGATGTATTAATGGGCTTTCTTTATTTGTTTTTGTTGTTGGTGGTGGAGGCCCACTTGGACTCAAGGAGCATGCTTGTGTATATTCCTCTTAGTGTGTGGTATTATTCATATTGCATGTTTTCCACCTTGAAGCCAATAGTGGATATGGCTACCATCCAGGATAGATAGAAGAAACCACAGTCATTTGATAAGGGCACCTGCTGGGGGCTCCTGTGGCAGAATTTGCGTCTTCTTGAAGTCTTTTCCTGTCGTATGGTCATACCCTCTGCGGTGACTTCTTATCATGTCAACGATAGCCTCATCACATGTGTTTGCCTTTACTTCTGTTGGCATCTTTGTTGTTGTCATATTAGTCTTCTTATTAAGTGTGAAGGTTGCGTCAGGGCTGTTGTAGAGTACTACAGTCATTCTGAGGATGTTGACATGTAGCAAAGTCCAATGATTGTCATGAAGAATAGGTAGGAAGATGTGATCTGGTGGGGACGTCGCCAGGCGTTTTGCATCTGCACCTTCTCTCCTGACCTTTTGTCCTTTAGGATGTCATCTACTAGTAAGAAGTATGCTATGTGGGCATTTGGCATGGTGTCGCCTAGTATCGCACTTACAGAAATGTATCCTCCTATTTTCAGTGTTTCTCTGAGGTCATCTTTTAGCACACAAATGCCATCTCTCTCAAAGATGACATATCCTGATGAATCATATTCTTTCAAAGAAGTCATAAATATAGTTAGTTCTTCCAGGGACAGACTGAAGCAGCTCTACCTATCGAAATCCTTGAAAGAAGGTGTTATGTCCCCTACCGGTCCATCTAGTCTTGCATCACTGAGGTCTTCTTATTCAACCTCTCCTTCCTCAGGTTGTTCCCTTGGTGGTTGTTCTTCAAGAACCATCGCTGCTAGAGGTTGCTTTAGTTCGTCATCTGATGTTTGTTTTGCAGCTTCTCCAAAGCCTTGATGCCAACCTTCTTTCCATTTTGTAGCCCTAGGTGGTTTAGTTGGATCAACCCACATTATCTTTAGCTGCTCCCTCCAGGTGACCTTTTCAGGTAGAAGGATATCCATGTAAAGCCTCCTGGGTACAGCTTCTGCAGGCATCGTCGGGTCGTTGAAGAACTGACGATCATAGATGACATCCATAGCATACATACCCCGCAGTCCATGCATGTCTTCATTGTCTAAATCCTACAGGGGGATGCCCTTGTTGATGGCCTCCATCACTCGTAGTACTATGAAGGTGCAATCCCACAAAACCGACCTCTTCTTGGGGGACTTTCTTATTAATTGAGGAGCTTCTAGGACCCTTGGAACTTGTTATCTACATCCTTGATAGCTTGTTGTAGGCACAACGATATCTTTAAAGCATCTATGACGTCCTTCCTCTTGTAAACCAGTGAGGTGTTGTCCAAATCGGCTGCACAACAATTGAGCACCGTCATTTTCCACTCATACAGATCAACGACTATCAATGCCCAATGCTTTGTATTCCTTATGTGTAGCACCACATGTCTTCTTTCCTTCCACCGGACTGTTACCTTCAGTTCAGCTACATCTTCTACCTTATAGTCTTCATTGTATAGGAGGCTAGCTAGATGTGTTGTCCCATTGAAAACTAGTTGTGGCTTGTTTGGGTGCAGGAATTCTTCTAGGAGGGTGGCACAAAGTACCTTGAATAGACTTTTATGTACTTACACCTTCTTCATGAATATTCCCTGGAAGTGGTCTCTGGACAGACATCTACCCTTGTTGTTATATAGTATGTCTGAGCTGAGTAGATCATCGCTGAGGACATTTGCCAAGATGTGGATGTCTCTGCATGTGATCTGTGATACCACAGTCATGTCCATATCTTTTATCTTGCAGGGAAGAGGGGGAGCTACTCCCAGTGTTTCTGCTTCAACCGGTGCAATTTGCTCCCTGGAGGGCTCATCTGTGAAGAAGGTTTCCAGCCCTCCATCCTCATCGTCATATGTTGTTTCCTGCATCAAAGGTGTTGAAGCTTCATTTATTTTTGGCATGGCCTTGGACACGTGTTCGGTCACCTTGTGCAATGGTTGTGTGGTGGCTTTAGGTTTAGCTACTTCTGAGGAAGCTTCAGCAGCTATGTTGTCTTTGACATTGCTCTCCTCAGAAGTTTGCCCCAACTTGGGTTTTTCCATCATTGCTAGGGTTTCCTCCATCTTCCCATCATACAGATAGTCTTTGTGCTCATTATGTGGTTGGTATAGGAGGAACTCTCTACTCACCTCGAGTCTGCCCCCAGCTCAGCTAGCATTCTCTCGAGCTCTGTCACTCCTACTGCGTTGAGTTCGGTGACCCCTTCTTCTCGATGTGCAACAAAAATCTGCTCTTCTATTATCATTGTATGCGTAGGCAGGGAGAATTGATGCTCTACTAGTTTCCCACCGTCTTCAGCAACTTCATCTTGACCTTCTTCTAGATTGCAGTTGAGGTCGAGCCCCCTTTACAATGTCACATTTTTCTTTGATTGCTTGTCATTGTGGGAGCTCGACTGATGTGGTGGCTCATTTCTCTTTGGCTTAGTTGTAGGTACCGCCTTTGTATTGTCACTTCCTTCTTTTGGCATGCCCTCTCCTCCAACATTGTCATCGTCATTGTCTTCATGGCTAGAGGGGTTGTCTTACGAGTGCGGCGGCCTTGCTGAGCATTTGGTATTATTTTTCTTCCGCCAATTCTCGAGTTCTTTGCATTTCTTATTGAGCTTTCGACGGTCTTCTTATAAGTGTTGGCGCTCTTCTTGGAGGTTAGTCATTGCTATGTCATAGCCCCAACGCATGTGCTCGTTGTCAGCTCAGATGGCATGCCTCTTTTTGTAGGTCTTCCATCTCATCCTTCATGTTCTTTAGCATTCCCATCATCATCCATTGGTTGATTATAACTTCTTGGAAGAAGTCAGGGAGTGCTTTTGTCCTTTCATCAAGAACCTGTACTTGTGTGGTTAGTGCATATAAAGAAGAAGAGATAGTTTTATTTATAGTGTTAGTTTGATGCAAGTGTTCCCACATAGCATCAAACCATGTACCTAATGCACCTCCGAAGGAAGGTGCACACTGTTGCTGTTGGTGTAGCTGATGCTCCATGCACGTCGTTGACGATATTAGCACCGTAGGTTGTGGAGGCAGTGGTGGTGGACCTTGTTCTTTCTCCTTTGGCTCGTCTAGTGGGTCCACCTCTACTCCACTGATTCCCGTATCCAGTATGGCCTAAGATCCTTGTCCTTCTGGCTTTGCCTTTGGTTCCTTGTCAGACTACGGGTTGGCTACTGCGCCCTTCTCTTTTTCTACCTTTGGTTCTACTATAGTCGCTTCTTTGTGAGGCTCAAGAGGCTTGGGTTATGGAATTCCCACTGGTACTTCTGGAGGTGGAGCTGTGGGGGTGGGTTGTGCTATGGTTTTCTCCCTCGCAGTTGGCGGAGCAGTTGTTTCTTCTATCTTCTTTTTCTCTACTGCCAATTTCTTCCGCGGCTCCATGCTCTTCTTCTTTTCTAACTCAATTGGGGTACTATTTTCTCCAGTTGTAATCACTGGGTCTGTATTTGTGTCGTCATGCAGTGCCCCGGAGCACATCTTTTTGATGTCATCGTGGGTTGGATGCAGCTAGTGGGCGTCATAGAATGCCATTTCTGGAAGGGGAAGTAGTCTTTTTGACCCACTCTGCTTGAAGTACAACTTCTCCCCCTTCTCTGCTAGAATACCCGTGATGATTAGGGACTTGACATCTATTCTTTTTTGTCCCTCCATTTCTTTATATTTCAAGACTTCTCCTTTGTCCATTAGGTATTTGGCAATTTGTGTTATCTGGCCTCCATGTAATATGCAAAATTTCTCTTTGCATCCCCTCCTACTTTTGCTGATAAGTGCTCGATTAATATCTTCCCGATATTAACTGGATTTCTGTTGATCATTTACCAGATGAGGAACAGATCTCCCTTGATAATTGTTCTTGACTCTGACCTCGTGTAGATCGTGTAGGCAGTGATTTTCTACATCGTACAAATAAAGCACAATGTGATCAACAAGGCCTTGGAGTTCTTTGAGTTGTGCTCCTCCTCCCTAGTCAACTCTTCCCACATCTGGTTGCTCTCATAGTTTTCCACTTCTCTTTCACTTGAGGTGACGTAGCAGGATTTGGCTTGTTCCACTGTCTCAGTAAAAATTTTATTTTGCATTGCTTCCGTGATTATGTGAGATTGGCCTCCTAGCCTCACTTATAGTTTATAGTCTCCACTTCCTGCCCTTTTTTGTTCACTACTGGTAGCGACCTTCTTTAATGAATACATGAATTATGTGGTCAACTTCTTATAGGATTTCACCTCTCATGTGCATAAGGTGCGTAAGTTTGCACCTTCTAGGAATTTCATCGTCCTGTCATAGATTCCCATCTTTTTGAAATCTTCTGCGTCCAGGTAACGGGTAGGGAAGATCTCCTTGTTTTGGTTATCTAGTCATATGTAGACTGGTGCACGATGTTCTTGGGAACAAATGGGGGTTCTCCATATTTTGCAAGTATCTCCCCCACGATCTCCTTGGACTTTCTTGCCTCCTCCTTAATTGGTTTCTCATCAACCACTGGCTTCACCTTCTTGCTGCCCTTGGTTTCCTTAGGTGCAGCTTTTCTTTTCTTGCCTTGTACTCAAGTTTCTAACTCTTCTGGTTGGTACTCGGAGGTCTCCGTATGCTCCGTTTGTTCTGTTTCATGTGGGGAGTCCTCCTGTGGCAGTTCGCCCAATATCCTTTGATATTGTTCCAACCTCAGCTGTATCTCCACACGTTTGGGCACTGGTAGAGAAGTATCCCTCTTAAGTGTTTCTGTTAGGTCATTTACTATCTTCTCTACCTCCTTTAGGGAAGTATCCTTCTGGTACATGGGATCACTGGTTTTTGGAGAAGACATTCTGCAAATTTTCAATGAATTAGTTTCTAGTTGAATTTAACAAAAATCACCATTTTTGGCAATTATCTGAGGAAGGTATTTCTTGTACAAGATATGGTATTCGGTAAATTATTTAGTGTCAAATGGAAGAGTGTGCATAGGGACCGTGGCCCGTGTTTTTTAAGCAACTTTAGAGTAAACCACAGTCACAGTCTTCCAAAGAAGGTTGCGGTCACAGTCAAATGAGTAGGGACCACGGTCGTGGTTAACATCACAGTCGTGGTCTTCTCCATGTTTTGGGCAGGTCACGATTTAGGGGACTGTGACTTTGAGTATCATTCTTCTACACCGCAACCCACGGCGGAACTGGTAGTCGGAGTAAACACCATGGTCGGTGTTAGGGTTTTAAAGCATACTGCGGCCGCGGTTGTAGAGGCGATGACTGCGAGCCGCACTATTTCTTCTTCCAACTATTATGATTCCTCTCTCTATTCGTTAATCTATTCTTTGTTTTTGCCAACAACAGTTGTCCCATTTAATGTTTTTAATTGTTATTTGCAAATACCACCATAAGGAGATTAGGGTAAAAGGGAAACCTAGGCAATCCGTTGACGGTGCGACTTACAGCCGTCAAAAGACGAAATGAAAAGAATCGGTTTAGGAGACGGATTAAATAGGAGGCAACAAGGTGATTCTTCAATTTAGAAGTGCAAAAGGGGTTTTCCTGTTACCTTTTCTATGGTTGCAGCGGTGGAATAAAACACGGTGGGTGCAGCAATCAGCTTCGTTGTAGTAGTAGGTCGTCGATCGCGGTCAGAGTGGAAGTTTGAGTTTATCTTAAACTCGGGAAAACTAGGAGTGAAAAGTGTCTGAGAGATGAGGGTTTAAGGACATGTATACTAACGTAACTGCGACCAAACAAAAAAAAGGGGGGACTGCGGTTGCGGTGATCATAAGAAACAACCGCGGTCGTGGTATGCTGTGAAGCACAACCGCGGTCACAGTTCTCTGCTGATTCAAACACGACCTCGGGTCACGGTCGAGGTTCCTGGTAGTGTGTACCGCGGGTCATAGTCTTGCGTGATGCAAGTGCTATACCACGACCGCGGTCGAGACCGCGATCAAATCAAAATAAAGGGTGTTTCTTAGGTAAATCATCAACTACACAAAAGAAGATGGATATGTACATTACTTAAAAGGGGAGAAAACTAAAAACATAAAGGGAAGATAAAACACGGCTTAAGTGGGTTGCCTCCCAAGAAGCGCTTGCTTTAAAGTCTCTTGGCTAGACTTCAGAAATCTTCACTCCTTGGGTCCTGCAGTTGGGTGTGGCAACTCTTCATTCCTTCTCTCATTTGGCTGACCTGGTTCCTCCAAATTGATCTCAGATCTTCACACAAAGGCCTCATCTTTGTAAAATCTTTTTACCCTGAGGCCATTAACCTTGAAAATTCAAGTTTTCTCTCCTTGGATTCCATCATTCCTCATGGGTAGATCTTCACCATAGAGAAAGATCTTGACCGTCTTGTTCTAAGCTATTCGGGGAAGAGCCTAATGCTAGAATTGAAGAGAAGTACTTTGTCTCCTTGACGAACATCCTTGTTCTTTAGGTGGGCGTCATGACACACCTTAGTCCTTTGTTTGTAGATCCTCGCATTTTTGTAGGCATGTATTCTCATCTCCTTGAGCTCTTGTAGCTATAGAAATATTTTCTGTCCCACCTTTTCTAGGTCCATATTCAGAAACTTGATCACCCAAAGGGCCTTATGTTCGAGCTCCAAAGGTAAATGGAAGGACTTGCCATAAATTAATTTGTATGACATCATTCCTATATGTGTCTTACAAGCAGTTCTATAGGCCCATAGAGCATCTTCAAGCTTCATGGACCAGTCCTTTTGAGTGCGACTAACCGTCTTTTCTAGAATCTGCTTAATCTTCCTATTAGATACCTCTACTCGTCCCGAGGTTTGAGGGTGATAGGGTGTAGCAACTTTGTGATTTACCCCAGACTTCTTTAATAGCTCTTCAAACTGCTTATCTCCAAAATGTGATCCCCCATCGCTTATGACAGTGCAAGGCACTCCGAAGCGTGCAAAAATGGTTTTCTCAAATAACTTGATCACCTATTTGGAATTGCAAGTTTGGGTCACTATGGCCTCTACCCATTTTGATTCGTAGTCAACAACCACTAAAATGTACTGAAAACCTTTTGACAATGGGAAAGGACCCATGTAGTCTATCCCCCAAACATCAAAGATTTCTTCTTCTACCCAGTCGGCCATAGGCATCTCGCTCCTTTTATTGATATTGTCGATAAGTTGGCATTCCTTACAAGCTTTGACAAAAGACGTGGCGTCTTTGAACATGGAGGGCCAGTAAAACCAAGACTGAAGCACTTTTGTAGCTATTCTTTCCCCACTATGATGCCCTCCATATGGTGAAGAGTGGCATTCTCTCAAGATCAGTGGGACTTCCTCCTCTGGTATACATCTTCTATACAAACTTTTAGAACATTTCTTAAATAGTAGTGGGTCATCACAATAATAGTTTTTGACATCGAACAAGAGCTTCTTTTTCTGGTTATATGTTATATCTGGCGGCAATTGACCACAAGACAGATAGTTACATATATATGCAAATCATGACAGACTTGGCTCGTCAGACTGAGCCATTAATAGGGCTTCATCAGCATAGTTGTCATTTACGGGCAACTGATTCTCTTCATTGCAAACTATTCTTGATAGGTGGTCTACAACCCTATTTTCTTTTCCTTTCTTATCAATTATTTCGTGATCAAATTCTTGTAACAATAGGGCCCATCCCAGCAGTCTTGATTTGTGTCCTTCTTTTGCATTAGATAGCATATAGCCCCATGGTCAGTATAGACCTTTACCTTGGCCCCTATAAGATATGATATGAATTTGTCGAACGCGAAGACAACGACCAACATCTATTTTTCTGTGGTGGTGTAATTCACTTCGGCTTCGTCTAACGTGCGGCTGGCGTAACATATGACATGGTGCTTTTGGTATTTTTCTTGTCCTAGGAATGCACCTACAGTATAGTCACTTGCGTCGCACATTATTTCAAATGGTAGCCCCTAGTCTGGAGCCTGCAGAATTGGTGCAGAGGTCAAGACCTCTTTTAGGGTCTCAAAAGCTTTTAAACACTTATCATTGAACTCGAACATTGCGTCCTTAATCAGCAGATTTGAAAGCAGCTTTGATATTTTTGAGAAGTCTTTAATGAATCTCCTGTAATACCCAGCATGGCCCAGGAAACTCCTTACTCCTATCACAGAAATTGGCGGCAGGAGTTTGGAGATGGTCTCCATCTTTCTAACATCCACCCCAATACCTTTATTGGAGATCTTGCACCCTAGGACGATGCTACTTTGAACCATAAAGTGGCATTTTTCCCAGTTTAGGACAAGATGCTTCTCCTCACATCTTTTCATAACTAAAGATAAATTTCTCAGGCAGACATCAAAGTCAGTTCCATAAACTGAGAAATCATCCATAAATACTACGACTATGTCTTCTATAAAGTCTGAGAACATAGAAATCATACAACGCTGGAAAGTTGTTGGAGCATTGCATAGGACGAAAGGCATCCATATGAAGGCGCACGTTCCATAGATGCATGTGAATGCCGTCTTCTCCTGATCGTCAGGGTGGATCGGGACTTGATAGAAACTAGAGTAGCCATCTAAAATGCAGAAGTAATCATGGTGGGCAAGTATTTCTAGGACTTGATCAATAAATGGTAAGGGGAAATGGTCCTTCTTTATGGCCGAATTCAACTTTCTATAGTCAATGCACATTCTCCAGCCTGTGATTGTTCTCGTGGTGACTTCATCACCATTATTTCCCTTCACCACAGTCATTCCACCCTTCTTGGGTACTACATGAATGGGGCTCACCCAGTTGTTGTCGCTTATTCGGTATATGATCCCCGCATCATGTAGTTTCAATATCTCCTTCTTGACAACTTCCTTCAGCATTTGGTTCAATTTCCTTTGGGGCTGCACCAACAGTCTTGCTAACTCTTCTAAGTTTATCTTGTGCATGCACAGAGCTGGGTTCAGTCTCTTGATATATTCAACCGAATATCCTATAGCTCTTTTACGCTCCTTCAACTCTTCTAGGAGTCTTCCCTATTGTTCTTCTCTTAGGTTAGCATCGATGATCACGAGAGTCATTTTTTCTTCATCCAGGAACTCGTACTTAAGCCCTTTGGGTAGTGGCTTTAGTTCCAGCTTTGGCATCAAAGTTTCTGACTCTTCATTAGACGGTTTCAAAGAAGCATACTTTACCGTTTCTATTACTTCTTCATCATCACTAAGACTCTCTTCATCTTGGTTGAGGTAATTTAGAATTTTGACCACTTCAGGGTCTTCCATCAAAGGATTTGGCATGTTTAAGGCTCTCATAAGTGGGTCCACAATAGCTTTCTCTTCTTGAATTTCTTCACATTATTGGTTGTAACTATCCATGAAGTAGACTGACTCTGAAAGAGATGGTCCCTTCATAGCATCTTTCATCTTGAAATCAATGTGGTCACTCCCAACTCGGAGGGTTATAACACCTTCTGCGACGTCTATTAGGGCTCTTCCAGTGGCTAGAAAAGGTCATCCAAAGATTATCGGACACTTAGGGTCCTCTATAGTATCTATTACGACAATATCACATGGTATGAAGAACCGTCCCACACGGATTGGAACATCTTCCACTATACCCACTGGTCTCTTGAAAGTGTGATCAGCTAGTTCAATTCTTATACTTGTCTTGACCATGTCAGTCAATCGTAGTCTCTATGCAAGGCTTAGGGGCATCAGACTTATGCTAGCTCCCAAATCTGACAGTCCCTTTCTTTTGACATTGTCTCCAACACAAAAGGGAATGTTAAAGGCCCTTGAGTCTTTCTTCTTAGCAGGTAGTTCAGCCTAAACAAAGACATTGGACATGTTTTCCAGGTGTACAGTTTCAACGTGGTTTCCCCTTCTTCTCTTTGTTATGAGGTCCTTGAAAAACTTAGTGTAAGTCGACATCTCTTCCAAAGCATCCAGAAATGGGACATCTATATGCAGTTTCTTTACTGCCTCCATGAAATTTTCATATCTCTTCTTCAGGTGGGCCTTGATAACTTGTATGGAAATGGGATTCTCGGTGCATATGGGCTTTCCTTCAAAAATATTTCTTCTACCGGATCAGGATCCCTAGCTTCTACACTTTTCTTACAACTTCCTTCAGTAGGCTTCTCCCTGTCAACAAACTTCTCAAAAGAAACTTCATTCTCCTATTGTGGTTCCTCAAAATTTTCTTCTTCTTTGTCATTTCCTGTTCCTGAATTGATCAACGTCCTCCCTAATCGGAGGGTTGCCATTTTTGCAGTCTCGATGTTCGACGAGATCTTTCATGAGGGGTTCTTTACTAGCTCAGCCAACTGCGCGAGCTGTTGGTCTCTCTGGCATTGATGCATCTACATATCTGCCATCTGGACTTGCATCGTAGTCAGGACATCAGAGTTAGCTAGGGAACTTTGTGCTAGTTGATTGTTCACAGTAGCTTGCCTCTTGGAAAAATCGAACAGTTGAGTTACTAAGTCAAGTTGGTTGTTATCTTTTGCTTGACCATGTCCTTGACCTTGGCCTTGACTTGGTCTTGCTGCTTGACGAGTTTGGTTTCTTCCTTGCACTGAGTAGTTATTCTTATTCGTCTGGTAATTGGTTGTTTGAGTCTATAGTGCTTGTCCGCTCCTCTTCTCAAATCCTGGTGGTTGCTTTTGTGAATTTCCTAGATGGTGTGAATTCTTGGCCGCATCCTTGTTCCCATAGCTGAAACCAGGGTGATCTGGCCTCTTGAAGTTGGCATAGGAAACATTCTGTGTCGACTCTTCTTCACTTTCATGGTCTTTACTCTCTTCAGGTCTTGTGTAGATATAGTTGTCAACTCTGTGTCCTCCTTCACCATAGGTGACACACTTCATCACCTTCTCGGTATGCTTCTTTCCCTTGCCTCCAGTGTCCTTCAGCTATTTAACATCAGTTGTTATTTTCTGGATTTGGGTGGTTATAGTTTCTAAATCTTTGGCTTCCATGGATTGTCCTTCAGAACCAATCTTCTTCGACGTGCTTCTATCATTTCTTTCATAGTCTACTCCTGCTTAGAGTGCAGCCATGTTCTCTATAATCTTCATAGTTCTATTTGGATTTTTCCCTAAGAAGTCACTACCTGCGGCAACATTCAGAGTGGTCCTCTCTATATGGTTCAACCCATTACAGAAGGTAGTCACAAGGAACCCCTTATGATAGTTGTGGTGTTGGCAGTCTCTCAGGTATTCTTGATAATGTTCCCACGCCTCGTGCATGTTTTCCCCTAGCTTTTGTGCAAAATATGTAATCCTCTGCATGTTACGAATGGTCTTCTTAGTAGGATAAAACTTGGTGACAAAGGCATTCACAAGGGGTCTCCACCCATCTATAGATTGGTGGGGGCGATGTGCCACAAAACCATGCAGTGGACCATGTCATGCATCGCAGTATAACGCATGCCCATCTGAACTAGACGACCATTGATGTGATTGAACTGCTGTTGCATGTAGCCGTACAGATGTCTGGCATTAGGCATCACCCAAGAATACTTCGTTTGAGTGATGGTGGAGGGAGGCAATGGAGCAGAAGAAGTAGAAGGGGTTGAAGGACCTACCCTGGTATCAGTAGAAGCTACAGCTACATCTCCTTCCTCATCAGCGTTCAGCACGCATTTCCAGTTTTCCATATTCTCTAGGGTGATATTATCAGGATCTGAAATGTCAATGAATTGATCATCATCGAAGAATTGCCTAAACTTGGTATCATTGTTGGCAACTTTCGAGAGCAACCCCGTAGAGAGAAGGTACTAGATGTCTACCAGGTTTCTACTTGGTGTTGCCTCTAAGGCTATCAAATCAACATCGAGCTTTTGTGCAATCAAAGTAATCAAACCACCACACATGATGTCACCGGTGTCCCTCTTCTTCACCTTCTTGATGTCAAATAAATGTTGAAGAATATATAAAGCATCATTAATTTCATGATCATACATCATGCCCCATAAGAAGAAAAGATCCTGCTCCCCCACAACCCCTTGGGTTTCCTTCTTGGCAAAAACCCCGATGCTAAGAAGGCGATGAATATACCAGAAAATAGGGTTGTGAATGGTGGATGCCCTGGCTTGATTGGCCTTGTGGTGTTCTTCATCGGTAATCTCAAACCAAAACTCATCACTATGAAAAGTAGGCGGGCAAGCAATTGCGCCATCATAATGACACTCTAGCAACTCACAAAAATGCCTAAATGTGAGTTTAAAAACAAGACCCAAAAACCTAAAATGTATAATACTAAAAGGCTCGAGCTTCTTCTGTGGGTCTTTCTTAGTGACGAGTGTTGTCAAAAACTCATATACAAGGCATTGGTAAGTGTTTGATACCATGAGGCCTATGTAGCTTATCCCAAGTCCTGTAGGAACATGATGACTTTATCTTTGAAGCCCAGAGTCGTCATCATTCGTTGGCTAGCTAACTTAGAAGGAAGAACTCTCCTTGCAATCAGGAATTGGTATGTCGGGTCTTCTTCAAGGGTGATCTAAAACTGTGTAGTTGAGACGTATGTCGATGCTTGGGAGGAGCTGGCACCTTGCTTGTGGTTGCTAGTTTTCTTGAATGGAGCCATATTTGCTGCTAACATATAAACACATGTCGTGTGTTTGGATGAACACAACATGTGTCTAAATCAGAAGATCGGCTAAAACTGCAACGCACACGCCGTGTGCGAATGGGTACACGCCGTGTGCTTGGAGCTCTGCAAAAATCTGTAAGTCATGACGGCTGTGATTTTGGGGAAGAAATGAGGACGACGGCAATGGCGACTTGGAATTGGCCCTCGTGTGGTTGAGGTGATGGTGGTCGGAGAGGGTTGTTGACCTCTTTGGTGTGAAGGAGGTGTTTGGAGAGGAGGATGGCAGATTTCTTTATTGCCCTTGCTGGAGAAGATGATGGTGGCTTGAGGTAGAAGATGACAGTGATGACCCTTGCTTCTCTTTGCTACTTTGGGGCCGACTGTGATGGAAGCTTGGAGGAGAGTATCCCTTTGTGCTATGATGCGATGATTTTGAGTCGCATTTATAGACCCTTTTCATATGTGTTTTGTGCTCTAATTATTCATTTTTATGGATAATATTGCATAATTCACTCATTTCGGTCTTTGCCTTCATATTATATCAAATCCCCTTTGTTTTACTATTTTGAGCATTATTTATCATAATATTATTATATGTGTGGATTTACTTGGTCTTGTTGTGAAATTTCAGGAAAAACAAGTATTTGCTTCCGTCGATACCATCGACGGAAGTCGATACCATCGACCAAGCCACAGATTGCCAGACGAGAGGAGCAGCACAGAGTCGATACCATCGACATCCAAGTCGATGGTATCGAGATTCCTTCAGATTGATGGCAAGGAAACTGTCGATACCATCGACCCAAGTCGATGCCATCGACACATGGAGAGCTACAGCGTCGCTAAACGACAACAACCGACGCTAAAGAGAGTCGATACCATCGACCCAAGTCGATGGTATCGAGATGACCACAGGCGCTCAGACTAAAAGAAAGGGAAGCTGCCGCTAATCCGCTGGGTCGATACCATCGACCCGCGTCGATGGTATCGACGCCGGCAGATATGTGTTGGATCTGTTTTGATCTCGATCGGACAGCTGTTGTTATTTGACGACCTAATTAGGGACTTATACCTAATGACGGCCGCCCAGACGAGGGGAGAGGGAATTTTTGGATTGCACGAGTGCCGAGGAAGGAGAGAAAGGAGAACGGAGGCCAGAAGCTCATCCCGGGTGATTCGGACGCTGTCGAAGATGATTTCCACCACCGACAGGCGGGGAAGCTCGTGTTCTACGCCAAGGATCTACCGGTTCTTCTCCGTTCAGGGGTTTTCCCACTTGTTTCACGTTTTTCTTATGAAATCCCCCATTTCTACCATGTATTCGTGTGAGATGAACATGAGAGGCTAAAACCCTCAATCTTTAGGACTGGGAGTAGCCCGGGAATACATTGTATGACATTTTTATATTGATAATTCATATTTTCTCTCTCAAATCCGTGGTATAGATTCATTTTCTCCATTTCTATTGTTATGCGTGATCACCATAATAATAATTAAATGCCCTTAATCACTTCGACAGAAGGATTAACAGTTGAAAAGAGACGAAATCTACATTAATTAATAAAACCCTTAACAAAGGAGTTGTAAAATTAATGGTGGGAACTGAGGGACCGTTTATAATGCACTTAGTTTAGGGGAATGATTACTACGACGGTGGAATCAACCTAAACCTAAGTAGTGACTTACACCACGACAGTGGGTAATTCTGTATTCAGGCCACTACCCGGATAGAGAGAGAAGTGTGAGGAATTATATGAAACCTAATACAATGTTGACCCGCGGTGAAACCGCCATCCTAAAGATATCCCTTTGAATTGATTAAATTAACCTTTAATCGATTGTTTTCTTTGTTTGATTTTTATTTTCTTTTAATTTCAACAACAAAACCCTACTTTGTTAATCGTCCTAGCTGATTGCGATTAGTTAGTAGAAGTCTCCAACAATTCACGTATCCCTGAGTTCGACTCGGGCCTCACAAGGCCTATATTACTCAATGCGTATACTTGCGTTTAAGCGCGTAGTAAAATACACGTCAAGTTTTTGGCACCGTTGCCGGGGATACGGCGAATTATTGGCACTTTGAGTGCTAAGAGCGGCCACTCTAGGCCATATTTTTTTTATTATTTTAAAACAATTTTAAAAATTCCTATATTTCTCTATAATTGTGTTTACTCTTTCAAAGCATTGTACTGAACCCCGATTTTCAAAATTTCAGGTACTTTGCATAGTGCATACGCGTAGTACCGACTACGCGAATCGCACACCTGAGATCCCACATCCGGGACCAGAGGACGAGGACTACTTCGAGCAGGAGTACCAAAGTGATATAAATTCTGAATCAGAGCAAGAACAAGCAGAAGAAATGGCTGAAGCACAGACAATATGGGAGAAGATCAAGGCGTCTTCTTCCTCAGCATCAAAGGGGCCCATAAAGAAGCAGGCGATCAACATACCGACATACAAGATCGACCCGACACTGATTAATTTGGTCAAATCCAACGCATTTCATGGGCTGAAAAATGAAGATCCGGTTGCCCACATCAGCCAGTTTGTGGAGAACTGTGATATGGTGAAGATAGACCAATTTCCACAAGATGCGTTGTATCTCAAGTTGTTCCCAAGTTCACTGGCAGGAGCAGCGCATGAGTGGCTACATAACCTCGACGATGAGTTTGTCGAATCATGGAATCATATGGTGGAGGTTTTCTTCGAGAGGTTCTTCCCTCCTGAGAAGACCAATGATATGATCTGGAAGATCCACAATTTCACCCAACAGGCGGGTGAAACTTATTCTGAGACTTGGGAGCGATTCCAAGTCATGTTGAGGAGATGTCCACATCATGGATTGGACAAGGAGACACAAGTGAAAATCTTCTATTTTGCTCTCTCCGAGCACGATAGAAGTAATCTTGATTCAGCCGGATCCGGATTTTTTCTGAATAATACGGATATCAGATGTTGGGAGATACTGAAAAACATGGCTAGAAAACAGTCATGGGGTGATAGAGGGGCTGTGGAACATGTCAAGGCTGCTGGTGAATCCAGAATAGTGAGGGAGCTGAATGATAAGTTAGATCTTCTAGCCAAGAAGGTGCTAACTAAGGAGGATGCATCTGATGATGGGGAGGCCCAAGTGAAATTCATGCAACAACAGGGCTATAGAAACAATGACTATGCATGGAGGAAAGATAAAAAGTTTTCATGGAAGGATCCGAACAATTTTCTATAGGATCCGGATGCCAAGCCACAGCAGAAAGCCGAGGACAAGAACACTGAATTACTAACTCAAATGGTCCAGCAAAACCAAGAGATGATGGCCATGTTTGGAAAACAATTGCAATCTCAAGGTGATATTCTAACCAAGTTTGGGCAGACGCTGCAAAGCCATGGAGCACAAATGCGGGCATTGGAAACCACCGTGGCACAGATTTCAAGTGAAGTGGCGGCCATCAAGCACGCCAATCAACAGAAATCAGCCGAGAATGCAAATGTGGCTCAGGCACACCAACAAGTCAAGTACATATCTGTGGTAAGCACTAAGGAGGAATCTCAGGTGCAAGAAGTTGTAGAAGAAAGAAAATTGACTTTCAATGTGCATGCAACACCGGCGATACCATATCCACTCACGTACTATGGATTGCCGGGCGGAAACCCTTTCTTCAGAAAATCACAAAGAGTTGTGAATATTGTATCTCCACCTAGGCAGGAAGAACAAGTGCAAGTTGTTTGTGCACATGTGGAGACATCTAAGGCGAGAGAGGAACCACAACAAGCTGCTACTATTGAGGATGTCTCGCCAAAGCCCACGTCAGAGAGAGTGATTGAAGCAAGCTTAGGGGAGGTACCCCCGAAAAGCGCGTATGTGCCACCTCACAGGCGTGCTGATGCAACTGATGTTTCAGATCCGGTAAATTCTAAGTCAAAGAAAGAGCATCGTCATTTTAAGAAATTCCTGGAGATATTCCGAAAACTCCACATCAATATTCCATTAGTGGAAATGATCGAGAAAGTACCCGCCTATGGGAGGTTCATCAAGGAAATCATTAATAAGAAGAGGCGGATAAAAGACAATGAAATTTATTGGATGAATGAGATGGTGAGCTTGATGATTCACGGGAGTTCACCAAAGAAGAGAAAGGACCCAGGAGGTTTTTACATTCCGTGTTCAATAGGTGGTCAACATGTTTCTAAAGCGCAATGTGATTTCGGCGCTAGTATAAATCTCATGCCGTTGGCTACATTTCAAAAGCTGGAGTTAAAAGAGATAAAGAAGTTGGCTGCAACAATTGAATTGGCAGATGGGTCTACCGTGAGACCCTATGGAGTATGTGAAGATGTTCTCGTCAAAGTGGATAGATTCATATTTCCTATGGACTTTGTCGTCATGGATATGCCACCACTCCAAAGTTGTGAAATTCTTTTAGGAAGACCGTTTCAAGCAACGACAGACGTTGTGACTGCCTTAGGGAGAGGTACTTTGTCTTTGGGCATTGGAGGAGATCGTGTTGAATTCAAATTACCGCATGATCCTCTAAGTGCAGTCCCCAAGGTGAAAAGATGATGACTGTCATACGTCTAGCCTAAGACGTTAAAGAAGGGTGATTGTTGGGAGGCAACCCAACCATTGGTACATTAAGATAGTGTAATTCGAGTCATAGATTGCTTTTATTTCGTTTAAATTTTAGTTTAAAGAAGATACCTTGATCCGTTTGTTTAATTTGCAGGCACAGGCAGGGTCGATACCATCGACACACTGGTCGATGGTATCGACATGGGTTCAGATTGACAGCTGCAAAAATCGCACTGAGTCGATACTATTGACGGCCCCATCGATGGTATCGACGTACCTACAGGCAGGTCACAATAAAAGTGTCGATGGTATCGACATGCCAGTCGATACCATCGAGATCTCTGGAGAAGTTCAGAAGATTTTTTCTCAGTCAACTCGATACCATCGACGGCCTCGTCGATGGTATCGACATGGTCACAGGTTAAATTGAAGAAGTGGCGGTGTCGCAATAAAAGCAAGTCTATACCATCGACCCTCGTCGATGGTATCGACATCCATGTCACCGATCCGCGCCAAGACATCGACGATGATCGCGAATCCACGTCAGCGATCCGGGTGCTGCGTCGATACTATCGACTTCCGTCGATGGTATTGACAGGTCAGCAATCCGGATTTCCCGATCCAGCAAACGTCAGCCGTTGATACTCGCGAGGGAGGTGGATAGCATCGAGACGTGTCGATACCATCGACCCGCGTCGATGGTATCGACGGGTCGACAGTAGCACCGGCCAAGTCTATTTAAGGAGACTTGCAACGTCATTTGACGTCACACCTTCAGAGCAAACGTCCTCCTTTGCGCCGAGCACTCCCCCGAGCCATCCAAGACTGAAGAGAAGCGACATCGAGCGGGAATCTTCATCGAGCGGAGAATCACTTCTCCATCTTCCCCGAGCTCTCTTCTTCTAATCCCATCTTTCTTGCAACAATGGTGCACGCCGCCGGATCATCATCCTTGCAAGAGATTGTGGAGTTTGTTCCACCCCCTACTGCTTCAGTCTCACGTCCGCGCCTGGCTCACCCTTCCGCGGAGGTGAAGAAGGTCTATGAGGAGATCATGAAGCGGAAGATCGAGCCGACCCGGTATGTGGACCGGGGAATGATCTGTGATCTGGGATTCGAGGCCAACTTGGCCTATGTGCTGAAGGGTCAAGCACGCCACACCAGCATAAGGACAGGCGAGCTGGAGCACCATGCGGATGGGCAGCCGTTCTTCGGCGAATGGCCCACCTACAAGGAATTGGTGGCGGAGTTTATGGCGTCCCTCGACGTCTGCGTCGTACCCAACGACATGGTGGCGTCGGACCGTGAGTGGATCAAGGGGAGGGTGTCCTTCTGGCTTTTCAACATCAACTACAACATCACTCTTCAGCAGTTCAACAACATCTTTAACTGGAACCACTCCCAACATGATCACCGACGCCCAGATTCCCGCACCGACTACGACAAGATCTTTGCCGAGCTAGTTACAGTGCCGGCAGGAAAGACTGTGAGCTACCATAATGCAGCGGTAGCAGATTTTGAGCACCCATTCGTCCGGGTCCTTCATAGGATGTTGAGCTTGACGTTCTTCGCTCGGAGTGATTTGGCGTTGAGCAAGTTTCAGGAGAGCGATCTCTTCTTCCTCTACGCACTCCTGAAGCGACAACCATGCAACTGGGGGGCGTTCTGGCTACAGCGCGTCCTGGCGGTGAAGAGGAGTACAAGGAAGGCTCCGATCCATTTTGGTGGGCTCATCACCAAGTTGGCGCACTACTTGGGGCTGAATTTTCAGTCCATGACTCCGATTTCCACAAAGAGTAAGGTGAACGTGCAAAATTTGCACCGTTCAAACCTTATCCTTCTCCGGGATGGGTTGGCGTACGCACATTGCCACGTCAACCAAGCTTATCAGGAGTGCGCACTGCCGGACGCCGTCTTCCACATCGAGGGAGCCCAGCACTTCCGGTGGCTGATCATAGCCGTCGAGTCCGATGAAGAAGAAGGCGGTGATGACGAGCAAGGAGGCGAGGCTGAGGAGGAAGAGGAGGCTTTCACACCTCTTCGTGCACGTGTGGCACCACAGAAGCGTCCTAAGATGCATCCGGGTGCATCTTCATCATCTCAGCCCCCGCCGCCATCACCACAGCATGAGCAGCCAGCCGAGGATCCCTATTCCATGCAGGGAATGTACACCATGCTGCAGGATATCCAGCAGACTCAGCAGCAGCACATGGCTATGTATACCGGCATTCATGAGACTACGAGTCGGGTACTTGATAATCAACGGGCTATGTTTGAGAACGAGCAGATCATCCTCGCCAACCAAGAGAAAATACACAACCAGTTGCAGCGGATAGAGACGCAACAGGAGCCCTTCTTCGACCATTACTGGAGTCGAGATTACTTTGGAGGCTATCCACAGCCTCCGCCGAGGACCCAATATGATCTAAGCTTCCAGGGGGAGTATCCTTCTTGGGATCCTACGGCCCCGCAATACCCACCTCTGCCTCCATGAGAATGATCAGGGTATCTCTGTTCCACTCTTAAGATTGTTTTTTACTATGAGGCCATAGTCAAATTCAAGCTTAGGGGGGTAGCTGGAACAGCTCTATCTTTTCTTTTGTTGGTTTTTAATTTTTGCTTTGCTTTTTGTTCTTGCATTTTTAGTTTTTTTTTGTTTAGGATCCACATCTATCTAGTGTAACTGTGGATGTCGTAAAAGTTGTCATCTCGCTGTTTTCATGGGAAATGTTAAGGGAATTTAAAAAAATTTTGTGTCTTTTGGATAGCTTGACTTGGTTGTCCTTGGGAAACTTGTCCTATGAAAATGATTGATTATGTCAACTCTAAAGCAATATGTCACACCCACACCCCCGTTGACTCATGAAAAGTGGATAGTAATGGTTGTTTGAGCCTAACCTAATCAAATGGTAATGAGACCTTAATTGGATATAAGAGAGAGAACCCTTTGAACTACTACACATGTCAGTAAGGAGGGACACATAATATTCTTCTAAGGTTCAGTCATCTAATCTTGTGATCATTCCACTTCATTTTTCCATAATCCACCTAAGAATTGGAAGTAAAGCACAGTTTTAATTCCTTCTTGTGTGCATAGCATTTAGATAGGAATTGCATTGATATTTTCCATACTTTTGCATAAAAAGAGAAAAATATAGGGATTCATGCACACTACCTTTAGGTGCATGCCATGTAGTTGCACTCATGACTTTCATGATTATCATGCATAAAGTACACCATGTATCTCAGTTTTTCCTCAAAAGTGATCTAAACTGTTCCATACCTTCGAAATATCGCAAAGATTTCCAATCATGAAGAAAACAACCCAATACATGTATCTCTAAGCAATTATGGATATGTGGGCTAAAAGAAAAAAAAGAGAAGAAAATTTTTTTTGCTGAAAATCTGAAAAAATTGAGAAAAGAAGAAAAAAAAAGAGAATTTAGAAGAAAATGGAATAAGAGGGAGAAAGGAACATGATACCACTCGCATTACAGGAAATTTGACTACATGATGTGGCTTAAGTAGATTTCCATATCATTTTGAGGTGGAAGGTTAGGGCATGCATCATTTCACCCAAATTAGGCATTAGGGCATTTTTATTGTGCATTTGCATCACGTAGGACATTTTGTTTTATGCATTTTGAAACTGGGCAATACGTCCAAGTTCTTCCATGAACCACCCATTCCATCCACCCGTTGCTCGGATTGGTAGGCCACCATGAATTTCTCCTCACTAATGATTATCAGGAGAACTGCTTCCATGTAGATGGTAGTTAAGGGCGAGCAACGTAGTGTAGGCGATCACAAGATGCACCAATGTTGAATCGGCGAATTTTATTATGTTAACTGCCATATGTGATAGTGTTCATCGGTTTGAAGGAAAATTTCTCTTATTGACGATTATTGTCGCCTTTAGGGTAATTACTGTTATGTGGTTAGAGAAGGCCGGTTTGAGAACGTTCAGTGGGAGTCACATGGGATGTGGGTTGGTGTGTTGATTTTTAGTTGACATCTGCAATTCTATTCTAAGGATTAGTTGCTCGAGGGCGAGCAATGTTTAAGCTTAGGGGAGTTTGATGCGATGATTTTGAGTCACATTTATAGACCTTTTTCATATGTGTTTTGTGCTCTAATTATTCATTTTTATGGATAATATTGCATAATTCACTCATTTCGGTCTTTGCCTTCATATTATGTCAAATCCCCTTTGTTTTACTATTTTGAGCATTATTTATCATAATATTATTATATGTGTGGATTTACTTGGTCTTGTTGTGAAATTTCAGGAAAAACAAGTATTTGCTTCCGTCGATACCATCGACAGAAGTCGATACCATCGACGGAAGTCGATACCATCGACCAAGCCACAGATTGCCAGACGAGAGGAGCAGCACAGAGTCGATACCATCGACATCCAAGTCGATGGTATCGAGATTCCTTCAGATTGCTGGCAAGGAAACTGTCGTACCATCGACCCAAGTCGATGCCATCGACACATGGAGAGCTACAGCGTCGCTAAATGACAACAACCGACGCTAAAGAGAGTCGATACCATCGACCCAAGTCGATGGTATCGAGATGACCACAGGCGCTCAGACTAAAAGAAAGGGAAGCTGCCGCTAATCCGCTGGGTCGATACCATCGACCCGCGTCGATGGTATCGACGCCGGCAGATATGCGTTGGATCTATTTTGATCTCGATCGGACGGCTGTTGTTATTTGACGACCTAATTAGGGACTTATACCTAATAACGGCCGCCCAGACGAGGGGAGAGGGAATTTTTGGATTGCACGAGTGCCGAGGAAGGAGAGAAAGGAGAACGGAGGCCAGAAGCTCATCCTGGGTGATTCGGACGCTGCCGAAGACGATTTCCACCACCGACAGGTGGGGAAACTCGTGTTCTACGCCAAGGATCTACCGGTTCTTCTCCGTTCAGGGGTTTTCCTACTTGTTTCACGTTTTTCTTATGAAATCCCCCATTTCTACCATGAATTCGTGTGAGATGAACATGAGAGGCTAAAACCCTCAATCTTTAGGACCGGGAGTAGTCCGGGAATACATTGTATGACATTTTTATATTGATAATTCATATTTTCTCTCTCAAATCCGTGGTATAGATTCGTTTTCTCCATTTCTATTGTTATGCGTGATCACCATAATAATAATTTAATGCCCTTAATCACTTCGACAGAAGGATTAACGGTTGAAAAGAGACGAAATTTACATTAATTAATAAAACCCTTGACAAAGGAGTTGTAAAATTAATGGTGGGAACTGAGGGACCGTTTATAATGCACTTAGTTTAGGGGAATGATTACTACGACGGTGGAATCAACCTAAACCTAAGTAGTGACTTACACCACGACAGTGGGTAATTCTGTATTCAGGCCACTACCCGGATAGAGAGAGAAGTGTGAGGAATTATATGAAACCTAATACAATGTTGACCCGCGGTGAAACCGCTATCCTAAAGATATCCCTTTGAATTGATTAAATTAACCTTTAATCGATTGTTTTCTTTGTTTGATTTTTATTTTCTTTTAATTTCAACAACAAAACCCTACTTTGTTAATCGGCCTAGCTGATTGCGATTAGTTAGTAGAAGTCTCCAACAATTCATGTATCCCTGAGTTCGACTCGGGCCTCACAAGGTCTATATTACTCGACGCGTATACTTGCGTTTAAGCGCGTAGTAAAATACACATCATGCTACGACACACGATGAGTAAGAGAAAGACGGCAGCAGTGCTTGTAACTTGTGGTAGACACGCCATGAGTAAGGAACACGTCTACTTGGTTGCTAGCTTGAGGAAGAAGGAGACACGGCCGACGAACATGACACAACGGAGGCTCTCGGGTGTGCTAGGGCATACAACAGCAAGGGCTAGGGCTCTTAAGTCTCACACGGCTCAAATGAGAGTTTGAGTGAGAGGGGAGGCGGTGTGCTAGGTTATAAACTTACATTTTCATCAAAAGACACGACATGTTCAAATAAATACACATCGTGTGTCTATTCAGAACTCCCTTTCTGTAATAAAAGACACGTCGTGTTGTATAAGGTACACGGCGTGTGACTTTCCCAAAATTCAAAATGCTATTTTCACTGATAACTACACTGTGTGTGCTAACAAAGACACATCATGTACTTTTTCTAGATAGCTCATGCCTTCTCCTTCTGCTGTGATACACGTCGTGTCTAATTTAGGACATGGAGTGTACTTTTTCATAATACTTGATGTTTCCTTTTCTGCTCCGGAACACGGTGAGTGTAAATAAAGACACGTCGTGTGTTTTTCCAGAATTCCTTTTGCCTCAATTTTCTTCTTGGGGACACGTCGTGTCTAAATTAGAACATGTCGTGTACTTTTTGAGGTTGAGGAGAGCGTGTGTCTACTGATCAACGACATGGCATGTCAAATAAACACACATCGTGTACCTAGAGATATAACTCATTTGTTGTGTTTTTGGAATTAGAGACACGCCATGTCTTAATTAAGACACGCCATGTCTTTTGTAGTTTCTACAGAAAATAGCTTTTGTCAGCACAGAATTAATAACAGATATGCAATAGAACTGTCTAAATTATTACATTCATCCAAGACAAGCTTATTTATGAAACTAAATAGTGTTTTTGACTCAAATGACTAGAAAAGAAATCTATCCTAATGTGGGTTCAACTCCCACACGGGCCCCCATTTAGAGTCTGAAGTGAGACTCTTCAATTTTCTTTCATACATCTTGAAGGGAGCAAGAAACTCCCTTGTGAACTTCGTCTCCCGAGGTATACAACTTGCAACATTGCTCATTTACATTGAATGCTCCATCCTTGCCTTGTAATTCAACAACTCCAAAAAGGAAAAATCTTCAATACGAGAAAAGGGTTGGTCCACTTTGACTTTAATTTTCGAGGAAATAGCTTATGTATTGAGTTGAACAGCAACACTTTGTCTCCCTCTTTGAAATCCTTCCTCCGGATTCTCTTGTCACACCACATCTTGGTTCTTTGTTTATACAGACTTGCATTTTCATATGCATCAAGCCGTAGCTCTTCCAGTTCTTGTAGCTGCAAAAGACACTTCTCACCAGCCTTCTTCATGTCAAAATTTAGGAACTTGATAGCCCATAGAGCTCGGTGTTCTAGCTCCAGCAGAAGATGACAAGATTTACCATATATCATCTTAAATGGGGTTGTGCCTATGATGGTCTTGTAAGCCGTTCGGTATGCCCATAGTGCATCATCTATCTTTAATGCCTCCTTGAGCTAGACATTGTCTTCTCTAGAATGCTTTTTAGCTGCCGATTAGAGACCTCTACTTGCTTGGAAGTTTGAGGATGGTAGGGCGTAGATACTTTGTGTGTCACTCCCTACTTAGAAAGAAGGTTGTTGAATTACTTCTCAACAAAATGCATGGCACCATCAAAGATTACACCTCTAGGAACACCAAAGTGAGGGAATATGATTTTCTAAAATAGTTTGACTACTGATTTTGCATCTGGTGCTTGGGTTGGGATGGCCTCAACCCATTTAGAGACGTACTCAACAACGAATAAAATACATTGGTAGCCACATGAAGATGGGAATGGTCTCATGTAAGCAACTCCCCATACGTCAAATATCTCAATCTCCAAGATAGAGTTAAGAGGCATATCATCACGTCTAGAAATTCCTCTGGTTCTTTGACATTTATTACAAGCTTTTACAAAAATATTGACATCTTTAAACAATGTTGGCCAATAGAAACTGGCATGTAGGATCCTTGATGCAGTCTTCTCTCCTCCAAAGTGACCTTCGTAAGGAGAGGCATGGCATTCAGAAATAATGGTAGCTATCTCTTCTTTAGCAACACACCTTCAAATAAGTCCATCACTCCCATGTTTGAACAACAAGGAATCGTCCCAATAGTAAAACTTTACATCATGGAAGAACTTCTTCTTTTGTTGGTATGTTAAGCCCGGCGGAAGCTGTCCTATAGCAAGAAAATTTGCAATGTCTACAAACCATGGTAGTTGTGTGGATGATAATGCATAAATCTTCTCAATAGGCAAATGATCCTCAATAGGAAAACAATCTCCAACAGCTGTAGTCAATCTATAAAGATGGTTGGCAACATTGTTCTCTGTACCTTTCTTATCCCAGATCTCAAGGTCAAACTCTTGCAGAAGTAGTATCCAGTAGATGAGATGAGGTTTTGCATCTTTCTTGTTGAGAAAATACTTTATGGCAACATGGTCAGTAAAAAAATTACCTTAGATCCTACTAGGTATTGTCAGGATTTGTTAAAGGCATACACTATAGCAAGCATCTCCTTTTTTGTGGTTGTGTAATTTATTTGTGATTCATCTAGGGTCTTGCTTGCATAGTATATGGCATGAAGCTTCTTATCTTTCCTTTGTCCTAGAACTTCCCCCACTACATAGTCTCTTGCATCACACATCAGTTTAAATGGAACGTTCCAGTACGGTGGTTGAATGATTGGTGCAGAAATAAGAGCTTCCTTTAGCTTGGTGAAGGTGGTATGGCAGTCATCATTGAATATGAATTCAACGTCTTTGGCAAGTAAGGAACATAATGGCTTTGTAATTTTGGAGAAATATTTAATGAGTATTCTATAGAAACCTACATGACCAAGGAAACTGTGGATGTCTTTGACTGAAGAAGGAGTAGACATCTTTTCAATAGCTTCCACCTTGGCCCTATCAACCTCAATACCCTTGTTAGATACAACATGACTTAATACCACACCGGATTGTACCATGAAATGGCACTTCTCCCAATTTAGTACTAGGCTAACTTCTTTACATCGGGCTAAGAGTAATGACATGTTGCATAAACATTGATCAAATGAATCTCCATAAACACTAAAATCATCCATAAAAATTTCCATTATGTTTTCAATGAAATCAGAAAAAATAGCCATCATGCATCGTTGGAATGTCGCAGGAGCGTTACAAAGGACAAATGGCATACGAAGATAAGCATAAGTTCCATATGTGCATGTGAAAGTGGTTTTTTCTTGGTCTGGAGGGTAGATAGGAATCTATAAAAATCCAAAATTGTAATGACCCCACCTCCTGGTAACCCCCAATTAAGGGAGACCAAAAGGTCAGAGTCGTTATCCCAATTTTCCAGATCACTGGTTCGACAAGTAATCAATAATAATTACTAAATTCTACCAAAACTATACTAAAAATCTAGAATAAAATAAAACTTTGCATACCTTTTTAAAAACTTGGAATTCTAGACTTCTATCCACAACTGGAGTCTATTCTAACTAATCCTTCTTGTACTTTAATTTATATATTCACAATGTATGACTTTATTATTTGTCCTTTTCATATTTTACCTAAAACACCGAAAAACAAAACGTCGGTCAACATAAATGAATATGCAGGTATGTGGGGACAACCAAAATTTCACAAATATTGCTAACAACCTAAATATCACAGTTAAGTTATTTAACAATCCAAATTACATTTTCAATGTGACATTCTCCACTGCTTTTTCCCTAACCCTGGGATACCCTCTCTAGGGTTTTTCCTTTGCAAGAGACACAAGGCCACCTTCTCCATCCTGAGCTTGGTGCCTGGGGTCACCTCACATGGTGCCCATTGGTCATGCAAGAAACATAAGGCCACCTTCTCCATCCTGAACTTGGTGCCTGGGGTCACCTCTTATGGTGCCCAATGGCCTTCCCTCTTAGGCTTGACCTAATTGACCTTCCCTCCAGGTCTTGGTCATGCATCATACATCAGGGTGGCATGTAGGTGTGAGAATGCACATTTATAATAACTTGTGATAGTTGTAGTGACATTAAAGGATTGCATTAATGAACATCCAACAATTTGGGTTGCATTTAATTCGACCAATCATTCGAGAAAACTCCATGAAACTAGAACGATTAATCATAAATAGTTGCATACCTGATCCAGAGTAACTTGAGGTCCAAGCAAGAACAATCAAGAATAATCAATCAAGTAATCAACAATATCCTAAAATTAATACATAACACCCATGTGTCATTGTTTTATCCAAAATGTTCTCAAGATTGACTTGGATTCCACCTTAGGATTTCTATGCCAAATTTAGGGTCCTATTAGGGTTTTATCCTCCATAATTCATGTATTACTTTTAATGCTCTTTTGGTCCACAAACCCTAATTTCAACATCATAGCCATAATTGAATGTTAATTAAGTCTAATGTGTCTCCTTTACACTGAAACTACCATCTTTATCCTTTTAGGTTATGTCAAGATCATTAAGCCCAATTATCATGTTTGAGTTCTTTTGAATAGACAACTCAATAAAGAATTATAGTTCAATACTCAAAGGAACCCTAATTACTATGTTTCACATCTTCTAGGTTAGCAAACCCTAAACTCACATAAATTCCACTTTTACACACTATGAAACCCTAATTACCAAAATAAGGGTATTTATCCACAATTAGAATCTTTCAAACTCAAATTAGCTTAGAATCATCATATCTCTATCTTATTGATGGATTTGCATAAATAAAACCATTAAAATTCATATCAATATAAATTAGGGTTTCTCAGCCCATTAATGCATATGCATGTGCATGGAACCTTAAATTAATCCAACTATGCATAAAGATCATCCTTATGGATCTAATTTTTCCTTTTACTAACAACAGGTAAATATCAACTTTAAACATCTGTATAACCTATCCCAATTCATTGATCATCAAAGATTAGGGTTTTTCATTAGTTAAACTATTAAAGGTAGCATATTTGCATACTTTTTGAATTTCAAGCAGAATTAGGCTTCCATTATATTTTCATTGCATTCCTCATTTTCTCCTGATCAATTTTCATATATTAAGTTTTATCATTAGAGCTTCCTAGTAATTTCTATATATTTTACAAGGAAAAACACTTTTCTAGAATATTCGAGCAAAGAGGGTGATTTACCAAAAATTTGGGGCCTCTCGATCAGTAGTCCACTAGTCCGCCCTTTGGATCTGATGCTCCACGTCACACACCTCCACTCACAAGGAAAATAACCCGACTGAGCCTGAGACCGTCAGATCTCTTCGCGAGACCACAGTGGAACATGATCAAACGACCATTGCTCGTCATCCTCTTCCTTTCCTACACTCGACCTGCGGTGGTGCCGCGACACTGCTATCACCGGAGAGAACCCAATCTAGAGGGATAGAGAGATCTGGGACTCGGAAGGTAGCCGTCTGAGTTCATGAGGAGGTGAGGAATTGAGAGGGGGGTCTATTTATAGGATTTGGGGCTCAACTAGGGTTTCCCTACCCTTGTTGCCGCCTGTCCTTCATCTTGATTAGGCTTTTCCTCTAGAACCCTCAAGAAACCCTAGAAATAGGGTTGGTCATGTGCAGAATCACCTCCCAAAGACCCTTGTGGTCTTGGATTCTTTACAGGTGAGGTAGGATGTGAGAATTCACATTGGGAAATCTCAATTTCCCTCTTGCTTTCCGTCTCTTACTCGAGGTGGGTGATGTACAACCACCCTTGGATCCATGATCCTTTGGACCACACGGGGCATCCAACGGCTGACATCGCTCCCCTATTTCTTATTTCTTTAAAAATGAAGGAAAAAGGGATTTAATAATGGAATCTTATGAAAATCATATCTCTCCTCATTTAATATTTTTCACTCAAAGTTTAGAGGAAACACTGTCTTGGCATTATCTACTTGTATATTAAATTTGAAACCCAAATTCCAAAGAAAAGGGTGTTTCCCTCAGATGCAAGTTATTCATTAATAAAACCAAATTAATTGATATTTCCTCTTTCTTTTGCCATTATCTTATCATCTTGGACCTTAAGGAACCCTAAAAGCACGAAATCCCATCTTGGGAAATATTCCTTTGCCCTTATCTCTTATCCTTTATCCCTTTCTTTTTTATTCCTTTTATTAGATAAATTCCTTTTCCTTTTATTTCTCTTTTTCTTGTAAGTGGGCTCAATAACCAATAAAGCCCATTAAACAATGAAATAAGGCTATCGTAAACGAAATCCATCCAATTCAAACAAACCACACCATTATTTCTTCATATATCTATATTAAGAGAAATTGCATTTCTCACCAAAAGAACCCAAAATTGGGGTTGTAACATCCTTCCCCTCTTATAGGAATTTTGCCCTCAAAATTCCACCGAGCATACAAACAAATAGGAAAAGACTTCCCCATGTCCATCATGGCTCCCATGTGGCTTCATCCTCTCCATGGTGCTTCCCAAGAACCTTCATCATCTTATATTCTTACATCTGAGTTCTCTCTCACCTTGGTATCTTGTACCCTTATAGGTGACTCAGGACATTTTAGCCTCTCTTGAAGCTTAATAGGTTCATGGCTCAGCACATGGCTTGGGTACCTCACATAGTGCTCTAGATAGGACTCATGGAACACATCATACATCATGTTATCATGAGAGGTAAGGATAAACATAAGAATCTCGACCAATCCATCTCAAATGGACATATGTATCAGGAACTCAGCTTTCCCAACTATAACTCAGAGGGGTTGGATTTTCATATCACATATTCTCCCATAGTGAACTGCATGTCAGTCTGCTTCACATCATCTCATGACTCATGTCGTTCTGAGGCTCTCTCATCTATTGCATGATTAAAGTGACTTCATCTACACACACTATGGTCTCTATGACCTTCCCAAGGTCTTTCCACCGATATCATCTTCATGAAGAGGTGATCGACACGGCCTCCCTTACAGAGCTTCTTACATCCCAATAATGGCTATGGTGGCTATCATCACAACTTTCATAGGACAAGAATTGTCTCCATGTATCACCCTAAATCAGCACACACACTCTCATCAGACCCCCTAGTTTGTATCATACTAACCATCAATTAGGGGTGATAAGCCGTACTAGCATTGAGTTCTTCGTGCACCTACTTCCACCGCATGGAAGTGAATCTTTAGGTCATACTCAAGAACCTTTGAACTCACATCATGGTGTAGTTGAACCATCTATCTCTCTCATATATAATTCAACCAGATTTTTCCCCTAATAGTACTCTCTCTTTCTCTTAGATTATGTCATCTAGGTAAGGCTATCTACCATAACCAATATTGCATCTTAACCTTCCTTGGTCTAGGGGAGACTCACCACAACATTCATGGTGATCAACTCCCATTCCCTCTCGGGGACTCTTTATCCTCTATATCAACTCATTGGGTTACTGGTGTTCATCCTTCACCTTCAGGCATCCATGGCAACAAGCCACATGCAACTCTGTACACTTCCTCATCTTAGGCATCCAAAGTACTACTGCAACTTACTATCTTAATAGCACCATGGTGTATGGTGAACTTAAAATCATGATCTCATGTATGTCATGATTCCTCAAGGTTGGTTCCTTAGAAACCCTAAAGCACTCTAGTCATGGGTTTCATCACTTTCTATTCCAGAGATGTGCATCTGAGGTTCTACAACCATCCCTCTATCTCATTAAGATCTAGGCTAGCTAACCAAGCAACCACTAGCTCAACCAACGGGTCTGGTTGTATCTGGGTGTTAGTTATAAAAGTCTCACCATCTCTTCTAGCTTCTCTACTGGCTAAACAAGACAGTCCATTACCATCTTACATACTCATGTGTTAGGTAACGGTGAAGATAGACACTTTCATGTATTCCACTTATTATCTCATCTCAGATTTTAGGCCTATCTTTATCAGAAAACTCATAAATTCCATACAGCTCATGATAAGAACATCCTTATAAGATGACTACCTTAGTTCTCTTGGTGTTTGTAAACCATGCACACATTGTACACTCCACAAAGGTATGCTACTATCTTTATCCTAAAACATCATAGCACTGTTTCAACTCACATCATCTTTATCCTTAGTGTATGGAATGCGTACTACCCTATCTCTCACCCCCATAACGAGAGGAAATAAGAATTTGATGGTCGTCCAAACACAGAGTTCTTCCCGTCCCAAGAGTAGAGATGGTGCATCCCACATCACCAGTACACCTTCCAATCTAGGTTGGAACGTGCCTTACATGTCTCCACATCATGAACATCTCGATATCAGGTGTACTTCCATGGAAAACTGGTCTAAACTCACCTTGGTCATCATAAAATCCTTAGTCATCTCCTCTAGGTCTGTAGGGTGTCAGTAGTTTTGGAGTCATCCCTCTTTCCTTATGCAACCAGGGAGTGCCCACCTCAAATGCTCTGTGGGCTCCATGAGCTCATGAAGGTGATCAATCTCCTAACTCATGGTCCTCGGCATGATAGTTGTTACCTCCTGACCCTATGGTCTTGTGCAACTAGGAAATTAGGTAACTCTTACTCCCCTCGGTCTTATCCCCACCCCACCTCAGTATTGACTTAGGATTTTATCATGGTATATCTCAAAACTTGAAACTTTACCCAAGCCTCCATCATCTCTCTCAGCATTCATGGTCAGACCTACATCCTTTCATAGGGATCATGGCGACCTACCTACCTCAGTCAGGCCCCATACTGGTTACCTCCATGGTAACACATCCACATGCCCTTAGAGATGGTTATCTATGGGTCTATAGGTTTGTTCTCATACTATGTACTCTGCACTTAGCTTTTCAAGGTCCTATGAGACCTCTTTAGGTTACCTCAAACCCAACAAAAGTTGGTACATACCCTACAGAAGGGTTCCTCCCTAGGATGGGAGAAAACTATCTCTCAATAGCGACAAAGGTCACAAACATCCCTACATCTAGGATTTACATCCACATGAGAATGCTTAGCCCTAGCAAGCTACTAAGGCACGTAGCTAATAAGCAGACCACCTACTAAACCATGGTAGGTCATACTTGTTTCTATTCCTTAACATTGGACCATCATCATACATGCCTATTTCACAAACCTATATGTGAGGGGTTCATCAAACATATACCTTAGTCTAAGGGGTTTCCTTTTCCTCTAAACATGACGGGTGCCATGCTCAAAACTATAGAACTCAAATCTCATCATGAGCATCATGTGCACCAGGTATTACTACCTCTCCTCTTATATCTAGGAACCCTAGGTTCATTTTTATGCATTGCTCGTCCAACCTCAAACCAACCAGGTACAAGGTATAGCATGAACTTCCTACTATTCTTTCACGTGAGAAACACCTCAAAGTCGAGCCCTCCTCAAGGACAAACATCTAGGTATGAGGCCTCACAACTTCACACTATACCTTCTCAGGGTCTAAGGAACTCCTCTTCCTATCCCTATAAGGTAAGGTAGGCACCTACAACTTCCATAGATTGGTTCAAGAAGCCTCCTTCCTTTTCTAGGGTTTGATTCCTCTAAAGGCAACCACAACCACCCAGGTCAAAACATATCCAACTTCTAATGGTTCCTCATGTCTCGAAGTCCAAGCATCTATCCTTCTTTTTCAGGTCTTGCTCTCCCTCTAGGGATAACCCTACTATCAGCCTTACCATTGGAGGTTCTCTCTCTAAAAGGTGGATCAAGATCTTATGCATACACCTACATGGGTGAAACATATGATCCAACCTATGTTCGATCAAGGTTATCCAAAGCTCAACATGATATCTCATAAGCTATCTAGCATGCCCTTCTGGCCTAGGTCTCATCCTACTGCCAGCACTACAGACGGGTTCTCCTATATAGGTGCATGCTCTTGTATGCTCATATAATCCCATAAGGGTTTCTATATGATCATCACTAACCTCTTCGATGAAGGAGCTATCCTTCACCCTAACAAGCACGATCCTTCTAAGGTTGGGTCGCCCAAAAAGGCACTAGGTCAAAACACCTCATAGAGCTCATGATTCTCACTGATACTCAAAGCCAACATGCATGTCAACCCACCTATATGGTCAACCATGTTATCTATCTCATCATGTCATCTCTCTCTATCAACCACTTAGGGTTAGGGTTAGCATCATCCTCAGAGGATGTGCCAGGTCTCTACCTCTTCTTGAAGACCCATGCATCCAAGGCTACCTCTCTACTCATCCTCCTGACAAGAAGGTATAACCTCAGGTCTCTCCTGAGGGCACGACAACATATGTCATGCAACCTAAGCATGCAACTAATCTTTAGTTTACGCATAAACTATTAAACTTATGTCCATGACATCTTATTTACATGATTTTCATTGATTTGGTGGAGGATTCCTTAATCCTTATCATACTTACCCTAACCTCAAGAGGGTGGGGAAGAGAGAGAAAAACCCTAAACCTTATAATCTTAACTGAATTAGGGTTGAGAAGGGATGAAATAGATGAGAGAGTCCTAAAGGTATCTTATTTCAAGTCAAGACCTCAGACATTGGCCAGGAAGTCACACTGCATCTGGGAGTCCTCGTGACCGACTAGCGCGGCAGAAGAAAATATTTCTAGCCCCCAGACTGTGATCCTTTTCTAGACACCTTTGTCTTTTAGAAAATCCTCTAATAACTCCCTCGGTTCTACAGAGTTTGTAAAATTTAATAATTATTAAGGATTAAATGAGGAACCAACGCTCTGATACCAAATGTAACGACCCCATCTCCCAGTAACCCTCAATTAAGGGAGACCAAAAGGTTAGACTTGTTATCCCAATTTTCCATATCAATGGTTCAACAAGTAATCAATAATAATTACTAAATTCTACCAAAACTATACTGAAAAGATGGAATAAAATAAAACTTTGCATACCTTTTTTAAAATTTGGAATTCTAGACTTTTATTCAATGTTTAAAGAGAAAAAGTGACAATAACATGGTTTGGGTACCAAGAACCTCTCTCTAGATGATTTTTTATATGATCATGGGCTTCATTAGATATTATTTTTTTATCGTGACATTATTTTACTTGGTTGACCATAAATGTTTATCTTGTCCATTGGAAGTTATGTATGTTTTTATTTTTGAGTTATTTTCTTTCTTTGAGCTCAATTTTTACGAGTATGAAAATAAGGGGGTGCTTAAATTCTAGGATATTTATACCTTGATCTTTGTTAGATCATGTTCTTAATGGATTCTATACATCAATTATTGGCTTAAAACCCCTTATATTTGATCTAGAGATTCTTTTTTTATATCATTTTGGATTTTATGGCAATCTCTATTTCATGAAGGAACAAAATAACAACTTGGAGTCTATTCTAACTAATCCTCCTTGTACATTAATTCATATATTCACAATGTATCACTTTACTGTTTGTCCTTTTCATACTGTACCTAAAACATCGACAAACAAAACGTCGGTCAGCATAAATGAATATGTCGATATGTGGGGACAACCCAAATTTCACAAATATTGCTAACAACCTAAATATCCTAGTTAAGTTATTTAACAATCCAAATTACATTTTCAATGTGACATTCTCCACCGCTTTTTCCCTAACCCTGGGATACCCTCTCTAGGGTTTTCCTTTGCAAGAGATACAAGGCCGCCTTCTCCATCCCGAGCTTGGTGCCTGGGGTCACCTCTCAAGGTTCCCATTGGTCATGCAAGAAATATAAGGCCACCTTCTCCATCTTGAGCTTAGTGCCTGGGGTCACCTCTCATAATGCCCAATGGCCTTCCCTCATAGGCTTGACCTAATTGACCTTCCCTTCAGGGCTTGGTCATGCATCATACATCAAGGTGGAATGTAGATGTGAGAATGCACATTTATAATTACTTGTGATAGTCGTAGTGACATTAAAGGATTGCATTAATTAGCATCCAACAATTTGGATTGCATTCAATTCGATCAATCATTCGAGAAAACTCCATGAAACTAGAACGATTAATCATAAATAACCACATACCTGATCCGGAGTAACTTGAGGTCCAAGCAAGAACAATCAAGACAATCAATCAAGCAATCAACAATATCCTAAAATTAATGAATAACACCCATGTGTCATTGTTTTATCCAAAACGTTCTCAAGATTGACTTGGATTCCACCTTAGGATTTCTAGGCCAACTTTAGGGTTTTATACTCCATAATTCATGTATTACTTTTAATGTTCTTTTGGTCCACAAACCCTAATTTCAACATCATAGGCATAATTGAATGTCAATTAAGTCTAATGTGTCTCCTTTACACTGAAACTACCATCTTTATCCTTTTAGGTTATGTCAAGATCATTAAGCCCAATTATCATGTTTGAGTTCTTTGAATAGACAACTCAATAAATAATTATAGTTCAATACTCAAAGGAACCCTAATTACTATGTTTCACATCTTCTAGGTTAGCAAACCCTAAATTCACATAAATTCCACTTTTATACACTATGAAACCCTAATTACCAAATTAAGGGTATTTATCCACAATTAGAATCTTTCATACTCAAATTATCTTAGAATCATCATATCTCTATCTTATTAATGGATTTGCATAATTAAAACCATTAAAATTCATATCAACAAAAATTAGGGTTTAGTAGGCCATTAATGCATATTCATGTACATAGAACCTTAAATTGATCCAAGTATGCATAAAGATCCTTGTTTTGGATCTAACTTGTCCTTTTTACTAACAACAGGTTAATATCAACTTTAAACATCCATATAACCTTTCCTAATTCATTGATCATCAAAGATTAGGGTTTTTCATTAGTTAAACCATTAAAGGTAGCATCTTTACATACTTTTTTAATTTCAAGCAGAATTAGTATTCCATTACATTTTTATTGAATTCCTCATTTTCTCCTGATCAAATTTCATATATTAAGTTTTGTCATTAGAGCTTCCTAGTAATTTCTATGAGTTTTACAAGAAAAAACAGTATTCTGGAATATTCGAGCACAGAGGGTGATTTACCAAAAATTCGGGGCCGCTCGATCAGTAGTCCGCTGGTCCACCCTTTGGATCTGATGCTCCATGTTGCGCACCTCCACTCGTGAGGAAAATAACCCGGCTGAACTTGAGATCGTCGGATCTCCTCGCGAGACCACAGTGGAACGTGATCGGACGATCGCTGCCCGTCGTCCTCTTCCTTTCCTACACTCAACCCACGGTGGTGCCATGACGGTGCTATCACCAGAGAGAAGACAATCCAGAGGGATAGAGAGATCTGGGACTCGGGAGGTAGCATTCTGGGTTTGTGAGGAGGTGAGGAATTGAGAGGGGGGTCTATTTATAGGATTTGGGGCTCCACTAGGGTTTCCCTATCGTCGTCGCCACCTGTCCTTTATCCTGAGTAGGCTTTTCCTCTAGAACCCTTGAGACACCCTAAAAATAGGGTTGGTCGTGCACGGAATCACCTCCCAAAGACCCTTGTGGTCTTGGATTCTTTGCAGGTGAGGTAGGATGCGAGAAATTTGCATTGGGAAATCTCAGTTTCCCTCTTGCTTTCCTTCTCTGACTCGAGGTGGGTGATGTACAGCCGCCCATGGATCTGTGATCCTCTGGACCACGCGGGGCATCCAACGGCTGACATCGCTCCCCTATTTCTTATTTATTTAAAAACGAAGGAAAAATGGTATTTAACAATGGAATCTTGTGAAAATCATATCTCTTTCCTCGTTTAATATTTTTCACTCAAATTTTAGAGGAAACTCTATCTTAGCATTATATACTCATATATTAAATTTGAAACCCAAATTCTAAAGGAAAAGGGTGTTTCCTTCATATGCAAGTTATTCATTAATAAAACCAAATTAATTGATATTTCCTCTTTCTTTTGCCATTATCTTATCATCGTGGATTCCTTGGACCTCAAGGAACCCTAAAGGCATGAAATCCCATCTTGGCAAATATTCTTTTACCCTTATCTCTTATCATTTATCCCTTTGTTATTTATTCCTTTTATTAGATAAATTCTTTTTCCTTTTATTTCTCTTTTTCTTGTAAGTGGGCTCAATAACCAATAAAGCCCAATTAAAAACAAATAAGGCTATTGTAAATGAAATCCATCCAATTCAAACAAACCACACCATTATTTCTTCATATGTCTATATTAAGAGAAATTGCATTTCTCACCAAAAGAACCCAAAATTGGGGTTGTAACATGAATACTTGTCCAAGTAACAGAAATAAGAGTGTTTTGCAAGACGTTCAAGCATTAAGTTGATAAACGGCAACAGAAAATAGTCTTTTCGGGTTTCTTTGTTCAAACTCTGGTAGTCAATACACATATGCCAACCCATTACAATACATGTGAGAATCAACTCATCATTGTCTCTCTTGATGGCAGTTGCACCCCCCTTCTTAGGTACCACGTGGATGGCACTAACCCAAGGGTTGTCACTTATAGGATAGATGATACCGACATCAACCAATTTAAGATTTCCTTTTTAACCACCTCAAGTATATTTTTATTTAAGTGTCTAGGCGGTTCAATGGTGGGTTTAGCATCATCCTCCATATTTATTCGGTGCATACAAATAGAGGGATGAATGCCTTTTAAATCATCGATAGAGTAACCAATAACGTCTTTATACAAATGTAATTCAGCCAGCAATTTACTTTCTTATTCATTGGTTAACTCATTATTGATTATTACAGGAGAAGTAGAGTCGGAATCAAGAAATGCATACCTTAGCCCTGGTGGAAGGGCTTTAAGTTCTACCTTTCTCCTTGTTGTATTATCTTTGGCTTTGTCATCAACAATTGGAGTGTTTTCTTCAGTAGCATCTAAGTGGGCAATAGAAAGTACCCCAGAATTTTCAGATCCATTATTAATACCTTCATCATCATCATAGTAATTTAGTATCAAATTGGCAACATCATGATCTTCTTATACAGCAGAATCAATAGAGTCCTTAAAACAGATTTCTTCTACACAAGAGGGTGCTTTCATAGCGTCATATACATAAAACTCCATGGTTGCATCGCCATCTTGGAGTGTGAGTTTGCCTTCACAAACATCAAATAGGCATTCAACAGTTCTCAAAAAGGGTCTCCCAAAAAGAATGGGGTTGGAAGGAACTTCTACCATGTCTAGCACTACAAAATCACAAGGAATATATAGTTTACCAATCTGCACTAGCATGAATTCTAAGATACCTTTGCGGTATTTGATCGAATGATCGGCTAGTTCAATGGCCATCTTTATAGGATTTAGATCTCCAAGATCTAGCTCTTTCCACAGAGTAGATGGGATGAGACTAATACTAGCTTTGAGGTCTACAAGACCTTTTTCGAATGTGGTATTACTGATCTTGCATGGTAGGGTGAAGGCTCCCAAGTCATCCAGCTTCTCAAGAAGTCGATTTTGAATGATAGAACGGATCCTTTCAGAAAGCATCACAGTCTCCACTTAGTCCATCTTCCTCCTTTTGGTGAGGATGTCTTTAAGGAATTTAGCATATCACAACATTTCTGCAATAACCTCAGCTAGTGGAAGATTGACATGGAGTTTGTTTAGAATGTCTAAAAACTTCCTAAACTTTGAGTCCTCCTTCGTGTTTATAAACCTCTACAGAAATGGTGCATTAACATTAATAGAAGATGGTACCTTAGATGTACCTTTACCTTTGTCACCCATAGGGGTGTCAGGCTTCTCTTCATCGGTGATCTCTGCACTCTTCTCCTTGGGTGGAGATGGTCTGTGGATTTCAGTTCCACTTCTCAAGGTGATGGCATTTGCTTGTTGTCTTCGATTTACCTCTGGTTGACTTGGAAGAGAACTGGATTGAGTGTTCTTTTATTGTGACAAGGCTTGTTGGGCAATCTAGTTTTCCAACATCCTTGTGTGAGTGGAAATGCCATCCACTTTGGCAGAGAGTTGGGCAATCACATCCTTCAAGAGCTTGTCATTGCCCCTTAACTCTTCATTTTGCTACATCTACGTAGAGATAAATTTCTCCATCATGACCTCAAAGGAAGAACTTTGGGGTTGTTGATGTTGGTAACCCCTATTGTTGTTGAAACTCGACAGATTCCCATTGTTTTGCCAGTTAAAGTTTGTTGTTGCTGCAGTTGTTGTTGTCCATGTTGAAATTATGAGCGTTTCTTGTGTTCTAATAGGAGAAATTAGGATGATCTCTCCATCTCGCATTGTAGGTGTTGGAATAGGGATTATACTGCTTGTTCCCCTGCATCCCAATGACATTGGCTTGTTCTAGGCTCCCTTCATTCATATTAGGAGCAAAGCATGAAGAAGAAGTATGTCCAGAATTCCCACAAGCTTCACATATCACTTCAGCTGATTGGATTTACAATGTAGTCATCTTCTCAAACTTCTATGTATGAATATCAAGTTTAGCGGAAATTAAGTCAACGACAACAACAATATGCTTCCCTCCTTGTTTCCCGTCTAAAGAACTATCTGTAGAAGATTATTTTACTCTCCTATTTGATCCCCATTGGCAATGGTTGAGGGCTATGTCTTCAATGATGTCATAAGCTTCTCTGTAAGACTTATTCATCAATGCTCTATTAGTTGTGGCATATAGTGTCATCCGGGTTTTGTAGAACATACCATTATAGAAAATTTAGAGTAGCAGACAATTGGTCAATCCATGATGAGGGAAATGGCATTGAAGGTCCTTGAACCGCTCCCATGTATCATACATAGTTTCTCCATCATTTTGAGAGAAGTTGGTGAGATAATTCCTTAGATGGGATGTCTTTATTGGAAGGAAATACTTTGTAAGGAAAGCATTTAGAAGTTGGTCCCAACTTTTAATTGACTTCTTGGGAAGATACAAAAGCCATGCCTTTTCTTTGTCTCTTAGGGTGAAAGGAAATAGCATTAGCTTCACTCCTTCAGTGGATACACCATTGATTTTGAAAGTATTCATATACTCTAAGAACTCAGCCACATGAAGATTTGGATCTTCATTGAGTGTACCTCCGAAGCGGTTTTGCTATATCATCTGCATCATAATAACAATAAAGAAATTGTTCGCTTCAACTGCAGGCATGTCAATGGCTCGACAAATGTTTGTGTCAACCGACATTGTGAAATCCTTCAAAGGACGGTCATCCTCCATGGTTGGATCCCTTGGTGTAGTTTCTTCAAAAGACGAAGAAGATGGTGATGATGGTGGAACACCTCTTAGTATTGGTTGTTCTACTCTTCTCACTCTTCTTAAGGTTGAAAGAGTACACTCGATCTCAAGGTCTAGCAACGTAGATGTTTGAAGACCTCTTTGCGAGCGACACATACAACCTGAAAAATAGCAAGAGAAATTGAGAACACAACTAAAAGGTATATGGAAATTTGAAAATGGAAATGATGATCTAGTCTTGATACTACTTAGCACTTGTTACTCTAATTAGATTAATTGTAGCTCCCCAGAAACGGCGCCAAAAACTTGTTGGTTTATTACACTAACGAGTTTCAATCTTTCGAAAAGATCTTTTACTCAACTAACTAATTTCCACAAGTATACAGAAGTAGTCATAGTCGAGGTCGAACACAAGGAGCTTAAGCAATTAACTAAATGCAACAGTGCTAAGGTTCAACAATCTAGACTGTTTTAAAAGTAGAATTGGCTGATTAGACTAGAAAATTTTAGAATTATACAAAACAACAAATGGCTTATTAAAAGAGATTAAAAATCAGAATTAGAAGTATCTTAGACTTAGGATTTCATCCATATATCATAGCATAAAACATGATCACGAAATTTAAACATATTAAGCACTTGTTTTAAAGGAGGGTTGTATGTTGCACTTCACCTCTCGGTGCAAGTACAACTATCCTAACTCAATTCAACATTCCCATGTATGAATTTGGTTTTGGATCACAAGCCTACTCCTCAACTCCATAATTTCCACTCTCGTGGTAAAGAAGGAGTTGCCAAGAGAGTACCTCCTTACTCTCCTACCTATCTTCTCAGATCAAGCAAAAGAGCATAAAACATACACATAAGGTGGCCAGCCATACATGCAGAAAATAAGAAACTGATACTCATAAGGTGGAAAAACAAGCAACATAGCATTTAGTATGAAATTGTCATGTTTCATATATGCTATGACATGGGAGCTACTCTCCCATGTCTAAGAAAAGGAAACTACTCGTCCATAATAGTGTACAGTAGAAAATGCATAGAAATTTTAGAGTTCAACATGATTTAGAGAAGGAAAAGCAAAGAAAATCCAAGGTGTAACCCAAGAGGAGTCACTACTACAGAAGTGCCTTTTAGTGTCGGTTGTTTAACCCCCTTTGGCGTCGGTTTCGGAACGAAGCCTATGTGGGCGCCGCTAAAAGGTTGGACACTTCAGCGTCGGTTAAAAAACCGACGCCTATTTAATATAAAGGCGTCGGTTATTTATAAAACACCGACGCCAAAAGGGTTCGTGCCACAGAAAACGGCGTCATCTAGGACGCTTTCTGCGTCGGTTATATACTAAACAACCGACGCAGAAAAGTGTCCTAGATGACTCCCATTTCCTGTAGCGCGAACACTTTTGGCGTCGGTGTTCAACAAAAAACCGACGCTGTAAGTCTGTGCTGACGGTTATCGGTAAATAACCGACGCCTATATCTATTTTTTTTTTATAAATCTGTTTGCAGGCCTGCTGTGGCTGGTCAGCAGGATGAGAACCTGCAGTTCAGTTTTCTGAACTGCAGGTTTACGACATCCATTGATATCAGCCTACAAACAGGCCACAAACCTGCAAAATTAACATAAAAAGATTCACACAAGTAGATACATTCAGACATCAATTCAATTGTCACGTTCACACATATAGAATCATTCAAATACATGTTTTAACATTCAGAAACATTCATTTACAAAGTATCATTCATCATCACTATCAACATCCCAATTATATCTTACAGTTGCCACTGTTTGTACAACTATTGCCCATTCTTCTCTTACTTCATCTAATGCTTCCCTCGTATATGGAGCATGTACATTTTTTAAGTGTTTGCCTATAGTGTGGTCAGTTTTAAACACCTGCAAAGAGAATGATGTATATAAGTAATAATATAAAAATAAGATTGATATATTTTATACTAACTAATGAGACTATATATAATACCTCATGTATGGTATCGATGTCTTTCTTCGCCTGTGTATGGTATAGAACTCTCCTCCAGTATCTCCCTCACAGACTCCTGTGCGGAGAGGGACATTCCAACTCGAGATATCATCTTCCGTTGCCTCCTCCGCAGCAATATCCTTATCTCTGAACGTTTCTCGTAGGATTCTGAACCCCTCCTTCCCTCTACTACATCGAAGCCATGCCACAGTTGAACCCTTTCACCGAGCCCTACCCGGCCAAACAGACGTCGCCTGAAGTACCACCGTCGTCGTCGTCTCCACCTCCATCGCAACTTGCTGTGCTAGTCCTGGCAGTTTATCACCCCACATGCTTTCCTCACCAGTTCCTGCCGCTAGACGACCACACAATGGAATCCAAGAGGATATGCAGGCGTTCGCCATAGACTATAGGATGAGTATACTCAGCTTATAGTCTTTGGCGAACTCCTGCATATCCTCTTGGATCCATTGTGTGGTCGTCTAGCGGCAGGAACTGGGGAGGAAGGCATGTGGGGTGATAAACTGCCAGGACTAGCACAGCAAGTTGCGATGGAGGTGGAGACGACGACGACGGTGGTACTTCAGGCGACGCCTACTTGGCCGGGTAGGGCTCGGCGAAAGGGTTCAACTGCAGCATGGCTTCGATGCAGTAGAGGGAAGGAAGGGGTTCAGAATCCGACGAGAAACGTTTAGAGATGAGGATATTACTGCGGAGGAGGAGGAAACGGTAGACGATATCTTGAGTTGGAATGTCCCTCTCCGCACATCAAGTTGCTCCAGCCGCCTCCGCGCATCTGAAAATGTCATTAAAAAGGCAAACATTTAGCATTTGTATTAACTAGAAAAAGGAAAACATTTAGCATTTGTATAAACTAGAAAAAGGAAAACATTTACCATTTGTATAAACATACATGTCTCTAAAATTGTGATCTTTTATCAATTAACAATCCTTCATTGTGATCTCCGCGCACATATAAGTCATCATTAGCTTCAATATTTTGTGGAGTTGGCAACCCAACAGAGAATGGACTGGAGTCATCATACTTATCATAGTACTCTTCTTCATCTATAGGATCTTCAATGAACTGTCTTTTACCATGAAGAACAACCGACCATTTATCATTTGCAGGATCATCGATATAGAATATTTGTTTTGCCTGTGATGCCAATATGAATGGTTCAGCCTTCTCGCCAATCATTTCAAAGTTCACCAAAGTGAAACCCAATTCATCCACTATAACTCCTTTGGTGTTATCAACCCAATTACATTTAAAGAGCGGAATATTGAAATCTATGTAGTCAAACTCCCAAATGTCTTCAATGACACCGTAATATGACATTTTAGCTTCACGTGGACTCTTATCCTTTGCACTTGCAAAGTACATAGTTGACGCTTGAAGAGTGACCCCACTATTTTGGACGACACTCTTATCATCTTGGCGCTTTGTGTAATATGTGAATCCATTAATGTCAAACCCTTCATAAGACATAACATTCGGTTTTGGTTTAAAGGCGAGACATTTGATAGTTTCTGTAATATCATTTGGTGTGTGAGATAGTTGATGTAAGACTTTATCTTCAAACCACTTAGTAAAAGTCTTATTATGCTCTCTAGCAAGCCACATTGAACTTGCTCGAGGATGTTGTCTCTTTATGAAATTGGTATGTTCCTCGATATAAACACTCACTTCGTCCATATTATGTAAAATATACAAGTGAGCTTGTTCCAACTGCTCACGGCTGATTACTTTCACCCGTGATCCCAAAATTCCTTTGCCCTCCTCAATATTCGTGTCATTATCAGGAGTGTCATTACCACTGAGAAAGTCATTGCAGAAATCCATAACCTCTCTCGCCACATAACCTTCAATAATACTCCCTTCAGGACGATAACGGTTTCGAACATCACCTTTAAAAACGCTCATGTATCGTTCAAAGGGATACATCCAATGCAAGAAAACCGGTCCCAAGATTTTCACTTCCCTAGTCAAGTGGACAACAAGATGTACCATGATATCAAAGAACGAAGGAGGGAAATACATCTCAAGCTGACATAGGGTAACAACCACTTCTCTTTGCAAATTATCGAGAGTATCAGGGTCAATAACTTTGCTGCATAGACTGTTGAAAAAGAAACAAAGTCTGGTAATTGCAAACCTTACATGCTTCGGCAATATAGATCGAATTGCCACGGGCAATATTTGTTGCATTAGAGTGTGACAATCATGAGATTTAAGACCTATCAACTTCAGATCTTTCATTGATACCAATCTACGGATGTTGGATGAGTAACCATGTGGCACCTTAACATTTACCAAGCATTCACAAAAAGTTTTCTTCTCCTTTCTAGACAACGTGTAACAAGCGGGAGGTAAGTATGTTCTTTTATTACCCATTTCACGTAATTCTGACCTTATTCCCATTTCACGTAGGTCCAGTCTGGATTTTATCCCATCTTTAGTCTTACCTGGTATATTTAATAGAGTACCAATGATGCTATCACAGACATTTTTCTCAACGTGCATTACATCGATACAATGCCTGACTGACAAAGAACTCCAATAAGGAAGATCCCAAAATATTGACTTCTTTTTGAATGAAGAATTGTCACTCCGTGTGGCCATACTACATTGTGATTTCTTACCAAATTCATTGACAATGTCTTTTACTCTTTCATAAACAACATCCCCTGGTATAGGTTTAGGTGCACTCCGTTCATCATTCAATCCATTGAATGCTTTGCGCTTCCTACGATACGGATGGAATTTTGAAAGAAACCTTCGATGACCAAGATATACAGTCTTGCCGCCATATTTTAGTCTTATTGAATCAGTGTTTTCTTCACATATAGGACACGCTTTAGCTCCTTTGACACTATATCCAGACAAATTCCCATATGCCGGAAAGTCATTAATAGTGCAAAACAACATAGCATGCAAACGAAATGTCTCTCTTGCAGAAGCATCATAGGTCATCACACCTTCAGCCCAAAGTTTCTTTAAGTCATCAATCAAAGGTTCAAGATAAACATCGATATCATTTCCGGGTTGTTTAGGGCCCGATATCAACAATGACAACATAACGTACTTATTTTTCATACACAGCCAGGGAGGAAGATTGTATATAACAAGCATGACTGGCCAAGTGCTATGTTGGCTGCTCAATGTCCCGTACGGATTCATCCCGTCTGTACAAAGCCCAAGTCTTAGATTCCTGACTTCTTCACCAAATTCAGGGAACAATACATCAATCTTCTTCCACTGTGGGGAATCAGACGCATGTCGTAGGATCCCATCATTATTTTTCTTAACATCTGCATGCCACCTCAAATTCTTCGCATCTTTCGGATTTGCAAACAAGCGTTGAAACCGTGATGTTATAGGTAGATACCACAACACCTTGGCAGGAGAACCAGTTCTGGACTCCCCCAAAGTCGTCAATTTATATCGTGACGCACCACATTTTGGACAATCTTTCAAATCTACATAGTCCTTTTGAAATAATACACAATCATTCGGGCATGCGTGTATCTTTTTGGCCTCCATTCCCATTGGGCACAACATTTTCTTTACCTGGTATGTTGAGATTGGCAGCTCGTTTCCTTCAGGAAGAATTTCTTTCAACAAAGTCAACAATTCAGTGAAGCTTTTGTCGCTCCATCTATTGTTAGCTTTCAACTTATACAATCTCAGCACAGCGCTAAGCTTCGTAAACTTAGCATAGCATGTGTATAACGGTATCTCAGCATCATGCACAATGTTTGTAAAGATAGGAGGTGGATCGGTGTGCTCTACCCTACAACTATCCAGCATCGCATCAACAATGTCTGCTGGAACTGGTTCGTTCACATTTACGTCATCGGAGGCAATTTCTTCTTCCACCCAAGCACTGCTATTGACATCTACTGGATTCGATTTTGAAATCTCTCCATGCCAGTTCCATTCTGTATAGCCTTGTACAATCCCGTTGCACATGACATGACTTTTGATTTCCTCACCAGTGTTGAGTTTCAAGTTGTTACCGCAATGCCTACATGGACAGTAGAACCTATCTGTAGGTTTTTTCCTATGTTCCTCGGCAAATCTAATAAACTGATCAAGACCAGATATAAACTCTGGGGTGCAACGATTACGAATGGACATCCATGATCTATCCATTCTATGATCAGAGAAAGCAAGTATATATTAGGAAAGCAAGTATATATTAGGAAACAAGTATATAAGCAAGTATGTCGTATTACAGTTCATCATTAAGAAAGATATAAGCAAGTATGTCGTATTAAAATAGACTAAACAATAAAAGAATTTTTTTTTGAGGCAAGACAATATGAGAAAATAGTAGTGTAATCATGTAAATGGGAACATTCATGGGAACACACACTTCAGTTATAAGCATTCATGTAGCAACTTACATTTCCATTCATGGGAACAAACACTTTAGTTATAACAATAACTAAACAAAGGGGTTGGTGTACCCCTAAACATGCGCATAATTAAAAAAACTATTACTACAGACAAGTCTAGATAGATAGACAACTAAATACTACACCAACATGGTCCCGCATGCATCAGTAACTTCTTTTTGATGATGAAGCTGTGTCACGAAGCTCCTCACTGTATTTAGACGAATCTGAACTGATAGGGGTCTCAGATTCCGATTCCTCATAGATGATATCCGACGCCTTGCGCTCATACCGCAGAAGATGATCGAGGGTGTCGCAGTTGTTGTTGGTTATCCAAACTTTGATGGAATTATCGCCAACTGGACGGAGAAAAAGCCTATTCCAACGGACCAGATACAGCTCTCCAATCCAATCATGCCAACCAGATTTTGATACAAGATTTCCCGCCAAATCATACTCAACCTCGATTACATGTGAATAATTTCCAAAAGTTAGGGTCACTTTACCAGGCATGTAGTGTCTTCCTTTTAGAAAACGCCAATGTTTGGGTATGACCAATTGGTTTAAGGAACGATCATCTAGGATGATGTCCAATTGTTCTTCAATAGGGAACGTTAACATTGACATAGAGGCCCAATTCATAGTCATTGTTATGGGAAGACAGAGACTGCACAATATTAGTATTAACAAAGTGTAAGTACATATAACGATGTTATATATTTTCAGAAAAAGTTGTATAACATCAGTTAACCTTTTAAACAAGTATATATTAGGAAACAAGTATATATTAGTCAATCTTGGACGGGTTTCTAGGCCAACAAACACATTTGATGTCAATCTTATATATAATAAATGTGTACCACCTATCCCATCCTTGAACACCTAATCTCACTTAGGATGTAAGTGTATAATGTGTATTTGGTTTTCAAGAAAATTTCGGCAGCATTTCCCCGTTGTTCTCTAAGTACATATGTACTTAGAGAACAAACGGGGAAATGCTACCGAAATTTTCTCGAAAACCCAATACACATTATACACTTACATCCTAAGTGAGATTAGGTGTTCAAGAACAGTCCCAAACTGGGGACTATCCAAGATTTACTCCTACTGAGTAAATCTTGGACGGGTTTCTAGGCCAACAAATACATGTGTTGTCATTCTTATATAAACCCTATAATTCATGAAATCATTCTAATTCAATTTAATATGTTGGGATCACATAATTATATAATGACATCAGAATATATAGAAGAATCATAATTAACATGATTAACAACATGCTCATCAAACTAGGGTTTTCTTGAATATCATCTAATAAATCAAGAATTTCATAGTTTCAAACATGCAATAATTCACAATGCAATGTTATAAACTATAGGCAACATGGATAGATGAAATAAATAAACATCCAGCATCTATCACTTATTCAATCTTCAAAAAACCTTGACAAACATCCAACATCTATCACTTATATAATTTGCATGTATATACACCCTAAAGTGCCACAAATCATATAATAAAACTATCATGTTATGATATTAGGACCACTTAAAGCAGATTAGGCACATTAAGCAAGCAGAGTAGGGAGCCAATTTCATGCAAACAGATTAGGCAACAGATTAGGTCAGCACATAAAGAACCAATTTCGCGCCTGGGTAGGTCTGCAGGTACCTGGGCAAGAAGAGTAGGGTGAGGTCGAGCTGGTTGAGTACGTGGGTGGCGGCCGACGAGCTCCAGAACCAGCGGCAGTGACTCCGACGAGCAGGAGCGTCAGCCGCAGCAGGCAGGCAGGTGGCCAGGCGGTGGCAGGCAGGCAGCGGCCAGGCGGAGGAGAAGGAGAAGGGGGTACGGCGGCGCCGGTTCTCAGGCGTGGCAGGCAGGTGGGCACCAGGCGTTGCGGCGGCGCCAGTTGTCAGGCGTGGCGGCGGCGCAGGCGGTTGGAGCAGGGGCGCCGGTTGTCAGGCGTGGCGGCGGCGCAGGGGTGCCAGAGAAGAAACGCGTCGGAGAGGGGCGCCGGAGAGGGGACGCCGGAGATGGGGCACCGGAGAGAAGCGCCGGAGAAAAATTACAGAGAAATCGCCGGAGAAATCGCCGCAATAGGGAAATAGGGTAGCAATGAGGGGAAGAGTCGGGCGATCGAAGGTTATGAAGTTCCCCAATAGCGTCGGTTGTTGACAACAACCGACGCCTAAACATATTTACCGTCGGTCGTTGGCAACATCCGACGTCCATTTGGACGATATTTTCGTGAAAATGTTTGGCGGGAACCCCATTCAGCGTCGGTTAGTAAAGGACGACCGACGCGGAAAAGGGCACTTTTCGCGCAAATTTCCATTGCACATAAGCGTCGGTGTTTTAACTAAATAACCGACGCCGAAAGTGACATTATTTTTTCGCTCGAAAATTGGATGAAATAATGCGTCGGTTTTGTATAAACAACCGACGCTGTATACAAAGCGGTACCCGTGTTTGGCTGGTCTTTGAATATAGACGTCGGTTCTTCGAAATAACCGACGCCTTTAATATAAGGCGTCCGTGTTCCTTAAAAACCGACGCCCAGAAAAGCGACACTGAATGCTATTTCTGTAGTAGTGAGTAGAATTCCAGCTTTAGCACAAAATCCCACTCCTACAGCTGCTTCAAACTGGACAAACCTCTCTCTCAAGAAGCTTTGTGGAGTGGAGAAACTCTAATGCACCTTGGAGAAGAGGATTGGATAAGAAAAGAAGAAGAATGGGGTTCTTTTGCAAGAAACCACCTTCTTCCACCTCCAAAATCGCCCTCCTTGCTCTAGCCTCGCTCTGGGACGAAAGATTTCAAATAATGACCGAAGATAACTACTCCATAGAGTGGTTTCATCTTCTATAATGAAAGGAGTCATATTTTAAAATTGCTGAAACTGACAAGCACACGACGTGACTTTCTCCGTACACAACATGTCCTGTCTCTGGTAGTTGTTTCTGAGTGTGAAGCACATGGTGTGTTTGATTTAATACACGTCGTGTACTTTACCAGAAAGGCTAGACTCAGTTTTGAATTCCCAGGTACATGTTGTGTCTTTTGTGGACACGATGTGTACTTTTCTTCAGAGTCTGAAGTAATAGGCTGTCTGGAAATACACAGGTTGTGTCTTAAATAAGACACTTCGTGTGCATTGCTATTTCAGCAAAATTAAAGTTATGATCATCTGCAAGTCATGGAGAGGTCTCGATAATGGTGAGATTGAGTTGGGATATCTCCAATTGGATCCCTTTGATGCAAATCTGCAATACACATCATGTGATAAGCAAAATAACAAAAAAGGTGGAAAGAGTTATATGAATAGAGGCTAAATGAGAACAAAATGAACTGAATTTTTGTGTGAAAACATGTGAAAAGTTGATGTGGAAACCACACAACATTCATCCTTCAAAATCCCAACTCACCCCACCAAAGACCACCACCACCTCAACAACCACAACCCCCTCCACAAGCCTCTTCTTCCAATACCCATGAGCATGTGAAGGAAGTGACTATATTAAGGAGTGGTCAGACCTTGGAGAAGCCCCATGGTACTATTATTGATAGGGCAGCCAGTGACGATAGATGTGATATTGTGATCAGACAAGTTGATACTGAGATCTAGATTGATGATATTGTGACAGGAACTAGAGTTGATACTGTGACACCGAGCAGTGATACTATGATACCAAGTAGTGATAATGGGATTCAAATGATTCCAGTCATTGTTCAGGAAAGCGGTATGCAGTGTATGGGAAGCGAGGGTACTTCATAAAGTATATGTGGTATGCGGGAGCATATATGGTTTTGGATTTTTTTTATCTCAATAAACTAATTACATATAAAATGGTTTATTGATATCATATATATATATATATATATATATTAGGCACTTATATATGTTGTTTAAGATTAAACATATTAATATGCATGTATGATGTGCTTATATATGTATATATGTCTATATATGGAATGTGTTTGTTATATATGTACAAATACTAAAATGTATGTGTATCAATGTAGAAATATGTGTAGAGCGTGTGTATAAATGTGAATAAATCAAAATGTATATACTTATGTAAAAATATGTGTTTGTATATGTAGGTCTATTGTATATGTATGTATATGTTTATATCAAAAGGTATTCATATAAATGTACAAATGTGTTTGGAAATTGTTATATGTATTGCAATGTATACATATAAATCATTGACTATATATATAAATTTGTATATATAATGGGATATGTGTTTATATGTATTCATGTATGTATGAAATGCATGTACACAAGTTGTGGGTTTTCAAAAAAGTAGAGTTTAATCAGCCGCTGAATCGTCCAAGAAGGATTATATGTGGCCCATGACCACTTAGTGGACCGATTAGCAATATGTGGTGTGGTAGGGTGACTGAATAGGTATATGCGGGAGTATATGCGGTCGTATGGACCGATTTCCCGAATAATGATTCCCGTTGATGATTCTATTAATCCGAGCCATTTGGGAGCCCAACTCCCCCATTTCTTGATGCTCTTGAGGATCCTTCTGTTGACAGAAGAGAAAGAAGAAACATACTAAACATATCATGTAAACCTTAAAACAAGTGAAGATAAACATTCCCTTGCTTGATGCGGTCAAGCAAATCCCTTCCTATGCCAAGTTCCTGAAAGATCTCTACACATTTAAAAGGAAAACAATGGGGAGAACACCCAAGAAGGTCAAGCTCACTGAGCAAGTGAGCTCAATTCTACAACACACCATGCTGAGAAAGAGGAAAGACCTCAGTGCTCCCATCATTTCACGTTACATTGGATCACACCGCATAGACCAAACCCTTCTAGACTTGGGTTCTAGCATGAATGTGATGCCATATGATGTTTTGTCAAGCTCCAAATGGGACAATTAGGTCTAGCTCATTGCACTTTGTAGTTAACTGACCGATCAGTCAAGATTCCTAGAGGGTGTGTTGATGATGTGCTAGTTAGACTTGATGATGAGACTTCTGAATTCTTCCCCACTGACTTCATTGTGCTAGATATGGAAAAGGACACAAGAAGAGTACCTATCTTCTTGGGGAGGCCCTTCTTAGCTACAGCTGATGCAGTGATCCACGTGAGAACTTAGACCATGTATGTGACATTCATGCACATGAAGATCCGGTTGAACATCTTCAAGTTTTTATCTACAACTGAGGTAATAGGTGCCACATAAGAAGATTACTATCTTGTTGAATGCCTTGATGAGATTGTATAGGAGTTCCTACTTACGTGGATTCAGACTATCACTCGAGATAGAGGTTTAGATCCCATTGTTGAGTTCCCCAATGATGATGATGAAGAGGATGAAGTGAACGAACTAGCCTTGGTGGCTGCAAGCGAGGACCTCCCATCAATTTCCAAGCCATTAAAGAACTCTCTTTAAGAACCTCTAACTCTTGAGCTCAAGTCACTCCCCGAAGGATGGAAGTATGCATTTCTAGGCTCCAATGACACCCTCCCAGTAATCATTTCTTCTATTCTCTCCCCATAACAAGAAGAGGCATTGATGAAAGTCTTAAAGAAGAACACGGGCCATTAGATGGTCCATTTATGATCTGAGGGACATTGATCCCTCCATTTGTGTGCATAGGATTTATTTGGAAGATGATGCAAGGCCAACCCATCAAATGCAAAGGAAGTTGAACCCAAAATTGAAGGAAGTTGTGACTCAAGAGGTCGTGAAATTGTTGGATGCTAGAATTATTTATCTAATTTTTGATATCACATGGGTGAGTCCCATCCAAGTTATACCAAAGAAGGGTGGGATCATAGTAGCATAGAATGTTGATGGTGAGATGATGTCGGCTAGAGAACAGTCCAAATGGAGAATGTGTGTAGACTATCAAAATCTCAATGAGAAGACTAAGAAGGACCATTATCCTCTTCCATTTCTTGATCAAATTCTAGAGTGGTTGGCAGGGTAAAGTTTCTATTACTTTCTTGATGGATACCCTGGGTACTTCCAGATTACTATGCATCTCGCGGACCAAGAAAAGACGACATTCACTTTCCCGAGTGGTACTTTTTCTTTTTGGGGAATGCTATTTGGGCTTTGTAATGCCCCTTCTACTTTTTCAGAGATGTGTGACCTCAATCTTTGCCGACATGCTTGATTTGTCACTTGAAGTGTTCATGGGTGATTTCTCAGTTTTTGGTAAAACCTTTGATGAGTGTTTTCTCCACTTGGTTGTCATCCTTGAGAGATGTGTTAAGGTCTGCCTCATGCTATCTTGGGAAAAGAGCCACTTCATGGTGCCTAAAGGCATAGTTCTAGGTTACCAGGTTTTAAAAGATGGAATTGAGGTTGATAGGGCCAAGGTGGGCCTCATTTCTACTCTTACCATTCCTTCTACCGTAAGACATGTCCAGTCTTTCTTGGGACATGTAGGTTTCTATCGTCACTTCATCAAGGATTTTAGCAAGATCTTGAGACCTCTCTGTCATTTGCTAGAGAAAGATGTTTAATTTCACTTTGATGACAAGTGTGTTGAAGCCTTCAACAACTTGAAGCAAAAGCTCATTATGCTCTTATAATGCATCCCATAGATTTTTCTTTGCCATTTGAAATCATGACTGATGCATCCGACATGGTAGTAGCGGTTGTGCTGGGCCAACGAGTTGGCCAGATTCTGCACGCCATCTATTATGCTAGCAAGACTTTAGATGAAGCAAAAGGGAACTATATGACTACAGAAAAAGAGTTGATTGCAGTTATATTTGTTCTTGACAAGTTTCGATCATATCTTTTGCAAAACAAGGTAGTGATATACATGGACCATGACGCATTGAAGTATCTCATGGACAACAAACACTCAAAGCCAAGGTTGATCCGTTGGATCTTGTTACTTGAAGAGTTTGATATTGAGATTGTGGACAAGAAGGGAGTTGAAAATTCTACCACCGACCATCTCTGCCGAATTGAAGCACCCTTTAATGATACATGCTGAATTAAAGAAACAATGCCACATGAGTAGCGCTTCCTACTCTCATCCACTCAAAGGCCATGGTATAAACACATAGCTAACTTCTTAGCTAGTGGAAGGATACTAAGCACATGGACACAGGAGGAAAACAAAAGGTTGTTTGCTATGGTAAAAAATTATTCTTGGGATGATCCTCACCTTTTCAAGTATTTCCCCGACCAACTTATTTGAAGATGTGTTTTAGAGATGGAGCAGTAAGAAATTCTATTTGTGTGACATTCGAGAGTATGTGGAGGTCATTTTGGTGGGAAACGCACAACTGACAAGGTTCTCCAAAGTGGATTCTATTGGCCCTCCTTGTTTAAAGACTCGCATGAATTTTGCAAGTGTTGTTTGAAGTGCCAAAAGGTAGACACTATGTCAAAGAGGGACATGATGCCTCTATCACCCATTCTTGTGGTGGAGGTGTTTGATGTTTGGGGGATTGACTTCATGGGTACTTTTCCTCCCTCTTTTGGATATGTCTACATTTTGGTTGTTGTTGATTACGTGTCAAAGTGGATTGAGGTTGTTGCTATAAGGACAAATGATCACAAAGTGGTGTGTCATTTTGTGAAATCTCATATCTTCATCCGGTTTGGTGTTCTTATAGCCATGATTAGTGATAGTGGAAGTCACTTCATCCATCACACTTTTGAAGAGCTACTCAAGAAACACACAATGAATCATCATGTGACTACTCCTTACCACCCCCAAACAAGTGGTCAAGTTGAGTTGGCCAATTGGGAGATAAAGCTAATTCTAGAGAAGACAGTGAGACCGGATCACAATGATTGGTCATTACGTCTCAGTGAGGCTTTATGGGCTTACAAGACTGAATACAAAGCCTCGATTGACACCACACCATTCAAACTTGTTTATGGAAAAGTTGCCATCTATCGATTGAGATACAACATAAGGCATTGTGGGCTTTGAAGGCCATGGACTTTTATGGAGAGTATGTAGGGTTGAAGAAGAAGTTTTAGCTGAATGAATTAAAGGAGGTGTGACATGAAGCTTACGAATTGTCCAAGTGCTACAAGGAGAGAACAAAATTTCTACATGACAAGATGATCAAGAGGAAAGACTTTGAGCCCGAAAAATGGGTATGGATATATAACTCAAGGATGAAGTTCTTTCCTAGAAAACTCCAGTCTAGATGGGAAGGGCCTTGTCTAATAATAAAGATGTATCCATCCAAGGATGTTTTGATTTGTGAGAAACAAGGAGCTAAAGAATTCACCGTGAATGATCAAATGATGAAATCAGTTGTGGAAGTAGGTCCAGACAAATCCAATCAATGTTTTGATATCATGATGCTAGTGGAGGAACATAAACTTGATGAGGAGATATTATTAAATGTAGATGAGAGAGATATGTACACAAAGATGCTTTGAAAACCCTATGAGAGTGGTTGACTTAAAGAATCAATAAGCCCGACTAAAGGCGAAAAATTTAACGCTAGCGGGAGGCAACCCACCTAGGTTTGGGAACTTTTTCACCTGACCTTCACTTTTTGATACTTTTGTTTTCTTTTCCACGAAGTACACACACACTCTTTAACTTGATAGTTTTTGTTTGAGTTTTGATGAGATGCAAGTAACAGGTGGAAAAGAGAGATAGATATGGAAATACATGATTGTTGAAGTTGAAATGTAGCCAAGAATGAAATTTTTTGCAAAGATATTAAAATTTTCAAATTTGAGTTGACAAAGTGATGAATGAAGAACCACCACGACCATGGTGCCTTAAAATGGTCGTGGTGATTTAAGTGCAAATTCTCAAAAAAGTTATAGCAACATCACCAAATTCGTGAAGGAATGTCCACGATCGTGGAGATCAAAATGGCTGTGACACATGCTGAACAACAGAACTGTGGCCACCTCCACATTCATGGAAAAATGAAGGAAAGATGGTCATGGTGACCACCACAACCATGTTGAATTAAGTGCAAAAATTCAAAGGAGTTACATGGATGAAGGAGATTTTGTACATGAACGGCCACGGTCGTGGTGACCCACCATGACTAAGGTGAGAGGAGCACACCACAGCCATGGTTCCCACCACGACCATGGTGAAGGTCGATCTACAACTATCTCCACCCCCACCATGACCATGAAACCTGCCACGGACGTGCTACCAAACCCCCACCACAACAGTGGCAACCCCCCACGGCCATGGCAGGACCCGACCCCACACATTTTTTCACTTAAACCCCACAAAACACCACGACCCCCATCACTTGCAAACTCATTTTCTCGACTCCAGAATGGCTTTGGTGACGTGCTTCACCCCCAACACTCCCAATCTTGCTTCTCCAACCCAAATCCTTCAAGAAATTGACCTCAAATCACTTTCTACACCTCCACTACCTCTCCCTCTACCGTTTCCACCCCAAAACCTCCACCAATTGAGCCTCCATTTCCATTTTCATTCTCCACCTCACCTACATCCACCCCAAACAAAAACTCACCAAAATCCACCCATTTTTACCCAAAAACCTCCAACCAATCCATCCTACATCATCCAATCAACCATCTTAGCCATTTTCACCCATCAATCGACCTCCATTTCGCCATCTCCACAAAAATCTGAAATTCACAGCCATACCACCACCACCTTATCCAAAAAAATGAAGGGAATTACTAAGGTGAAGAAGGGCGCTCAAAAGAGCCTTGAGGTGATCACTAGAGGCAAGGTGCATACCAAGAGAGCATCTTCCCAAGTCTCCATGCCTTCGCACACCCCTCACATCAAATTCCATTACCTAATCACTCCCTCACTCGATGTCCATGAGCGCATACCACACCCGGTCATCCAACATCCACCCCATCACAAATGAGACGCATAGGGAAGAATCGGAGGAGGAAGCATCAGAGGAGAACATCGATGATATGATCAATGAGGTTGACCCGGAGGTCACAACCCACCAAAAGTGGGGCAAGGGGGCTGCAACCCCATCTTCATCAAGGATGCCTCCACGGACCACGCCAGCACACCACTCTACCTCCTCCTTGGGTGAAAGACCACGGAAACAGTCGCAAGAAAGGAAATAATTGATGATAGAAGAGGAGGATAAACCATGGTGATATCCCGAGAAATGGATATCGCTAAATATTGATACGAGCTTGGGGTCAAGATCCTACTGGGTTGAAGAAGATGATGATAATAATGTTGTGGAGGAAATGGATTCTGAGCCAGAGGACACTTTGGCATACTTGGAGGCAGACAAGATGAAGGGGTTTGAAAAATCTCCTGAGGTAACATCATATGGAAGAGGTCAGAGGAAGATGCAGATCACACCTAACTACCCCGAGTGCATGTCAAGGAGAGTTATCTCCACTAGATATGGGTGTGAAAATGTAATTGAAGACCTAGGAATCAAAGTAGATGTGGTAAGCAGGTTGAAGCAAGTTGGTTTGTGTAAGGTTCTTTTCACAGCACAAACCACATGTGTGGAGTTGACTCAACATTTTCTTGCCACATTAGAGAAGATCAAGGTCAAAGGGGAGGAAGCTATCAAGTTCGCAATGTTCAACAAAATACACACATTGAATGCCTCTGAACTACACTGTATCTTTGTAAAGGACACTCAAGAAGTCGAAGAAATAAATGATGGCTTAATTGAGAGGGAGGTAGACTTAGATTATGCTAAACTCTGGCACGCTATCACAACAGAGAGAAAATTTACAAATGGCAAGCCAAAGACTATGTACATTAGTAATCCTATGATCAGATATGTGCAGAAAATCATTACCAACACTATTATAGGGAGGTATGATAATCAAGGTAGCATTTTAGAAAAGGACCTCCTTGTGTTACATGCTATTACTGAAAAGTTGCATCAGCTTAGGGTCATTCTTGATAGACCACATGAGAAAAATCCCTTCAAAAGCAAACTCCATTTTTTATGGGAGGAATTGTGACCTCAATCGCCATTGCCCTAGGTTTTGATGTTACTAGTCTTAAAGAAGTCGAGGGAGCTCAGTTTGTAATTTCAAGGGCCACATGCACTCTCAGAGGATCACAATTAAGAACAAGATGTTGATATATAATGTGAAATCCATAGTATTGCAAAAAGTTATTGAGCTGCCCTATCATGCTACCCCTCTACTTGCTACTTTGGGGGTCCCCTCTCCTTGTTGGGAACAAGACAACCCCCAATAAAACTTCAACCCCACTGCTTCACAAGAAGAAGAACTAGCAGAATCAAATACACAACAACAAGAAGAAGAGGGAGGATAACAAAGAAGAAATCCTTGAAGGGTGAGAAGAAGGGACGAGGAAACATCCCAATTGTAGGAGCCTTCAGTGAATGCATATGATATGTTATCCATCCATGCACAACTTGAAGTCATCCAAAAGACACAACAAGATATGCATCTAATCCAGCAGTACATGTGGCGGGACCACCAACAAATGCATCAACAGCTCAACCACTTGTACCACTACCACCATGTGCAGTCACACAGAATCCCCAAATTGGGTGAAGACTTTTGGGGTGGTATTTTGAGATACCAGGAGACCTACCCTCCCCTTTAAGACGCTTATTGGGGCCATTACTACCAGTTCCCTCCATCCCGTCTAGGACCTCCACCCCCTCAACAACACCAGCTGGACCAGCTTGATCAGCCACAACAGGGAGACCTACCCTTTGATTCACAACACCAGCCGTGATATTCACCCTACTGTCCCTAAACTTGAGTTTCATTCTGAGGACAACATAATTCAAAAGTTTGGGGTTGTAGGGAAGTATGCACCACCCTATCTTGATCTCTCATTTTGATTGCATCTGTCTCGCTTGATTTTTAGAATTGCTTGTTTTTAATCTTGTTAGTATAGATTTCTTCTTATTAGCATTCATACATACATGTAGTTTAATTTCATGCATTTTTGCATAAATTTTCAAATTTTTTGCTCTTTTCGCTCTTCCGTATCATGCATTGCATTTTCATGTAGTTTTTGGTAATTTTTGTATATTTTTAATTAGGATTTGCTATTTTATGCTTTAAATTCCCTAAATGTAGGTTTAGATGTGATTGATTGCAAATTAGCACCATGTTGGTCAATTTTTCCCAAATGTAGATATTCTTACCTAAAAGCATGTTTTAACTTAATCTCCAGTTTTTGAGGTGAAAATTTTTTATCTTTGACAAATGCATGCCATTTTCTTAGAGTTCATTACTATATGGTCTTGATTGTTGACTTTTTACATGTGCATCACTTCTCTCAAGTTTGTGAATGTTTTGGTTAATTGTGAAGTGAGCATGCTATGGACGCTTAGAGCCCATGGAATCTCATGTCATTCAATCATGTGGTGTGATATCATTTTATGAAGTGTTGGATTAGTTTCCATGTAGGAAATCTTATGTTTAGAACTACACCAATGACCCGTGTTTGACCCAACTCTTCTCTCACCATCTTCATACCTCTCCGCCTCATGAAAGAATACCTTAGAGCACATATTCAACCTTTGCCACCTCCAAAAGTATGGGGTGGCCATATTTACATCTACCCACTTCACTCTATCCACCATATGCCCTATCTACACTAAGGGCAAAAGAAAAGAAAAGAAGAAAAGAAAAATAAAAAAGAAAATAAAAATATGCTCCTATTTAAGAGCACCTAAATAAAGAAAAGATGAGTGTGTAAAAGCACTCCAAAATCTTTCGGCAATCCTTTCTTCCATTTTCATACCCATTGAGCTAGAAATCATCACATCTAGCTCACTTTATCATTTCTACATCCATGTGGGTCATTTGGTGTCATTTGATACATAATATTGAATGCATGAAAGTGAAACAACACTCATAGTCATCATTGAGTAACGCCAACATGAAACAGTTTACCCATAATTGCATGAAGGACATATTAAAAGCTTGTGTATTCTATGCTCTATATTTGAAGTTTGATTGCTCAGTGCTCATTTCATGATTAGTATGTGATAGAGGAGAGGAGAGAGGTTGAACACATGCACTTAGTCATTTTTAAGACCATTTAGTCATTAATCATCTTTCGCTATGCATTTGTCATTCTTGTTTTTTGAAAGAAATTGAAGAGAATACTTGAGGACAAGTATGTTTTAAGTTTGGGGGTGGTGATGCAGTCCTATTTTAGGGCTTCATCTTATGCCTTTTTGCATGATAATCACATCTTAACAGTTTAAATTAAAAGTTATTCCCCGCAATATGATCTTTTATGATAAATGCACTTATGCCTCCTTTTATGTATATTTTAGGGCACTTATGCATGCATTGATACATGGGAGAGAGATGAAGGACGTCTATGGGGTCTTACACCCCAAGAGTGGACATATCTCTTCCCTGAGCTTTCCTTGGATGTACAAGTGCAATTCAAAGTAAAAGGAGGCTAGATGAAGTAAAGATCAGCACCAAAAAGCCCCAAAATGGTCGTGGTACTTCACCACAGTCGTGGCAATTTATGCACAAAGAGCTCCAAAAGTAACATGGAATGTGTTCAATTTACACATGAATGACCATGGTCGTGGATCTCAAAATGGCTGTGGTCACTGAAGACACCACGACCATGGCCCCTAGAACAGGTGTGGCCAGCATACTCCACCTCACATGTGGCCATCACCTCGCCCGTGGTGATTTGTACACAAAGATCCCCAAATTCAATAAGGGAATTGGTCCATTTTATACATGAATGCCAATGGTCTTGGACACCACCACGGTCATGGCCCTTGAAGACCACATTGCCCATAGTTCTCCCCACGCCCATGGTGAATTGAAGACATAATGAACTCCAAGTTGCCTTGCCTGTGGCCTCCTCATCCAACACGGCCGTGGTACCCCACACAGTCGTGGTACCCCCTACCCACCACGACTATGGAACCACGCCACAGTCGTGGCCACCATACGTACTTATCATTTCCACTCCACTTCTCACCTCAACCGCTCCATAGCCTACGACTGTGCCATGCAACCCCCACCACAGTCGTGGTGACTACCTAACCCTACCCAATTTCACCACTAATTTTCCTACTTTGCCCCTACTTACCCTAGTGCTTCCCCACCACCTATATATAGATAGGTGGTGGCCACAACATGAATGTTAGACTCCCCCTAGCTGCCATTACTCCTTTCCACCCACTCTTGAGAATTCATTGCAATCCCCTTGCATTTATGCTCTCCATCCACCATTTCCACCTCATTTCCACCATAGAAACCTAGTTTTCTAGGTTTTCTATCATAACCCCCTACATTTTCATGCCCATCATCCACCTTGAAGGAGGGAGGTCACCCTATAATATCTAGGAGGTGAAGAAGGAGGATCAACTTCGAGCTCCATGGAGTCCTATCCCCTTCTTCTCATTTCTTTTGACTTTTCTTTGATTATGTCTAGTTAAGACCCTAGTGGTGGGTTGTTTGGGGTTAAAATGTGACTTTGATACCATGTTGGGGGAAAATAATTTGTAATGAACGTAGTTTCATTCTATGATGATTTCCTTGTTTGGTTTGGTAATCTAGATTGAATTGTGAGATTTGCATGCCATGTTGACACCCCCCGACTAATATCAAATCACATTCCTCAACGGCCCACCTACCCAATCCATTCCTTGAAACCCACCTTAGCCTTCTTGCTTGTTAATGCTAGTTTAGCTTAATTGCTTTTTTTTCCTGACGTGTATTTTACTACGCGCTAAAAACGCAAGTATACGCGTCGAGTAATATAGGCCTTTGTGAGGCCCGAGTCGAACATAGGGATACACGGAATTGTCAGAGACTCCTACTAACTATTTGCGATCAGCTAAGCCGAATAACAAATTAGGGTTTGTTGTAAAAATTAAAAGAAAATAAAAATAAAACAAAGCAAACAATCGATTAAAGGTTGATTTAATCAATTCAAAAGGGTATCTTTAGGATTGCGGTTTCACAGCGGGTTATCATTGTATTAGGTTTCATATAACTCCTCAATCTTCTCTCTCTATCCGGGTAGTGGCCTGAAAATAGAATTACCCACTGTCGTGGTGCAATTCACTACTTAGGTTTAGGTTGATTCCACCGTCGTAGTAATCTATTCCCTAAACTAAGTGCATTATGAACGATCTCTTAGTTTCCACCATTAATTTTACACCTCCTTTGTCAAGGGATTTATCGATTAATGTAGGTTTCGTCTCTTTTCAACCGTTAATCCTTCTGTCGAAGTGATTAAGGGCATTAGGTTATTATTATGGTGATCAAGCATAACAATATATGGAGAAAATGAAATTATACCACGGATTTAAGAGAGAAAATATGAATTATTAATATAAAACTGTCATACAATGCATTCCCGGGCTACTCCTGGTCCTAAAGATGGAGGGGATTAGCCCCGCATGTTCATCTCGCACAAATACATGGTAGAAATAGGGGAAATCATATGAAAAACGTGAATTGAATGGGAAAACCCCTGAACGGAGGAGAACCGGTTGATCCTTTGCATAGAACATGAGCTTTCCCGCCTCTCGGTGGTGAAATCCGTCTTCAGAAGCGTCCGAATCGACAGGTATGAACTTCTGGCATCCGTTCTCCTTTCTCTCCCTCCTCGGCACTTGTGCAATGGCAAATTAGATGCTCCTCTCCTCCGGGCGGCCGTCATTAGGTATAAGTCCCTAATTAGGTCGTCAATTAACTCCAGTCGTCCGATTGAAATCAATCTGAATCCAACGCATATCTGACGGTGTCGATACCATCGACACGGGTCGATGGTATCGACCCAATGTAGTAGCGACAGCCTTCTTGTCTTTTCGTCCGAGTGCTTGTAGCCATCTCGATACTATCGACTTGGGTCGATGGTATCGACCTCTCTGTAGCGTCGGTTTTGTCATTTAGCGACGATGTAGCCTCCATGCGTCGATGGTATCGACTTGGGGTCGATACTATCGACAACTTCCTCGCCAGCAACCTGAAGGGGTCTCGATACCATCGACTTGGGTGTCGATGGTATCGACTCTTTGCTGCTCCTTTCGGCTGGCACCCTGTGGCCTCGTCGATGGTATCGACTTCCGTCGATGGTATCGACGGAAGCAGATACTTGTTTTTCCTGAAATCCAAAGACAAGATCAAATAAATCCACACGAATTATGATAATGTGATAATTAATGCTCAAAATGATAAAACTAAGGGGATTTGACATAAAATGATGGCAAAGACCGAAATGGGTGAATTATGCAATATTAACCATAAAAATGACTAATAAAAGCACAAAATAAATATCAAAAAGGTCTATAAATGCGACTCAAAATCATCGCATCAAACTCCCCTAAGCTTGAACATTGCTCGCCCTCGAGCAACTAATCCTTAGAATAGAATTGCAAATGTCAACTGAAAAACAACACACCAACCCAACATCCCATATGACTCCCATTGAACATTCTCAAACCGGCCTTCTCTAACCACAGAACGCTAATTACCCTAAAGGCGACAGTAATCATCAATAAAAGAAATTAACCTCCAAACCGATGAACACTATCACATAAGGCAGTTAACATAATAAAATTTGCCGATTCAGCATTGGTGCATCTTGTGATCGCCTATGCTACGTTGCTCGCCCTAACTACCATCTACATGGAAGCAGTTCTCCTGATAATCATTAGTGAGGAGAAATTCACTGTGGCCTACCAATCCGAGCAACGGGTGGATGAAAATGGGTGGCTCATGGAAGAACTTGGAAGTATTGTACAGTTTCAACATGCATAATACAAAATGTCCTAAATGATGCCAATGCACATTAAAATGCCCTAATGCCTGAAATTGGGTGAAATGATGCATGCACTTGAAAAACACTAGAGGGGGGGTGAATAGAGTTTTTAAATAATTTTAACAATTTATTGAACTCAAACAACCACAATTGAAAATTGGAAGAAGGAGACAGGTGTTTAGAGTGGTTCCAACTTTAGCAAATACTAAAGTTGTCAGTCCACTACCCAGTTGCTTACCCAACCGAGATTTTGAAAGTATTTATTTTATTACCTTCTCAAGGATTTATACAAAATACAATACTTTCCTTTACACCCTTTGAACAGCCTTCACTTGAAGTAGGTGCACCAACTTTGAGGTAGCCTTCTTGAAGTAACTCCAAGCTCCCCCTTGAAGTAGCCTTCGTCTCTAGAAGTAACCTCCCGTTGCACCAGCCTTCTGAAGTAGCTCAAAGTCACCTTCTTCACCAAGAAGATCTCCACCCTCTCCAATCAGCAGCCTCCAACCTAGGAGTAGCAAGGAGAGTACAAATGGTAATAGAGAACAAGAAAGGAAAAAGGAAATTACAGCTTATCCTTTGTAGCCCAAGGCTTGATTTGCCTAGATCAAGCGTATAGATCTCCTAACCAAGTGTATGGACTTGTGATTGCAGTGGGTAGGAGATACTAGCCTATAGGACACGAATTTTGAGCTAAGGAAGGAAATGGCCAATTGTCACAATGCTCAAATTGCTCACAAACAGATTGCTCAAAGTATGCTCAAGGATTTCTCAAGTGTAGCAAGTGTGTTTGAGTGTCCTATGGCTTGTCCTATTTATAGGAATGGTCTAAGGATGCTTAAGGATGTTCTAGACAACTTCTAGGGGTTTCTAAGTGCTTAACTAGCTGTTAGGTACAAGTTTGTTGCTTTAACAACGGCTAATTAATTAATTCTGCAGTTGCTGTCAGAGACCATCTCGGTCGAGGAATGGTCAACCGAGACACCTACTCGGTCGAACTTTTGTCGACCGACAGGCTCTCTGGAACAAGTGTTTTGCAACGTTTATCTCCAACTGCCAACTACCTTGTCAGTTATGTCTAACGGCTACTTTGGATCTATCTCGGTCGAGAAGATTGTCGACCGAGAGTGTCTCGGTCGAGGAGTTTGTCGACCGAGATTGATCCTGTTTCAATGTTTCAATTTAGGCACTAATTAAATGTATGAGTGTGCATATGTGATCCTATTTGAAGGGGATGACTTATCTAAATGTGGTGTTTAGCTAGGGTAGATCTAACGCTTGATTTACATGCAATCTAAGTACTTGTACATTATATATTTATACAAGTTTTTACAAAGCTATTACATTGCATGAAAACATAAACATGTAAGCATATGGATTTCCCTAGTTGCTTTGTCATCCACCTTGTTCCTGCACACTCAAGTAGCTCGTTAGATCAATAAGAATGAAATGTTTGTCATAATCAAAACAAAGGGATTTATAGATGTCCATTTAGCCAACAATCTCCCCCTTTTTGAAGATGACAAACATTTCCAAAAATATAAATAAAGGAAATATAAACCATATGAGTTTCATACCTTTAGATTACCTTTTGTAGCTTTTCCTCTTGTTTTGCAAGTGAGTGCTTTGGCCTTTTTTATTATGAAACTCAGTTATTATAGTTTTGATCTTTATTTTATTTTGATATACTTTTCTCCCCCTTTGTCATTTCAAAAAGATATCCATGTTGAATATTTGATATTACTTCTCCCCCTTAATTTTATACTATGCTCCCCTTTAGATAGATATCCCAAGGTATAAGTGCTTTGCAATAGATGTCAATTTAGCCATAACTTTAACTTTTAGGTATTTGCAAAGATTTTCATCCTTTTTGATTTATTTGTATTTATTACTCCCCTTATTTTGTATGCTCTACAATAGTCTTATAATCCAAATTCAAATGGTGAAAGCATATCCATGATGTAATAACAGAACAGTAACAGTAAATAATCACCTGATTTTAATCACATGATTTCTATATGGATAGACCAGAAAATAAGGAAATCATGTGAATAATGATAGAAATTTTCTTTTCATTAAACTAAGCATAATTTAAATTTGTAGGGATGATTTCCAAAATAAATATCCAATCATTAATTATGAATAGATATCAATTTTATCAAAGAATTCAGCAATTTTGCAACATACTGGAAATCAGTGACATGCTCGGTCGATAATTTCTCGACCGACAGTATCTCGGTCGACAGTCTCTCGACCGACAATATTCCTGAAACTGTTAATTGCTTCCAAATAAAACATAACTATGCAAGTTAAATATTTAGATACTTAAATTTATTTTTTATCCCATTATGTTGAGTTGAGATAGACGTAGAATTATGTAACTAAGGTTCTTGGTCATATCTCAACTTAATTGCATTTATTTAGTTTGGAGGTCTTGGAACCCAAACTAACTCAACATCTTTTCTCTTATAAGGACATGAAAAGGAATAATGACCAAGGCGCAAACAATAATGATAGCATATCGAGTCAACCTCATATCTTTTTCTATGGTTGTGTTCAGTGTTGTTCTTGGGTGATGATGTTCCTTTAGGTACATATATAGATTGATGTGTTTGTGACTTTCTCCAACTAGTTGTTCCTTTAGGTGCATATATAGATTGATGTGTTTGTGACTTTCTCCAACTAGGTTGTTGATAGGATTTCCCTTTAGGCTTGTAACCTAGTCCTCTTCTCCCGATTTGATGATAGGGATTATCTAAGATTTTATCAAGAATGCCATTATTATTCAAATTACTGACTTTTTGTTGTAACTTGGCAATCTCTTCCATTCTCTTCTTGATATCTAGTTTTGCTTGATCTAGATTAGATGACAATGAATTTCTTTCTTTGACAATAGAATCATAATCTAGATGGTTGCATAAAATGGGTTGTTTTTTAAGATCATTCACTTGACTTTGCAAATTATTCTTCTCTAAAGAAAGTAGATTACAATTTGCCTCTATAGATTTTATCTCAATATCATGATCTTCAATGATCTTTTTAAGATCTTCATTTTCAGATGTAATAACAAGAAGCTTAGCATGTAATTCATCATTTGCTTTATTAGATTTCCTTAATTTCTTCTTGCATTCAACATATTTAATATGTGTTTCTTCAAGGCTAGCAACTAGTTCTTCTTTAGATAAATCAAAAAGACTTACCTCTTCTTATTCTTCCTCGCTAGTTGTAGCAATGAGACAATCTTTGTTCTCATCTTCCTTCTTTGATCTCCATGGGCATCTAGTTGTTGTGTGGCTTGTTCCTAAGAACCAATTGCAACATGTTGTAGTTTTGTCCAAGCAGCACCTTTTGTAGTGATTGTAATCACCATTACCCTCCATTCTTCAAGACCTGGTTAGGGTTCCTTGAAGCCTGCTCTGATACCAATTGAAAAACACTAGAGGGGGGGTGAATAGAGTTTTTAAATAATTTTAACAATTTATTGAACTCAAACAACCACAATTGAAAATTGGAAGAAGGGGACAGGTGTTTAGAGTGGTTCCAACTTTAGCAAATACTAAAGTTGTCAGTCCACTACCCGGTTGCTTACCCAACCGGGATTTTGAAAGTATTTATTTTATTACCTTCTCAAGGATTTATACAAAATACAATATTTTCCTTTACACCCTTTGAACAGCCTTCACTTGAAGTAGGTGCACCAACTTTGAGGTAGCCTTCTTGAAGTAACTCCAAGCTCCCCCTTGAAGTAGCCTTCCTCTCTAGAAGTAACCTCCCGTTGCACCAGCCTTCTGAAGTAGCTCAAAGTCACCTTCTTCACCAAGAAGATCTCCACCCTCTCCAATCAGCAGCCTCCAACCTAGGAGTAGCAAGGAGAGTACAAACGGTAATAGAGAATAAGAAAGGAAAAAGGAAATTACAGCTTATCCTTTGTAGCCCAAGGCTTGATTTGCCTAGATCAAGCGTATAGATCTCCTAACCAAGTGTATGGACTTGTGATTGCAGTGGGTAGGAGATACTAGCCTATAGGACACGAATTTTGAGCTAAGGAAGGAAATGGCCAATTGTCACAATGCTCAAATTGCTCACAAACAGATTGCTCAAAGTATGCTCAAGGATTTCTCAAGTGTAGCAAGTGTGTTTGAGTGTCCTATGGCTTGTCCTATTTATAGGAATGGTCCAAGGATGCTTAAGGACGTTCTAGACAACTTCTAGGGGTTTCTAAGTGCTTAACTAGCCGTTAGGTACAAGTTTGTTGCTTTAACAATGGCTAATTAATTAATTCTGCAATTGCTGTCAGAGACCATCTCGGTCGAGGAATGGTCGACCGAGACACCTACTCGGTCGAACTTTTGTCGACCGACAGGCTCTCTGGAACAAGTGTTTTGCAACGTTTATCTCCAACTGCCAACTACCTTGTCAGTTGTGTCTAACGGCTACTTTGGATCTATCTCGGTCAAGAAGATTGTCGACCGAGAGTGTCTCGGTCGAGGAGTTTGTCGACCGAGATTGATCATGTTTCAATGTTTCAATTTAGGCACTAATTATATGTATGAGTGTGCATATGTGATCCTATTTGAAGGGGATGACTTATCTAAATGTGGTGTTTAGCTAGGGAAGATCTAACGCTTGATTTACATGCAATCTAAGTACTTGTACATTATATATTTGTACAAGTTTTTACAAAGCTATTACATTGCATGAAAACATAAACATGTAAGCATATGGATTTCCCTAGTTGCTTTGTCATCCACCTTGTTCCTGCACACTCAAGTAGCTCGTTAGATCAATAAGAATGAAATGTTTGTCATAATCAAAACAAAGGGATTTATAGATGTCCATTTAGCCAACAGCACTAACCTTCCACCTCAAAATGAGATGGATATCTAGTCAAACTACATCATGTACTCAATTTTCCTGAAATGCGAGTGATATCATGTTCCTTTCTCCCTCTTATTTCACTTTCTTCTAATTTCTCTCTTTTTTTTCTTTTTTCTTTTTTTAAATATATTGCAGATTTTCAGAAAAAAAAATTTCTTTAGCCCACATATCCATAATTGCTTAAAGATAAGTTTATTGGGCTATTTTCTTCATGCTCAGAAATTTTTTTGCAATATTTAGAAGGTATGGAACAGTTTAATTCACCAATGAGGAAAAATTGAGATACATGATATACTTTATGCGTGAAAATCATGAGTGCAACTACATGGCATGCACCTAAAGGTAATGTGCATGAATCCCTATATTTTTTCTTCTTTTTATGCAAAAGTATGGAAAATACCCATGCAAGTCCTATCTACATGCTATGCACACAAAAAGGAATTAAAACTGCACTTTACTTCCAATTCTTAGGTGGATTATGGAAAAAAATGAAGTGGAATGATCACAAGATTAGATGACTGATCCTTAGAAAGGTATTATGTGTCCCTCCTTACTAACCTGTGTAGTAGTTTAAAGGGTTCTCTCTCTTACATCCAATTAAGGTCTCATTACCATTTGGTTAGGTTAGGCTCAAACAACCATTACTGTCCACTTTCATGAATCATTAGGAGTACAGGTGTGAAATGTTGTTTTAAAGTTGACATAATCAATCATTTTCGTAGGATGTGTTCCCCAAGGTCAACCAAAGCAAGCTATCCAAAGACACAAAAATTTTTAAATTTCCCTTCAATTTCTCATGAGCTAACAGCAAGATGACAAACTTTTACGACATCCACAGTTACACTAGATAGCACGTGGATCCTACAAAAACTAAAAATGCAAGAAACAAATAACAATGCTAAAAACTAAAAACAATAAAAGATAGAGCTGTTCCAACTACCCCCCTAAGCTTGAATCTGACTATGGCCTCATAGTCAAAAACAAACTTAAGAGTGGAACAGAGATACCTGATCACTCTTGTGGAGGTGGAGGTGGCTGCGGAGAAGTGGGGTCCTAAGACGGGAACTGCCCTTGGAAGTTCGGTTCATACGGGGGCATTGGTGGAGGCTGTGGATATCCACCAAAATAACCCTGACTCCAGTAGTGGTCGTAGAATGCCTGCTGCTGCTGCTCCATCCTATGCAGCCGATCATGGATGCTTTCTTGATTGGCGAAAAGAAGGCGCTCATTCTCGAATATTGCCTGTTGGTTTACGAAAAGCCGGTTGGTGGTGTCTTGGATACCGGCATATGCAGTGGTGTGGCTGTGCTGCATCTGTTGAATGTCTTGGAGCATGCTGTACATGCCCTGCATAGAATAAACATCCTCGCTCTGCTGCGAGGACGGCGGCGGTGGAGGCGGATGCGGAGAAGATGATGAAGCACCTGGATGCATCCGAGGACGCTTCCGGGGTGCTACGCGTGCTCGAAGAGGTGTGAATGCCTCTTCCTCCTCTTCCGCCGCCTCGTCGTCGTCACCACCGTCATTGCCGCCTTCTTCTTCATCAGAGTCGATGGCTATGATTGGCCATCTGAAATGTTGTGCACCCTCGATGTTGAAGACGGGATCCGGCAGTGCGCACTCCTGGTACGCTTGATTCACGTGGCAATGCGCAAATGCCACGCCATCCCGGAGAAGAATTAAGTTGGCCCAGTGAAGATGTTGCAAGTTAACCTTGCTTCTGCTAGAAAGAGGAGTGAGGGATTGGAAATTCAGTCCCAAGTATGACGCCAGTTTGGTGATGAGCCCACCGAAATGAATTGGCGCTTTCCTCATACTCCTCTTCACGTCCATCAGATGATGTAAAAAGAATGCACCCCAATTGCATTCTTGTCTCTTCAGAAGCTTGTATAGAAAGAAGAGATCGGAGCCTTGAAATTTGCTAAGGGCCAGATCACCCCACGCAAAAACAGTAGAACTCAGCATCCGATGCAAGACCCGGATGAAGGGGTGCTCGAAGTCGGCTACCGCAGCGTTGTGGTATCTAACCGACCTCCCTTGTGGCACCGTCACTAACTTGGAGAAGATCATGTCGTAATTGGTGCGGTGGTCCGGCCTCCGGTGATCATACTGGGAATGGTTCCAGTTGAAAATTTTGTTGAACTGCCGTAGCGTGAGGACGTAGTCGTGGTTGTACAGCCGAAAAGATACCCGGCCCTGGATCCACTCTCGGTCGGTAGCATTGATGTCGTTGGGATAGATGCAGACGTCCAACGACGCCATGAACTCGGCTACCAGCTCTTTGTATGTCGGCCAGTCACCAAAGAACGGCTGGCCATCTTGATGAAACTCCAGTTCGCCAGGCCTTATGCTAGTGTGACGGGCCTATCCGTTAAGAACATAGGCCAAGTTGGCCTCGAATCCCAGATCGCGCACCATCTCCCGGTCCACATACCGGGTAGGCTCGATCTTCCTCCGCATTATCTCCTCGTAGATCTTTCGAATCTCCGGGGAAGGATGGATGAGTTGGGGACGAGCAACTGCTGCTATTGGTGGTGGAATGAATTCCGTCGGAGTTGCGTGTGAGGACGATGCTCCGGCTGTATGCACCATGGTGGTGACGAGAAAGGGGTTGAAGAAGAAGAGCTCGGGGAAGATGGAGAATCAACTCTCCGCTCGGTGAAGATCTTTGCTCGGTGTTGCTGCTCTTCGATCTTGGATGGCTCGGGGGAGTGCTCGGCGCGAAGGAGGAAGATCACTCTGAAGGTGTGACATCAAATGATGTAATGACTCTCCTTATATAAACTTGGCTGGCGCCACTGTTGACCCGTCGATACCATCGACACGGGTCAATGGTATCGACACGTATCGATGCTATCTGCCCCCCTCGCGAGTATCGACGGCTGACGATTGTTGGATCGTGAAACCCAGATTGCCGACCTATCGATACCATCGACGCAAGTCGATAGTATCGACGTAGCACCCGGATTGATGACGTGGACGTCGCAATCGCCGTCAATTTCTTTGCGCAGATCGGTGACATGGATGGTCGATACCATCGACAGGAGTCGATGTTATCGACTTGGCTTCATTGCGGCACCACCACTTTTTCACTTCAACCTGTGACCATGTTGATACCATCGACGAGGCCGTCGATGGTATCGAGTTGACTGAGACAAATCATTCTGAACTTCTCCAGAGATCTCGATGGTATCGACTGCTGTGTCGATACTATCGACTGTTGTTGGGCGACCTGCCTGTAAGTGTGTCGATACCATCGACGAGACCGTCGATAGTATCGACTAAGAACGAACCTTGCAGTTGTCAACCTGAACCTATGTCGATACCATCGACCAGTGTGTCGATGGTATCGACTCTGCCTCATCCTGCACAATGAACAAACGGATCAAGGTATCTTTTTTACACTAAAACTTGAACGAAATTAAAGCAACCTATGATTATAATTAAACTATCCTAATGTACCGATGGTTGGGTTGCCTCCCAACAAGCGCCCTTATTTAACGTCTTAGGCTAGACGGCTTCCGAGCATCTCATTCGTCCGCAAGTGTAATGAGTTTGACCTCATTCACTTTTCTCTTATAATTCTCACCAAAATACAGCTTTAGCCTCTATCCATTCACCAAGAACGTGGCATCACCATCACGCACCAGAATCGCACCGTGTGGTTTAACCTCTTCCACCACGAACGGTCCACTCCACCGGGACTTCAGCTTCCCGGGATGCGACTTGAGTCGGGAGTTAAACAACAGAACACTATATCCCTTCTTGAACGTGCGCAGCTCGATATGGTGATCGTGGATCAGTTTTGTGCGCTCCTTGTATATTCGGGCATTCTCATATGCCGTCATGCGTAACTCATCCAGCTCATTCAACTCAAACATCCTCTTTCTCCCAGCTTCATCATAACTCAAATTTAGCCTTCTAAGCGCCCAATGGGCCTTGTGATCCAATTCCACCGGAAGGTGACAAGCCCGGCCATACGCCAACCTAAAAGGCATAGTGCCTATAGGTGTTTTGTAAGCCGTTCTATATGCCCAAAGTGCGTCCGGTAGTAGGGCACTCCAATTCTTCCTTGTGGATGCCACCGTTCGCTCTAGAATCTTCTTGATTTCACGGTTTGAGACCTCCACTTGGCCTTGAGTCTGTGGATGATATGGGGTGCCAATGTTGTGCTTGACCCCATATTTCTTCAATAGTGTCGCGAATTTCTGATTCCGGAAGTGTGTACCCCCATCGCTTATTATCATTCGGGGTATCCCAAACCTGCAGAAAATATTTTCCTTCACAAACCTACACACTACAGTAGAATCATTAGTCCTTGTGGGGATTGCTTCCACCCACTTCAACACATAATCAACAGCTAGCAAGATATACAAATTGGAGTTAGAGGACACAAAGGGTCCCATGAAGTCTATGCCCCACAAATCAAATACTTCAACTTCCTGAAATACATTCAGGGGCATATCTTGTCGCTTTGAAATGTTACCTGCTCGCTGACACTTTGCCTTACAAAATCGTAGGCATCCCGAAACAAAGTTGGCCAATAAAGGCCGCTTTCCAACACCTTAGCTGCTGTTCGCGAACTGGCATGGTGTCCTCCCGTCGGCGATGCATGGCAATGGTGGAGAACACTCTCGTACTCCATCTCAGGCACGCACCTGCGTAAGATATTGTCCCTGCATTGCTTCAAAAGAATTGGATCATCCCAAAAATAGTATCTTAAAGAATGAAAGAATCTCTTTTTCTCTTGATATGACCAGTCTTCCGAGATGATCCCGCAAGCCAAATAATTAACAATTTCAGCAAACCACGGTTCTTTAGAATTAATTTTCAAAATTTGTTCATCGGGAAACGTCTCGGTTATGGGTATGTGAAAATCTTTTTCATTCACCCTTTCTAACCTAGACAAATGATCAGCCACTACATTCTCAATTCCAGACTTATCCTTGATTTCAATGTCAAATTCTTGTAAGAGAAAAATCCACCTAATGAGTCTAGGCTTTGCGTCCTTTTTCTCCATCAAGTATTTTATCGCAGCATGGTCGGTCCATACAACTACTTTAGATCCAACTAAATACTGCCGAAATTTTTCAAAAGCAAACACGACGGTAAGTAATTCTTTTTCAGTAGTTGTATAATTCAATTGAGCACCATTCAGAGTTTTGGAAGCATAGAAAATCACAGCGGGCTTATTATCTACCCGTTGCCCCAAAACGGCTCCTACTGCAAAATCCGAAGCGTCACACATTAATTCGAAAGGTTTTGTCCAATCCGGCGTTTGAACAACCGGGGCAGAAATCAATTTTTATTTCAAAACTTCGAATGCATGAAGACACTTATCGTTGAAATCGAAAACCGCATCTTTCTCCAACAGTTCGGATAAAGGTTTTGCAATTTTAGAAAAATCTTTTATGAATCGCCGGTAGAACCCGGCGTGTCCCAAAAAGCTTCTCACCCCTTTTACAGAATTTGGTGGGGGCAGCTTGGAAATCACCTCAATTTTCACAGGGTCTACCTCAAGACCTTTGCTAGACACCTTGTGTCCTAGCACTATTCCCTCTGTAACCATCATGTGACATTTCTCCCAATTAAGGACCAAGTGTGTGTCCTCACAACGCTGCAGCACCTTGTCTAGGTTATAGAGACATTCGTCAAATGATGCACCATAAACCGAGAAGTCATCCATAAAAACCTCAAGACAGCGCTCTACCATGTCAGAAAATATGGCGAGCATACAGCGTTGAAACGTCGTCGGTGCATTACATAAACCAAACGGTATTCGTCGGTAAGCAAAAGTCCCATAGGGACAGGTGAACGTAGACTTCTCTTGATCCAAAGGATCAATCGAAATCTGGTTATACCCTGAATACCTGTCCAGAAAACAAAAATGCGACCGACCGGCAAGACGTTCTAAAATTTGATCAATAAATGGTAAAGGAAAATGATCTTTAAGTGTGGCAGCATTCAGACGACGGTAGTCAATACAAACTCTCCACTCGGTTACCAATCGGGTGGTGACAGGTTCATTCAACAAATTTTTAGTGACAGTAATTCCCCCCTTCTTAGGGACTACCTGTGTGGGACTCACCCACGTCGAGTCTGATATAGTATATATAATCCCTACCGCAAGAAGTTTGATGACCTCCTTCTTCACAACCTCCATCATGCTCGGATTTAAACGTCTTTGAGGCTGAATAACTGGCTTGGCTCCCTCCTCAAGCCGAATCTTATGCTGGCAAAGAGTAGGGGAGATCCCCTTGATGTCTGCAACAGACCACCCAAAAGCTCCACGGTGGTTCTTGAGCACTATCAGCAATTGCTCCTCCTCATCCGCACTCAAGTAAGCAGATACGATCACCGGTAACTTGTCCTTCTCAGCTAGAAAGACATACTTGAGATGCGGGGCAGCGGCTTCAATTCTAAATCTGGCGGGCTGATAAGAGATGAATGCAGCGGTGGGGGAAGTGCACCTAAATCTTCATAGTGCCTCGCATAGAAGCATGGAAGCATCTGAAGCATTTTAGCGCACTCCTTGAGTGATTTACTCCGCATCCAATCATAGGTAAAATTCAACATACAAGCCTCTAATGGCAATTCCGGATATGCATCAACAACAGAAATAGCAATTGCATCATCCTCCCATGAAGGCGGAATGTCCTCATTCTCATCATTCGGAAATCCAACAGCTTTGCACAAAGAAACAACCTTAGTTTGCTCCATGATATCCACAGCTAAGTTTCCATTATCCATCTTGCTCATCACATGAGCCATGTCCAAAAATGGTTTTCCAAGGCAGAGTGAGATGTTGTGATCCATGTGTTTCACCATATTACATTGTTCTTTTGCTTTAGAAGACGCAGTGTTAGAGGGCATGACCATCTCAAAGCGGTCATCTGCTATGCCTAAGGTCAAGCGACCTCTCCCCATCTCTAAGATCGTGTCGGCTGTAGCTTGGAATGGACGTCCAAGTAACAGCTCATTGCCATGCTCATCCTGCATCTCCATAACCACAAAATCAGCCGGAAAGACAAATCGATCCACCTTCACTAAGACATCTTCGCAGATTCCATAAGGCTTCACCACAGAGTTGTCAGCCAATTGGATAGTCATATTGCTCGGCTGTGACTCCTTTAATCCCAGATTTTTAAATGTCGAAAGGGGCATCAAATTGATGCTTGCCCCTGAATCACATAATGCCTCTCCAAATTTAAACTTCCCGATATAGCAAGAAATGTTGAAACACCCGGGATCCTGTCTCTTTGGCGGTAGAGTGCCCATAATGAAGGCACTCACTTGCTCCTTTAGCACAACGACCTCAGTATCTGGTATCTTCCTCTTCTTGGTGATGACATCTTTTAGAAACTTCACGTATGAAGGGATTTGCTCAATAGCTTCCAATAACGGAATATTGACTGAAAGCTTCCTAAAGCTGTCTAAGAATTTCTTGAATTGTGCATCTACCTTCCTTGCCTTTGCACTATTCGGATAGGGGACCGGAACGGCTTGTGCCCTTTGATGAGGTGGCACATAAGGCGACATTTTATGTGGTTCCTCCTCAGCAACCTGTTCATCATTACCATCCACGGATATGTCTTCAACCTACCCTGTGACTGGTGTGGGCTGCTCCGTAGTGGTTTCACCTTCAACTTTATCTTGAGGTATGCTTGTTTCATCCATTCTTGGATTCAACACCTTCTTGCCACTTCTCAGTAAAATGGCCTTGGCTTGCTGGTTTCCCCTGGGAACATTGGTGTTCCCCGGAAAACCTGGATGTGCTGGCTTCTTCAAACTAGCAATTTCAGCTGCCATCTGCGCCATGGAGGTCTCTATGGTCCTCATTTGAGCCCCATGGCTCTGCAATGTCTGCCCAAATTGATTCATAAATTCACCTTGTTGCTTGATTTGCTGCCCGAATGTGTTCATTAACTCTTGATTTTGCTTGATGACCTGATTGAGCAACTCCGTGCTCTTGTCCTCTGCAGCTGGTATGGGCTTGGCTTCCGGATCCTGTAGAAAATTATTCGGATCCTTCCATGAGAACTTTTTGTCCTTTCTCCATGAGTAGTCATTGTTCCTGTACCCTTGTTGTTGTCTCATGTACTTGACTTGAGCCTCATCCTCGGACTCATTTTCTTCTTTTTGCAGTAACTTCTTTGCGAGAAGATCTATCTTCTCATTCAGCTCTCTCATTGCCTTTGATTCACTGGCGACTCGTGCTTGCTCAGCTGGGCCTCTCTCTCTTTCTCCCCAGGACTGCTTTCTCGCCATGTTCTTGAGTATTTCCCAGCATCTAGTGTCAGTGTTATTCAGAAAAAATCTCGACCCGGCTGAATCCAGATTACTCCTATCATGCTCGGAGAGAGAAAAATAGAAGATTTTCACATGTGTCTCTTTGTCCAGCCCGTGATGTGGACATCTCCTCAACATAACCTGAAATCACTCCCAGGTCTCAGAATATGTTTCACCCGCCTGTTGGGTGAAATTGTGAATCTTCCGGATCATGTCGTTAGTCTTCTCAGGAGGGAAGAACCTCTCAAAGAAGACTTCCACCATATGGTCCCAAGACTCAACGAACTCATCGTCTAGATTATGTAGCCACTCTCTTGCTGCTCCTGCCAAGGAACTTGGGAACAGCTTGAGGTACAAAGCATCTTGTGGAAACCTGTCTATCTTTACCATGTCACAGTTTTCAACGAACTGGCTGATGTGTGCAACAGGATCCTCATTCTTCAGCCCATGAAACGCATTTGATTTTACCAAATTAATCAACGCTGGATCGATCTTATTTGTCGGTATGTTGATCGCCTGCTTTTTTATAGGCCCCTTTGAAGATGATGAGGAAGAAGATTTGATCTTCTCCCATATGGTCTGTGGCTCGGCCATGTCTTCTGGTTCAAATTCAGAATATATCTCTTCTTGGTACTCGTGCTCAGAATGCTCCTCGTCCTCAGGTCCCGAAAACAGAACCTCGGGTGTGCGATTGTCGTAGTCTGTACTACGTGTATGCACCATATACAGTACCTGAAATAAGAAAATTCGAGTTCAATACTATGCTTAGACGAGTATAACAATTATAGTGCAGTGTAAAAATATTTGAATTTGAATGAAAATTAAAAAGAACTTTGTGGCCTAGAGTGGCCGCTCGTAGCACTCAAAGTGCCAACAATTCCGCCGTATCCCCGGCAACAGCGCCAAAAACTTGACGTGTATTTTACTACGCGCTAAAAACGCAAGTATACGCGTCGAGTAATATAGGCCTTTGTGAGACCCGAGTCGAACACAGGGATACACGGAATTGTCAGAGACTCCTACTAACTATTTGCGATCAACTAAGCCGAATAACAAATTAGGGTTTGTTGTTAAAATTAAAAGAAAATAAAAATAAAACAAAGCAAACAATCGATTAAAGGTTGATTTAATCAATTCAAAAGGGTATCTTTAGGATTGCGGTTTCACCGCGGGTTATCATTGTATTAGGTTTCATATAACTCCTCAATCTTCTCTCTCTATCCGAGTAGTGGCCTAAAAACAAAATTACCCACTGTCATGGTGCAATTCACTACTTAGGTTTAGGTTGATTCCACCGTCGTAGTAATCTATTCCCTAAACTAAGTGCATTACGAACGATCTCTCAGTTTCCACCATTAATTTTACACCTCCTTTGTCAAGGGATTTATCGATTAATGTAGGTTTCGTCTCTTTTCAACCGTTAATCCTTCTATCGAAGTGATTAAGGGCATTAGGTTATTATTATGGTGATCAAGCATAACAATATATGGAGAAAACGAAATTATACCACGGATTTAAGAGAGAAAATATGAATTATTAATATAAAATTGTCATACAATGCATTCCCGGGCTACTCCTGGTCCTAAAGATGGAGGGGATTAGCCCCGCATGTTCATCTCGCACAAATACATGGTAGAAATAGGGGAAATCATATGAAAAATGTGAATTGAATGGGAAAACCCCTGAACGGAGGAGAACCGGTTGATCCTTTGCGTAGAATACGAGCTTTCCCGCCTCTCGGTGGTGAAATCCGTCTTCGGCAGCGTCCGAATCGACAGGTATGAACTTCTGGCCTCCGTTCTCCTTTCTCTCCCTCCTCGGCACTTGTGCAATGGCAAATTAGATGCTCCTCTCCTCCGGGCGGCCGTCATTAGGTATAAGTCCCTAATTAGGTCGTCAATTAACTCCAGCCGTCTGATTGAAATCAATCTGAATCCAACGCATATCTGACAGTGTCGATACCATCAACGCGGGTCGATGGTATCGACCCAATGTAGTAGCGACAGCCTTCTTGTCTTTTCGTCCGAGTGCCTGTAGCCATCTCAATACTATCGACTTGGGTCGATGGTATCGACCTCTCTGTAGCATCGGTTTTGTCATTTAGAGACGTTGTAGCCTCCATGCGTCGATGGTATTGACTTGGGGTCGATACTATCGACAACTTCCTCGCCAGCAACCTGAAGGGGTCTCGATACCATCGACTTGGGTGTTGATGGTATCGACTCTTTGCTGCTCCTTTCGGCTGGCACCCTGTGGCCTCGTCGATGGTATCGACGGAAGCAGATACTTGTTTTTCCTGAAATCTAAAGACAAGATCAAATAAATCCACACGAATTATGATAATGTGATAATTAATGCTCAAAATGATAAAACTAAGGGGATTTGACATAAAATGATGGCAAAGACCGAAATGGGCGAATTATGCAATATTAACCATAAAAATGACTAATAAAAGCACAAAATACATATCAAAAAGGTCTATAAATGCGACTCAAAATCATCGCATCATTTCCTCTAGCTAATTGCTTAGTCTTGCTAGTTAGGGTTAACCTAGATTCTTGCTTGCTCTAGTGTTTAGCTTAATTCTTAGTTGCTAATTGCCTTGCTAGAGTAGTGTAGGTCATCTTACTCTTATTTAGTTGATTGCTTAATCTAGTTGCTTAGACTGAGTTTTCTTAGGATAACCTAGTTTTTGGTAATCTAGTTTTCATATTGCCTTTACTTGCTTGCTTGCTTAGTGTAATCAAACCCAAAAACCTTTTAAACCCTTCAACCCTAATCTCTGCTTTAAGAACGTAGCCAACACCAACTAAGCTCTAGTAGCTCCTCTATCCCTATGGTTCGACCCCCTTTGCTTGTCTTTCATCTATGCTATAAGATGACCACGTGCGCTTGCAGGAGCATATTTTGGTGTTGTGAGGGGAACCCTATAAATATATAAAGATCATATGTGCGTGAAACAATCACACCACTCCACCATGAAGAATCCATGCAATATTATCCACATAGTTCAAGTGTGTATAAGCAATCCAATCACCAGTTGTATATTCAAGCAATCATTCAACCATCCATTCTACATGTATAACCCTAAAGTGTCACCATGTATTTGTATGATACAAATTAGGCCTCTCTTAGGTCATAAGTAGGGTTTATGTCATTATAGTGTTTAGACTATAAGTCAAACCCAAATTCTATCATATTATTATTTCTAAGGGTTTATTACCACTACTACAGAAACAACATTCAATGTCGCTTTTCTGGGCATTGGTTATTTAAAAATCTCAACGCCTATAACATTCTACGTCGGTTATTTAGGAAATCTGACATCTATATTCGAAGACCAGCCAGACATGGGTATCGCTTTGTATTCAGCATCGGCTAGGTAAACACAAACTAACGCCTAAAATCGCCTGCGAAATCCAATTTTCGTGCGAAAAAAATTGGCTGCAAAGTGTCACATACAGCGTCGGTTTTGTAACTACTAACCGACGCTTATATAAGATGAAAATTTGCGTGAAAAGTTCCAATTTTGGTGTCGGTTATCTGTGGATAACTGACGCTGATAATGGTTCCCGCCAAATAATTTAGGGCAAAGATTGTCTAATGGGACGTCGGTTTTTTACTATCAATGGACGCATAAGAGTAAAAGGTGTCGGAGTTGTAGATAACTGATGTCGTTGACAAACTTAATAGACCCGTGTCACCCCTTTCTTCTATTTCATCGTGATAATTTTCTCTGCTGCTCACCGCTCGCCTAAAATCGCTTGACGACCCCCGCTGCTGCTGCTGGTGCGCCTCTACTCACCGCCACCGCCACCGTTGTGTCCTCTTTCTCCTGCTGCCACTACTCGCTGCCACTGCTACTCACCGCTCTACTCTGCTCTGCTCTTCTCCTGGTGTCGTTCTTCTCGCCACTCGTCGCCTCCTTCTCTTCTCGTTGCTCTCACACCACCGCCACCGCTCTTCTCCATGCTAGCTCTAGGTAGCCCTAGCCTCTTTTCTTCCTTCTCCCTAGCTCCTTACCAACAGAAAGCACAGTCGTGGTTTTGTTGGCCTACCACGGCCATGCTGCCCAACACGGCCGTGGTAGGCCAACACAGCCATGGCCATGCTTTCTGTTGGTAAGGATATGAACAAATCTTTATGTAATGCTTTATGTAAATCCTAGGATATGAACAAATCTTTTGCTTGCATATATTTGTGCTTCTAATCCTAATGTTTGAGGTAAATTTTGATGCATGTTGAAATAAGATTTAAACTTGTCCATTCTTGAATCCTAATTTGATTTGATTAAACCCTAACATTGATGAAACCCTAACATCAATTGCGATGAAACCCTAACATTAATTGTGATGAAACCCTAACATGTACATATCTATTATTGTGTTTGTTGGCCTAGAAACCCGTCCAAGATTTACTCATTATGATAGTCCCCAGTTTGGGACTATTCTTGAACACCTAATCTCACTTAGGATGTAAGTGTATAATGTGTATTGGGTTTTTGAGAAAATTTCGGCAGCATTTCCATGTTTGTTCTCTAAGTACATATGTACTTAGAGAACAACGGGGAAATGCTGCCGAAATTTTCTCGAAAACCCAATACACATTATACACTTACATCCTAAGTGAGATTAGGTGTTCAAGGATGGGATAGGTGGTACACATTTATTATATATAAGAATGACATCACATGTGTTTGTTGGCCTAGAAACCCATCCAAGACCCTAATCTTGTCCTAATATATACTTGTTTTCTCTTTGATCATAGAATGGATAGATCATGGATGTCCATTCACAATCGCTGCACCCCAGAGTTTATATCTGGTCTTGATCAGTTTATTAGATTTGTTGAGGAACATAGGAAAGAACCTGGAGATAGGTTCTAATATCCATGTAGGCATTGTGGTAACAACTTGAAAGTCAGCACTGGTGACGAAATCAAAAGTCATGTCATGTGCAACGGGATTGTACAAGGCTATACAGAATGGCACTGGCATGGAGAGATTTCAAACTCAAAACCAATGGATGTCGATAGTAGTGCTTGGGTGGAAGAAGAAATTGCCTCCGATGACGTAGATGTGAACGAACCAGTTCCAGTAGACATCGTTGATGCGATGCTGGATAGTTGTAGGGTAGAGCACACTGATCCACCTCCTATCTTTAGAAACATTGTGCATGATGCTGAGATACCGTTATACAGAGGTTGTGCTAAGTTTACGAAGCTTAGCGCTGTGTTGAGATTGTATAAGTTGAAAGCTAATAATAGATGGTGCGAAAAAAGCTTCACATCATTGTTGACTTTGTTGAAAGAAATGCTTCCTGAAGGAAACGAGCTACCAATCTCAACATACCGGTTAAAGAAATTGTTGTGCCCAATGGGAATGGAGGCTAAGAAGATACACGCATGCCTGAATGATTGTGTATTATTTCAATAGGACTATGTGGATTTGAAAGATTGTCCAAAATGTGGTGCATCACGGTATAAATTGACGACTTCGGGGGAGTCCAAAACTGGTTCTCCTTCCAAGGTGATGTGGTATCTACCTATAATATCACAGTTTCAACGCTTGTTTGCAAATCTGAAAGATGCGAAGAATTTGAGGTGGCATGCAGATGTTAAGAAAAATAATGATGGGATCCTACGACATGCGTCTAATTCCCCACAGTGGAAGAAGATTGATCTATTGTACCCCAAATTTGGTGAAGAAGATAGGAATCTATGAATTGGGCTTTGTACATATGGGATGAATTCGTACGGGACATTGAGCAGCCAACATAGCACTGGGCCAGTCATGCTTGTTATATACAATCTTCCTCCCTGGCTTTGTATGAAAAATAAGTACGTTATGTTGTCGTTGTTGATATCGGGCCCTAAACAACCTGGAAATGATATCGATGTTTATCTTGAACCTCTGATTGATGACTTAAAGAAACTTTGGGCTGAAGGTGTGATGACCTATGATGCTTCAGGAAGAGAGACATTTTGTTTGCACGCTATGTTGTTTTGCACTATTAATGACTTTCCAGGATACGGGAATTTTTCTGGATATAGTGTCAAAGGAGCTAAAGCATGTCCTATATGTGAAGAAAACACTGATTCAATAAGACTAAAACATGGCAGCAAGACTGTATATCTTGGTCATCGAAGGTTTCTTTCAAAATTCCATGTGTATCGTAGGAAGCGAAAAGCATTCAATGGATGGAATGATGAACGGAGTGCACCTAAACCTATACCAGGGGATGTTGTTTATGAAAGAGTAAAAGACATTGTCAATGAATTTGGTAAGAAATCACAATGTAGTATGGCCACACGAAGTGACAATTCTTCATTCAAAAAGAAGTCAATATTGTTTATGACATTGTAGCTAGTCTTTTCATAGACTGAGAGTAATCCTGATGCACAGACTGAGAGTAATCCTGTAGACCCACCGCCTAACACGTCTGTTGTAAGTATTGTTTATGACATTATATCTAGTCTTTTCAAGATGATATGTTTTCAAGATGATATGTATATATGTATAACATTCTTTATGTAAATTTGTAGGCATTGAAGCCATGCCGCTTAAGAATGTAAGACTATGTTGTTCCAGAGGCACAGGCTTACCCATCCCTTCCTGGGGCAACATTTCATGGGAATCCAATGCCACAGGGCTACGTTCGTGTGAGCCCAATACGTGTATTCCCCGATTGGAGGGAAGCTACATTTCCATATGCCCACCCAGATATTGATACACTTGCTGAGGCAGAAGGCGGGGTGATATTGTGGCCCAAAGCAGATGTTGTCTACACTACTGAAATTGTAAGATAAATTTACATTACTTTAGATTGTTAATGTGTATATATGAGGTCAATTGGTCTAAAATTATATATACAGGTTAAAAAGAAGTCACCCAGAGCATCTAGGCCTCCACCTCCACTTCCTACATTACCAAGTTGGGTTCCAACTGACCTAAAATACCTGTTAGGTCCTGCTTGTAGGGGAATGGCATGTTGGCTACGGGCACATAATATACATTGCTCTATAATTGTTTCTTTAGAAGCAAATTATGCAGGTCAATCATACGAAAGCTCTTTATTTATACAAGATATTATTGAGCTCTTTATATATGAATGGCTGAATACATCAATGATAGAGACATGGATAAGGTGAGATCTTGTTTATACATCCATATACCTTGTGTAAGATCTGGTGATCTGATTTCTTATATATTAATGCATATGTAATACATGTTTTGCAGCTACTTAGTCAAAAATCAATGTAAACAATTTGCATTTGACCATGTGGGATTTTTGATTCCATCATTGATTAGTATGGTAGCTAAAGACCATGATAATATTCAACAATACTGTATAGATGCTTTTACAATTTTCAGTCAGCAAAAGAAGACGATAATAATAGCTTCATTCAATGTCAAGTAAGTTTACTTTACTTATAATTTGGACTTAAGAAAATTACATTTTTATTGTGGATTTTGAGTTATTAATTTTTAACTTTTTTACCTCTAGCAGTAGGCATTGGGAGTTACTAGTTATTCTCCATGGGACGTTAACTGTTTATTATCTAGATCCTGCATGGAGTACATTGAATACTAAAATTGGACACGTAATGAGAATTTCATTATTCTGGTGAGAAATATTTCATTTTTATATTTGTTAACAATTGTTATTACATTACTATTTAATTATGCAATTTACTGTGTTACATTAACATGTAGGGGTTTAGATGCATTCAAAAAGGCTGGAGGAAAGGTCCCCAGGAAAAAGAACCAGCCAATAATTTGGGAGAACGTGAAAGTAAGTTCCCGACTCCAACTTATATATTATTTATGTGAATTGTGCTTAGTTGTATTTTTTAATATTTTGTATGTTTCAATTTATAGTGCGCTACACAAGACAACGGTTGGGCATGCGCATACTATGTGATGCAATTTATGCAGATGATTATCCTATATGCCGCATTGGACATTGATACCATACATGAGGTATTATATATAGTCTCATTAGTTAGTATGAAATATATCAATCTTATTTTTATATTATTACTTATATATATACATCATTCTCTTTGCAGGTGTTTAAAACTGACCACACTATAGGTAAACACTTAAAAGATGTACATGCTCCATATACGATGGAAGTATTAAATGAAGTAAGAGAAGAATGGGCAAGAGCCATACAAGTAGTGGGGACTATAAAATATAATTGGGATGCTGATAACGATGTTGAATGATATTTTGTAAATGAATATTTCTGAATGTTTATACATGTCTGAATGTTTTTACAAGTATTTGAATGTTTCTACATGTGTGAATGTGAGAATTGAATTGATGTCTGAATGTATCTACTTGTGTGAAAAGTATATTTGTTGATTTTGTAAGTTTGTGGCTTGTTTGTTGACTGATATCAATGGATGTCGTAAACTTGTAGTTCAAAACTAAACTGCAGGTTCTCATCCTGTTGACCATCCACAGCAGGCCTGCAAATTGATAAGAAAAAAAATTAAAATATAGGCGTCAGTTATTTATAGAAAACTGTCATCAAAGGCTTACAAAGTCAGTTATTGGATAAAACTTGTCGCCTAATGTGACAAACAACCCGACCGTGTAGGAAAGCATGGCCGTGGTGGGAAATAGCATCGCTTATTAGTATAAAACCGACGCCTATAGTACTAAACACGGGCGTGTAGGGAAGCACGGTCGTGGCATCTGGGAATATGGCATCGGTGTTTTATTTGCAAATTGACACAGATAGTGTCCTAGATGGCGCCCTTTTTGTGGTGCGAAGCCTTTTGGCATCGACTTACTATAAATGACCGACGCCTATCGGTGCCCTGCTGGCGCGTTTTCGGTGGAGCAAAGCCTTTTGGCGTCGTTTATAAAACGGATGCCGAAGAGTTCGACCTTTAGCAGCGCCCACATAGGCGTCGCTTTAGAACCGTCGCTAAAAAGGCATAAGAAACCGACGCCAAAGGCCTGTTCTGTAGTAGTGTACCCTAATTCTCAGAGATAACATATCATGATATTATGAACAACTAGATTGAATCACATAGTTTTAGATTGTAACAAGTTATAATCATTAATTGTAGAACCCTTATTTACTTGTATATGATCTAAAGGCTTTAGAAATCCTAAAAATTCATCATCACAATCATCATTATCTTGGGCTCTTATTACATTCAACAATATCAAGTACTATTACAAACCAAACATATTCTATGAACTAATCATGTTATTCATCAAAACTAGGGTTTTCATGTGTTAATCACATTTGATACATGTATTACTTGTACTTTTAGAACTAGGATCAGAACTAGGTATTCACACCATTTTATCCATGATCTACACAATTTTTGTTAGCAATTTGATAGATAATTTCCTTACTATCTGAGCTACCAATAGTTAACAACATTGTTTGTAAGATTATCATTTATTACCAATCAAAACATGCAACATCAGCAAAGCTACATCATCCGAACCTGTTGTGGGGTCGAGCCTAAGTCATTGGGCTCATGCCATCCTGGCAACCCATGATCGTGTGGCTGAGGTAAAATGAAGGGATAAAAGATATGAATACCCTCACCTCATCACACTTGACTTGAGGGTAAATGGGTATTTTTCGAAGTCTCTCTTCTTCTTCCTCTGCTCATCCCTATTTCCTATTGCACCTTGGGTGCAATCAACCTTATAGTTGACTCTTTGCATCAAGTTGTCTATGAAAGAATTGGAGATCAGGAAGCTTCACTGCCATCTCCTGGACTTGATTGACCCCCTTTTTTATGGCGCAAGGTGAATGGAGTTGTGTGACCTAGAGGTTGGCCGATTGAGCAGAAGGTCAGGGTCAGAGAACTACTGGTAGGGTGAAAGAGGTGCAATTGACAACTGTGGCGACACATCCCGCTATCACACATACAGCGAGGTGCCACGCAAAAATGTGCAGAAAACACCATAAACCACTAAAGTACCAAAAACATACGGTAATTAAAACCGATTTTGGAAGCAGATAAACCAAGAAACTATTACATTTAGATCCTCATCCTGCAAGAAAATAGGTTATATAAACATTTACAAGTCTTGATACATGTCCACAGCTTATAAGATCAACTGTCTTGTTAGTACATAAGTTCATCACCTATTTATACATACATAACGGGCCACATCCAGCCAGCACTAGGATATACAAAGCTTCAATAGCTATACATCGTGAAACAATCTCAAAATGCCTATGAGGACCTGAGAGTACAGGGATGACTCTAGGAATCTACTACAAAACAACCAAAATAGCAGCATATCCATCTCTTGCCTTCTACTGCTCTTCTTGCTGCTCGACCCGCGACCACCACCACATCTAGCACGAACACCTAAAAAGGTTGTAAACTGACGGGGTGAGACACACAGTCCCAGCGAGAAACATAACTTCCAATGAAACTATAAAACCTCAAAGGTTAAAGCAGATAACAGCAAATAACTGAATAAGTATAACAAGAGCAGCATACTGAGCAAGGCTATTATTACCATCCAGCTTACCAAGATATTCGGGAGGCATGTAACCAAGCATTTCTTTATGGAACATGATTGACAAGATAATCTTTATAAGAACTTACCATAAGATATAAGGAACGTGTAGGTATCTCCAAGGTACAACAAGATCAACTACACAAACAGGGCCTCAACCAATGTTCCGTGTTTTGCCATAAGCAATAAATACTATTCAGCTAAATTACGCATTATTATGCCATGAGGAAGTGAGTCATACCGCTCAAATCCAACCTTCGGTTGTGAAACCCAAGTCGGAGCCATACAAGGTCAAAGGAAGAGCCAGACTTCATGACCTCCCACCTCATGGTCAGTGCACGAGTGCAACACAAGTAGGACCTCAGTCTCATGCTTAAGTGGCCTCACCCACAGGGTCAGGCTACCCTCTGCCTAGCCCACCTTGGTACGGGTATTGGCCCTAGTGAAACTGAGCCACAGGTATGTTTGCCGTGCTCTGAGCCATGAACGCATTCATAATTTTCTTATCACACATTTCGAGCCATGAGACTGTTCACCATGCTCTAACATATCGAGCTATGGGCCTGAAACCACACTATGGAGTCTACAACCGAAGTTGCACTCTAACCTCCCCATTTTTGGCTGGAGAAACCACACATATTCAATAATATGCGCTTCCAGGTTAACCCGCAGGAGAACCTATTTCACCATCACCAGCTACTGACGATGATGGATCTGTGGCCAGGGCAAACTACATGATATGTTCCACTATAATTAGTTAGTATATTTTAAGTGGACTGTTGAGGCAAACATGTTGTAACACATACATCACATTAAGTTATATTATTATTACCACCATCGCATTATCTCGGGATCTCAATCCCTCATCACAAGAAACCACTGCCTCTTAAGGCATTCTCATCACTTGGGATAATAATCCCTGATCTCATCATCATAGGATAACACCTCAACTAGGCACTTAAGCCAAACTCAGGTCCTCAGACCTAAACACATCATATTGGTGATGCAAGTTATCTCATCAACAAGAGTGACCATCAATGCAGTGTTATTCAAACATATATACCTCATAGCCCTTTACCTGGCTCTGCATCTGCATGAAACACTTGCAGGGTTAGTATACACAATTATAGAGATAAATGAAGCCATCATGGATTAACTGAAGGATCATGTTATCAAATATAGGGCAACATTGATGATTATACGCTTTATCATTAATGCCTCAAACCTTTGACCATAGACATGGGTCACATCATCATGTGAAGCAGCTCATATGCTTCCAAGCTTATCATTACTCATCATCATCATATATATAGGATTCAAAGTGATCATAAACACATATATCGTCATGTCCTTAGAGTTTCAGATATGACATGTTTACATAGGTGCGTTCTACTATATCAATTGCCTCACTACTATCAAACATGTCAAAGGTTCACACTCCATAATCCATAATTCTTTATCAACAAGGATGAGATTGCATGATAAAGATCTAGCAGATGGGTTTCCGGGTGGAACACGACCCTCACTAGAAGTGCCTACTACCCTCACAAGAAGTGTGACGGGCAGGGCACCCCCACTAGAGGTGGTATCGGGTAGGGTAACTTTCCTCATATCGCCCAAGCACTCTAGCCACATATCGGCCAAGCACTTTAGCAAGGATGTCGGGCTACCACCTCAAGGTGTGTCATGCAACCATGTGTGTCGTGCAACCATGTGCAGGGTTAGGGTTATAACGGGCAACAACTACCATATCGGCTAGAGACATGGTGCCCATGCCAACCCTATAGCGCCCACTACAACACACATCTTCTAATGATACAAGGGCACTAAGGGAAAGTCTATCGTCCAACCAAGATAGCCTCATCCAATCGGCCAACACACAAGGCAAAGGCCAAGGTGTAATGCCCAACACAACCCCATCATATCGACCAGAAATCTAGGCCAAGAGAGGGTATCAGAAAGCACCATCCCCAAGCCATATCGTGCAAGATCAATTTCTTCATCAACCTCAAGCACAAGGGAACCAAACCCTAATTGATCAAGAAGATTGGCTCACCTCTCAACAACCAAGAGAGAGGGATCTTGCACAACCTCTATCACAAAATGGGCAACCACAAGGATCAACCTCAACACAGGTCTTCATCTACCAAAAAGCTCACCTCTTGAATCCATGGTGAGAGGAGGGTGTTTCTCAAGCAACTAGAATACAAGCTCACCTCTCAACTTAAACGAGAGAGGGGTATTGCCCACATTACTAGATCTCAAGCTCACTTCTCTAAACCAAGGAGGGAAAGGAGTGTTGCTCAACAAGGAAACCCTAAAACATAGTTAGGCCAACTAGGGTACAAAGGTACAAAACCTGAACCATAACAACAAGATCACTATAACCACAAGATTAAAGGTGCAACAAGCAAGAAACTTATCTTAGAACATACATGGCCGATTATGATCATATGAAACATACAAGAATGTAGAAGAAGTTAGTATAGTTAGGGTTAGGAGTTATGTAACCCGCCTTAAGCTAGCTCCAAGCTCCACCACAAGAAGGAGAACAAAGCACTCTAGCATTCGGCCACCACTAGAGGAAGAAGAAGACTCCAAGGAGAAGGATCGGCCACCAAGCTTTGCAAAGGAAGAGGTGTCGTGCACCAAGGGAGAGGGGAAACTAAGGAACTAAAGGGATCCTTAGCAAGAGAAAGGGAACACATATATAGAAGAGGATGGAGGAGAAACCAAGGTAAGACAAAGCAAGGTGTCGCCCACCTAGGGACACTTCTCCATGGGCAATGCCACCTCTCTATCTAGCCTTAAACACGTGTCCAAGGCCATTGCCACATGCAAGCATCAAGTGTCCACTAGTGGTGACACAAATGAGGTCAAAGGGTCAAAGGGGTCCATGGCCGATACACCCCATCACCATGCCCGACACACCTCCCTGGGCAACACACATATGGCCAACACAACCATGGTCGGCACACCTATGGCTGACACAACCATGGCCGACACACCTATGGCCGACACAAGGTCCAACAATGTTAAGCAAGGCTCGAACAAGGCATAACAAGGCTCATCAAATCCCAAAGCAATGAGCCCAACCCTTCCTCTCAACACTAGAGGAAGCAAGGAGAGAGAGAAGAACACTTCTCAAGGTGACAAACTTTCCCACAAACCCTAGACTTGGGTAAATTGCAAGTAGCACCTCCAACACTCAACAAGCACAAACAAACCCTAATCACCACTAAAGGTGTTTAGCAAGCAACTAAACACCAGGGTTAAACAAAGCAAATAGGATAAGCCCTAAACGGAGGTCAGGGTCCTTACAAGCTATAACCCTCTACAAAAGGGATTTTGTCCTCAAAATCCGAAGAGAAAAGTGAGGGATACTTCCTCCTCAACTCTTCCTCAAGCTCCCATGTGGCTTCCTCAATGCCACGACGATGCCAAAGAACCTTCACAAGAACCAGGTCTTCCCTCTTCAAATTCTTTACTCTTCTATCAAGGATCATCACAAGGCCTTCCTCGTAAGTCACATCTTCATCAAGCTCGACCTCAACTGGTTGTATCACAGTCCCTGTATCTGGGTGACTTTTCTTCAGCATGCTGACGTGGAACACTAGATGCAACTTGTGCAACTCTGGCGGCAGCTCCAACTCATAAGATACTTTGCCCATACGTGCTATGACTGGGTATGACCCCATATATCTGGGTGCTAGCTTACCCTTCCGGCCGAACCTTAGCACACCTTTCCAAGGCGAGACCTTGAGGTACACTTTGTCTCCCACTTGGAACTCTAAAGGATGTCGGCAATTGTCTGCATAAGACTTCTATCTGTCCTATGCCACTTTCAACTGTTGTTGTATCACTCTGATCTTTTTTGTTGTCTACTGTACTAACTCAGGTCCCAAAAGTTGATACTCACCAGGCTCATACCAACATAAAGGAGATCTGCACTTCCTGCCATATAAGGCCTCATAAGGAGCCATATCAATGCTCTGATGGTAACTATTATTGTAGGCAAACTCTATCAAACTGATATGTACGTCCCAACTACCTAGGAACTACAAAACACAAGCCCGAAGAGGATCCTCCAATGTTTGAATAGTCCTCTCTGACTGTCCGTCTGTCTGCGGGTGAAAAGCGGTGCTGAACCTCAACTGTGTTCCCAACGCTTTGTGAAACTGTTCCTAGAAACGAATCGTGAACTGAGGACCTCTGTTGGAAACTATCGTTGCTGGTACGCCGTGTAAATGTACTATCTCATCTACATATACCGAGCGAGCTTCTCGGCTGTATACGTTGTCTTAACAAGTATGAAATGGGCAGACTTTGTCAATCTGTCCACTATCACCTAAATGGAATCATGATTCTTAGCTGTCCTTGGTAGACCAACCACAAAATCCATGGTTATATGATCCCATTTCCACCGTGGTATTGGCAGGGGTTGCAACGTACCTGCCAGCTTCTGATGCTCAGCCTTAACTTGCTGGCATACCGCACATCACTACTACAGAAAATGCTTTTTACAACGGGAAAAACACAACAGTTCTATTGGTTGTGTTGTAGTTAGCATATCTTTTACAACAAGTCTATTTGTGTGTTGTGAATTATATATTTTATACAACACAAGTTATATACAACGGGCCAAACTCGTTGTAGTATATGTCATACTACAACAGGTGCTAAATTGTTGTAATAGACTGTAATATCACAACATACTCAAACCTGTTGTAAAAGACCATAATTACACAACATGCTCTAACCCGTTGTAATAGTCACATATGCTAACTTGTTGTTATAGATCATCATTACACAACATACTCTAAATCGTTGTAAAAGATCATAATTACACAACATGCTCTAACCCGTTGTAATAGTCATGTATGTTAACCCATTGTAATAGACCATCATTACACAACATACTCTAACCCGTTGTAAAAGATCATAATTACACAACATGCTCCACCCATTGTAATAGTCACATATTTTAACCCGTTGTAATAGACCATCATTACACAACATACCATAACCCATTGTAGTATACTATAATTACACAACAGGCTTTCACCTATTGTAATAGTTACCCGTTGTAATAGACTACAATCACACAACAGGTTTGCACGTCATTTGTTGTATATGTACAACAAAGAATATATGTGTTGCATAAAATGAAACTGGTTCAGTGGTTTGAGATGTGCCTTACTTTCAAGTGGTCTCAAGTTCGAAACCTTGTGTCTAGATGTATTTTCCTTTTGTCTCAACATGTTATATACAACACCCCTATTACAACAGGTGTGTTCAATGAACTACAACATGTATTAAGTGTTGTATAAAATACATATATTACAACATGTGCAACACCTGTTGTATAAAGAACCCCCCATAAGACCACGTGATCTAATACAACATTTGACACCCGTTGTAAAATGGAAAAATGAACTGTTGTAAAAACCATTTTTTGTAGTAGTGCATCTAGCCACAAACTCGGCTACATCCTTCTTTAAGCCGGGCCACCAATACAGGTCCTTCAGATTGTGATACATCTTGGTGACTCCTATGCATAGAATACATCGATGTGTGTTCTTCCTCGACCACTAGACTCCTTAGATTATCAGCATCGGGGACCACCATCCTATCATGATATCAAACTAACCCATCCTCAAACTCATGGAACCCATCACAAATTTTGGTGCAAGCTCTGACCTGATCAACTGCACTATATCATCTGTTTGTTGTGCGTCTTTGATTTGTTGTCTTAGCGTAGGCTTGACTTGCATCTATGCCAAAAGTCCTGCTAACAAAGAAACTTCAATCTGGGCATTCATCTGTTGTAAGGAGACAAACATATCTCCTCTATGACACACTAAGGAACTCAACTATGCCTTCTTTGTAGAAAGAGAAGAAGACTTTCAGCTAAGCACATCATCTACCACATTCGCCTTACCAGGGTGATACTCGATGGTGCAGTCGTAATCATTGATTAGCTCCATCTAGCGACACTGTCGCATGTTTAGCTCATTCTGCAAGAAGATGTATTTCAGATTCTTATGGTCTGTAAAGATTTGACACACTTTCCCATAAAGATAATGTCTCCAAATCTTTAACACATGAACTACCGCTGCCAACTCCAACTCATGAGTCGGATAGTTCTCCTCATGTTTCTTAAGCTGTCGAGAAGCCAAAGAAACCACATGGTCTTCCTGCATCAGCACACAACCTAAACCTTTCTTGGAAGCATCGCAGAAAACAACATAGCCCTTCCCAGGCTCTGGCAGCACTAGCACTAGAGCACTAGCCATCTTCTCCTTTAATCTTTGGAAAGCTTGCTGACAACGATCATTCCAAACAAAAGGTACATCCTTTTTAGTCAACTTTGTCATTGGTAACGTGATTGCACTGAAGTCCTTGATAAACCTCCTATAGTATCCGGCCAAACCCAGAAAACTATGAACTTCTGTCGGCGGCTTTGGTTGCTCCCAATCTGCCACTGACTCCACCTTCTTAGATTCTACTCTGACTCCTTTTACAGATATCACATGACCCAAGAATGTCACTTCCTTCAGCCAAAACTCACATTTGTTGAACTTGGCATACAACTGATGTTGGCGAAAAAGAGTCAACGCTTGTCGAAGATGTCACTCATGCTCTTATCTGTCCCAACTATAGATCAAAATGTCATCTATAAAGACTACAACAAACTGATCTAGGAACGGATGGAACACTCGATTCATCAGGTCCATGAAAGCAGCAGGTGCATTGGTTAGCCCAAATGGCATAACCACAAACTCATAGTGACCATACCTCATCCTAAAAGCTGACTTTGGTATGTCATCCACCTTAATCCTCAACTGATGATATCCAGACCATAGATCAATCTTTGAGAACACTGTAGCACCACGCAACTGATCAAACAGATCGTCTATCCTCAGCAATGGGTACTTGTTCTTGATCGTGACTTTGTTCAGCTGCCGGTAGTCTATCCATAGCCACATCGATCCATCCTTTTTCTTAACCAACAAGACTGGAGCACCCCAAGGTGACGTGCTCAGTCGGATGAAACCTTTCTCCAACAATTCCTGTAACTACTTCTTGAGCTCTGCCATCTCTGCTGGAGCCATCCTATATGGTGTCTGTGCAACTGGTTGTGTTCCTGGAACCAGATTGATCTCAAAATCAATCTCTCGTGATGGGGGAACATCGGGGAACTCATCAGGAAATGCATTCGCAAACTCTTGAACAACCGTCACCTCTTCAAGGCTAGGATCGTTCGCCTTGGTATCCACAACGTGAGCTAAGAACGCCTTACATCCTTGCCGTAACAACTTTTCTGCCACCATAGCTGACACTAGACACGTCAGAAGAATCTTACTATCTCCTTGGAAGATCCACTTCTCTCCATCTTCTTCAAACATTGCTTGCTTGGAACCGCATTCCAACATGACCTTATACTTCTCTAGGGTATCCATCCCAAGGATCACATTGAATCCATGCATATCAAGTGGTATAAGATCCACTTGTATACTGTGTCCTGAAAAAGATAAGACACAAGATGGGCACTCCTCTCGAAGCATCGAGGAACCATCAAGAGGGGTTTCTAACAGCAGGCTATCTTTCTTACAACTAACAGGTAAAGGGCAGCTATCAAGTAGACTATGTGCGATAAAAGAGTGTGTAGCACCCAGATCAACCAGAACAGATATAAAGCAAGAAGAAGACAAATCAGAATGAAATAACTCCATCTGACCTGTCACCACTCACGGGATGACTATCGCCTCCAGCTGACTCATGGCATGGAATCGAGTCGTTGCTTGGTGTCCACGTCCTCTGCTTCCCTAAGAAGACGATCCTTCTTGTGACGCTTGACCGCGTCCTCACCCTCTGCTACTACTGGGTTGCTGTCGGTCGGACCCTTGTTGATTCTGCCTCAGTAGCTGTGTCACTTCAACATCTTTCCTTGGGTAGTTTGACCTCCAATGCCTGATCTGACCACAAAGATAGCATGCCTGGTCTCGCTGTTGTGGCCTAGATAGGCATGTTACCACTACAGAAGTTGTACTATGTGCCTTTGATGGTGAAGAACCATATCCTCTTCCCTTACTCGGGGACCACTGTGATGGTGCACTGGAACCTCTTAACCCAGAAGGTGCTGAAAACCTTGGCTTCTTGAAGCCATCGAACCCTTGTCTCTGGAACTGAGCAGTCCTCTTTTTAGACATGGACTCTCTCTTCTCCCTGACTGGCCGTTCAATCCTTCGGACAGACTCCACAAACGTGGCAAACCACTCTCGGTTCTTCAACGCAGAAGCAGGTGTTGTTAGTTTAGCACTCAGGCCTTTCTCAAAATGCCTGATCTGCTCATCATCTGGCGCTGCCATGCGAGGACAAAACCTTAACAGGTCCATGAACTTGGCTTCATACTCAATGTTGTTCATTGTTCCTTGGCGCAGGCACTCAAACTGGCTAATCTTCTCATCTAGATACATCTTCAGGAAGTATCTGCTAACGAACTCTCGCCGGAAGACCTCCCAACCGATCACCTCACCAGGTCACTTTTCCTCCTCGATGGCCCACTAGTGGCCAGTACTACCTTTCAGAAGGTAGATAGCGTGTTTGACCTTCTCTGCTTTGGGGATGTCGAGGATCCGGAAGGCCTTCTCAAGACCTGTCAGCCACACATCTGCATCCGCTGGATAAGCCATCCCAGCATAGTCTGAAGCTCTGACTCGGTGAAGCCACTCAAAGGTCTTCCCAAAACCTGATGTTTCACCATGGAGAGCATGTGCTCTCGACGGAGGCACTGGCAATCACTCTACCATGAGATTCATCGTAGTCATCATCTGCCCCATAAGCTATTGGTAGGAAGGGTTTTCGAGAATGGTTGGGTCAATTTGGGGGACCTCAGGAACCCGATCTCCATGTGCCTGCCCTCCTGCTCCATCAACTGATGCAGCATCGCTGCTCTCGATAGCATCTTCTTCATGATTTCAAGACATCTTGGCTTTTTCTTCCGCTGAGGGCAGAAGATAATTGTAAGAAAATATGGAAAACTCAAAAGAACAGACACAACCTAGTCCTAAATCCCTGTAAACTCAGCGAACCTAGAGCTCTAATACCAAGCTTGTGGCGACACATATCGCTATCACACAGACAGTGAGGTGCCACGCGAAAATGTGCAGAAAACACCATAAACCACTAAAGTACCAAAAACATGGGGTAATTAAAACCGATTTCGAAAAGTAGATAAACCAAGAAACTATTACATTTATATCCTAAGCCTGCAAGAAAATAGGTTATATAAATATTTACAAGTCTTGATACGTATCCACAACTTATAAGATCAGCTGTCTTGTCAGCACATGAGTTCATCACCTATTTATACATACATAACAGGCCACATCCGACCAGCAGCAGGATATACAAAGCTTCAACAGTTATACATCGTGAAACAACGTCAAAACGCCTCTGAGGACCTGAGAGTATAGGGATGACTCTAGGACTCTACTACAAAACAACCAAAACAGCAGCAAATCCATCTCTTGCCTTCTACTGCTCTTCTTGCTGCTCGGCCGCAACCCCGCGACCACCACCACATCTAGCGTGAACACCTAAAAAGGTTGTAAACCGAGGGGGTGAGACACACAGTCCCCGATAGAAACATAACTCTCATCGAAAATATAAAACCTCAAAGGTTAAAGCAGATAATAGCAAATAACTGAATAAGTATAACAAGAGCAGCATATTGAGCAAGGCTATTATTACCATCCAGCTTACCAATATATCCGGGAGGCATGTAACCAAACATTTTTTTATGGAACATGATTGACAAGATAAGCTTTATAAGAACTTACCACAAGATATAAGGAGCGTATAGGTATCTGCAAGGTACAATAAGATCAAATACACAAGCAGGGCCTCAACCAATGTTCTGTGTTTTGCCGTAAGCAATAAATACTATTCGGCTGAATTACGTATTATTAAGTCCTGAGGAAGTGAGTCGTACCGGTCAAATCCAACCTTCGATTGTGAAACCCAAGATGGTGCCATACAAGGTCAAAGGAAGAGTCGAACTTCATGACCTCCCACCTCGTGGTCAGTGCACGAGTGAAACACAAGCAGGACCGCAGTCTCATGCTTAAGTGGCCTCAGCCATAGGGTCAGACTACCCTCTGCCTATCCCACCTTGGTACAGGTATTGGCGCTAGTAAAACTGAGCCACGAGTATGTTCACCGTGCTCTGAGACGCTTCTTATCACACATTTTGAGCCATGGGACTATTCACCATGATCCAACATATCGAGCTACGGGCCTGAAACCGCACTCTGGAGTCTACAACCAAAGTTGCACTCTAACCTCCTCATTTTTGGCTAGGAGAAACCACACATATTCAATAATATGCGCTTCCAGGTTAACCCGCAGGAGAACCTGTTTCACCATCACCAGCTAGTGATGATGATGGATCTATGGCCAGGGCAAACTACATGATATGTTCCACTGTAATTAGTTAGTATATTTTAAGTGGACTATTGAGGAAAATAGGTTGTAACACATACATAACATTAAGTTATATTATTATTATCACCATCACATTATCTCGGGATCGAAATCCCTCATCAATAGAAACCACTGCCTCTTAAGGCATTCTCATCACTTGGGATAACAATCCCTGATCTCATCATCAGAGGATAACACCTCAAATAGGTACTTAAGCCAAACTCAAGTCCTCAGACCTAAACACATCATATTGGTGATGCAAGTTATCTCATCAACAAGAGTGACCATCAATGTAGTGTTATTCAAACATATATACCTCATAGCCCTTTACCTGACTATGCATCCGCATGAAACACCTGCATGGTTAGTATACACAATTATAGAGATAACTGAAGCCATCATGGATTAACAGAAGGATCATGTTATCAAATATAGGGCAACATTGATGATTATATGCTTTATCATTCATGCCTCAAACCTGTGACCATAGACATGGGCCACATCATCATGTGAAGCAGCTCATATGCTTCCAAGCTTATCATTACTCATCATCATATATATACAGGATTCAAAGTGATCATAAACACATATAGCTTCATGTCATTTGCGTTTCAGATATGACATGTTTACATAGGTGTGTTCTACTATATCAATTACCTCACTACTATCAAACATGTCAAAGGTTCACACTCCATAATCCATAATTCCTTATCAACAAGGATGATATTGCATGATAAAGATCTAGCAGATGGGTTTCCGGGTGGAACATGACCCTCACTAGAAGTGCCTACTATCCTCACAAGAAGTGTGACGGGCAGGGCACCCCCACTAGAGGTGGTACCTGGCAGAGTAACTTCCCTCATATCGCCCAAGCACTTTAGCCACATATTGGCCAAGCACTCTAGCCACATATCAGCCAAGCACTTTAGCAAGGATGTCGGGCTACCACCTCAAGGTGTGTCATGCAACCATGTGTGTCGTGCAACCATGTGTGTCATGCAACCATGTGTAGGGTTAGGGTTATAACGGGTAACAACTACCATATTGGCTAGAACCATGGCGCCCAAGCCAATCCTACAACGCCCACTAAAACACACATCTTCCAACGATACAAGGGCACCAAGGGAAAGTCTATCGTCCAACCAAGCTAGCCTCATCCTATCGGCCAACACACAAGGCAAAGACCAAGGTGTAACACCCAACACAACCCCATCATATCGACTGGAACTCTAGGCCAAGAGAGGGTATCGGGCAGCACCATACCCAAGCCATATCGTGCAAGATCAAGATCGTCATCAACCTCAAGCACAAGGGCACCAAACCCTAATTGATCAAGAAGATCGGCTCACCTCTCAACAACTAAGAGAGAGGGGTCTTGCACAACCTATATTAGAAAATGGGCAACCACAAGGATCAACCTCAACACAGGCCTTCATCTACCAAAAAGCTCACCTCTTGAATCCATGGTGAGAGAAGGGTGTTGCTCAAGCAACTAGAACACAAGCTCACCTCTCAACTTAAACGAGAGAGGGGTATTGCCCACATTACTAGAGCTCAAGCTCACTTCTCTAGACCAAGGAGGGAAAGGAGTGTTTCTCAACAAGGAAACCCTAAAACATAGTTCGGCCAACTAGGGTACAAAGGTACAAAACCTCAACCATAACAACAAGATCACTATCACCACAAGATTAAAGGTGCAACAAGCAAGAAACTTATCTTAGAACATACATGGCTGATTTTGATCTTATGAAACATACAAGAATGTAGAAGAAGGTAGTATAGTTAGGGTTAGGAGTTATGTAACCCGCCTTAAGCAAGCTCCAAGCTCCACCACAAGAAGGAGAACAAAGCACTCTAGGGTTCGGCAACCACTAGAGGAAGAAGAAGACTCCAAGGAGAAGGATCGGCTACCAAGCTTTGCAAAGGAAGAGGTGTCGTGCACCAAGGGAGAGGGGAAACTAAGGAACTAAAGGGATCCTTAGCAAGAGAAAGGGAACACATATATAGAAGAGGATGGAGGAGAAACCAAGGTAAGACAAAGCAAGGTGTCGCCCACCTAGGGACACTTGTCAATGGGCAATGCTACCTCTCTATATAGCCTTAAACACTTGTCCAAGGCTATTGCCACATGCAAGCATCAAGCACCAAGTGTCCACTAGTGGTGACACAAACGAGGTCAAAGGGTCAAAGGGGTCCATGGATGATACACCTGATCACCATGTCCGACACACCTCCTTGGGCGACACACCTATGGCCGACGCAACCATGGTCGGCACACCTATGGTCGACACAACCATGGCCGGCACACCTATGGCCGACACAAGGTCCAACAAGGTTAAGCAAGGCTCGAACAAGGCATAACAAGGCTCATTAAAGCCCAAATCAACGAGCTCAACCCTTCCTCTCAATACTAGAGGAAGCAAGGAGAGAGAGAAGAACACTTCTCAAGGTGACAAACTTGCCCACAAACCCTAGACTTGGGTAAATTGCAAGTAGCACCTATAACACTCAACAAGCAAAAACAAACCCTAATCACCACTAAAGGTGATTAGTAAGAAACTAAACACCAGGGTTAAGCAAAGCAAACAGGATAAGCCCTAAACAGAGGTCAGGGTCCTTACAACAACGTCTTTAAGTTCTGGCAGTTGTGAAGGAGCTATGGTGTGGCTTATATAGGTGGGAGGGGTTAGTATATTACTGTGAGCTCGATTCCAAGATAATGGCATCTCTAGGTATGGTTGAGTTTGGGTAGCACTCCTAAATCTATCAGGTTTGTTAGTATGGTGATTTGAAGACTGGGTGGAGAGAGAGAGAGGGGTCATAGGTGAGTTCAGCCTCTGTTGGCCTCCTATCCCGAGGTTGAAGATGACTTGGGTGTTTTCCAATCTCAAGTCAACGGTTGAGATCTAGGATTAAATCTTGTGTCACACGTCTAAGATGCCAGATTGTATGGACCTCTGTGTGACAACATCACTTAAATCAAATGATCAAGATAATCTCCAACTTCACTCCATTTATCATGAACTTATAAAAATCGTATAGGTCACTAGGATTATCTAGTTAGGCCCAAATTTTATAGGATAACCTTCACATTATCCTTATCTCATATTTTATCAAGTTTGGGATAGGAAGGTAGAAGATAAACATCTATTTCTTTCATGTCAAGTATTTACTTGATTTAATCACCAAAGTCATAAACAATCATATATTTATCTCAGAACTTGGATTTATCTTTACCTAACCATTATCTTGTGTGGTGCCTAGTATTATATGACTTTGGGTTTATTTATAGCCGATTACTTTGAATAAAAGTAAAGACAAGATAAATACTCCTTTAATAATGTAGCTCATTAATCACTTTAGAATATTCCAGAATTGTTCTCATTATCTCATATTTATTTTAGAAATCAAATCATAACATTTGGCATCTCCTTTACGCACGAAATACCAATTTCTTCAATGTGTATCCCATGGAGTCATATGGAAACCCTAGTTGGCCCAAAAAGGGTTGAATTGGATTTAGGACCCATGGTTCATACCTTGACCTCCCAAAGGATCCATAAGCCTTATTGTTTTCTTAGCTACAAAATTAGATCTAGAGGTTCCTTAGGATCTATTGTAGTGTGGCGACACATCCCACTATCACACAGACAGCAAGGTGCCACGCGAAAACGTGCAGAAAACACCATAAACCACTAAAGTACCAAAAACACGGGGTAATTAAAACCAATTTCAGAAAGCAGATAAACCAAGAAACTATTACATTCATATCCTCAGCCTACAAGAAAACAGGTTATATAAACATTTACAAGTCTTGATACGTGTCCACAGCTTATAAGATCAGCTGTCTTGTCAGCACATGAGTTCATCACCTATTTATACATACATAACGAGCAACATCCGGCCAACAACAGGATATACAAAGCTTCAACAGCAAATAACTGAATAAGTATAACAAGAGCAGCATACTGAGCAAGGCTATTATTACCATCCAGCCTACCAAGATATCTGGGAGGCATGTAACCAAGCATTTCTTTGTGGAACATGATTGACAATATAAGCTTTATAAGAACTTGCCACAAGATATAAGGAACGTATAGGTATCTGCAAGGTACAACAAGATCAACTACACAAGCAGGGCCTCAACCAATGTTCCGTGTTTTGCTGTAAGCAATAAATACTATTCGGCTGAATTATGTATTAATATGCCCTGAGGAAGTGAGTCGTACCGCTCAAATCCAACCTTCGGTTGTGAAACCCAAGACAGTGCCATACAAGGTCAAAGGAAGAGCCGGACTTCATGACCTCCCACCACGTGGTCAGTGCACGAGTGCAACACAAGAAGGACTACAGTATCATGCTTAAGTGGCCTCAGCCACAGGGTCAGGCTACCCTCTGCCTAGCCCACCTTGGTATAGGTATCGGCACTAGTGAAACTGAGCCACGGGTATGTTCACCGTGCTCTGAGCCATGAACGCATTCATTCTCTTCTTATCACACATTCCGAGCCATGGGACTATTCACCATGCTCCAACATATCGAGCTACGGGCCTAAAACTGCACTCTGGAGTCTACAACCGAAGTTGCACTCTAACCTCCTCATTTTTGGCTAGGAGAAACCACACATATTCAATAATATGCGCTTCCAGGTTAACCCGCAGGAGAACCTGTTTCACCATCACCAGCTACTGATGATGATGGATCTATGGCTAGGGCAAACTACATGATATGTTCCACTGTAATTTGTTAGTATATTTTAAGTGGACTTTTGAGGCAAACAGGTTGTAACACATACATAACATTAAGTTATATTATTATTACCACCATCGCATTATCCCAGGATCTCAATCCCTCATCACAAGAAACCACAGCCTCTTAAGGCATTCTCATCACTAGGGATAACAATCCCTGATCTCATCATCATAGGATAACACCTCAACTAGGCACTTAAGCCAAACTCAGGTCCTCAGACCTAAACACATCATATTGATGATGCAAGTTATCTCATCAACAAGAGTGACCATCAATGCAGTGTTATTCAAACATATATACCTCATAGCCTTTTACCTGGCTATGCATCCGCATGAAACACCTGCATGGTTAGTATACACAATTATAGAGATAACTGAAGCCATCATGGATTAACATAAGGATCATGTTATCAAATATAGGGCAACATTGATGATTATACGCTTTATCATTCATGCCTCAAACCTTTGACCATAGACATGGGTCACATCATCATGTGAAGCAGCTCATATGCTTCCAAGCTTATCATTACTCATCATCATATATATACAGGATTCAAAGTGATCATAAACACATATAGCTTCATGTCCTTAGAGTTTCAGATATGACATGTTTACATAGGTGTGTTCTACTATATCAATTACCTCACTACTATCAAACATGTCAAAGGTTCACACTCCATAATCCATAATTCCTTATCAACAAGGATGAGATTACATGATAAAGATCTAGCAGATGGATTTCCGGGTGGAACATGACCCTCACTAGAAGTGCCTACTACCCTCGCAAGAAGTGCGACGGGCAAGGCACCCCCACTAGAGGTGGTATCGGGCAGGGTAACTTCCTTCATATCGCCCAAGCACTCTAGCCACATATCGGCCAAGCACTCTAGCCACATATCGGACAAGCACTTTAGCAAGGATGCCGGGCTACCACCTTAAGGTGTGTCATGCAACCATGTGTGTCGTGCAACCATGTGTAGGGTTAGGGTTATAACGGGAAACAACTACCATATCGGCTAGAGCCATGGCACCCAGACCAACCCTACAACGCCCACTAAAACACACATCTTCCAATGATGGGCACCAAAGGAAAGTCTATCATCCAACCAAGCTAGCCTCATCCTATCGGCAACACACAAGGCAAAGACCAAGGTGTAATGCCCAACACAACCCCATCATATTGACCAGAACTCTAGGCCAAGAGAGGGTATCGGGCAACACCATCCCCAAGCCATATCGTGCAAGATCAAGATCATCATCAACCTCAAGCACAAGGGCACCAAACCCTAATTGATCAAGAAGATCGGCTCACCTCTCAACAACCAAGAGAGAGGGGTCTTGCACAACCTCTATCATAAAATGGGCAACCACAAGGATCAGCCTCAACACAAGTCTTCATCTACCAAAAAGCTCACCTCTCGAATCCATGGTGAGAGGAGGGTGTTGTTCAAGCAACTAGAACACAAGCTCACCTCTCAACTTAAACGAGAGAGGGGTATTGCCCACATTACTAGAGCTCAAGCTCACTTCTCTAGACCAAGGAGGGAAAGGAGTGTTGCTCAACAAGGAAACCCTAAAACATAGTTCGGACAACTAGGTACAAAGGTATAAAACCTCAACCATAACAACAAGATCATTATAACCACAAGATTTAAGGTGCAACAAGCAAGAAACTTATCTTAGAACATACATGGACGATTATGATCATATGAAACATACAAGAATGTAGAATAAGGTAGTATAGTTAGGGTTAGGAGTTATGTAACCCACCTTAAGCAAGCTCCAAGATCCTAGCTCCTAGCTCCAAGCTCCACCACAAGAAGGAGAACAAAGCACTCTAGGGTTCGGCAACCACTAGAGGAAGAAGAAGACTCCAAGGAGAAGGATCGGCTACCAAGCTTTGCAAAGGAAGAGGTGTCGTGCACCAAGGGAGAGGGGAAACTAAGGAACTAAAGGGATCCTTAGCAAGAGAAAGGGAACACATATATAGAAGAGGATGGAGGAGAAACCAAGGTAAGACAAAGCAAGGTGTCGCCCACCTAGGGACACTTGTCAATGGGCAATGCTACCTCTCTATATAGCCTTAAACACTTGTCCAAGGCTATTGCCACATGCAAGCATCAAGCACCAAGTGTCCACTAGTGGTGACACAAACGAGGTCAAAGGGTCAAAGGGGTCCATGGTCGATACACCCCATCACCATGCCCGACACACCTCCCTGTGTGAAACACCTATGGCCGACACAACCATGGACGACACACCTATGGCCGACACAACCATGGTCGGCACACCTATGGCTGACACAAGGTCCAACAAGGTTAAGCAAGGCTCTAACAAGGCATAACAAGGCTCATCAAAGCCCAAAGCAATGAGTCCAACCCTTCTTCTCAACACTAGAGGAAGCAAGGAGAGAGAGAAGAACACTTCTCAAGGTGACAAACTTGCCCACAAACCCTAGACTTGGGTAAATTGCAAGTAGCACCTCCAACACTCAACAAGCACAAACAAACCCTAATCACCACTAAAGGTGATTAGCAAGCAACGAAACACCAGGGTTAAGCAAAGCAGACAGGATAAGCCGTAAACGGAGGTCAGGGTCCTTACAAGCTATAACCCTCTACAAAAGGGATTTCGTCCTCAAAATCTGAAGAGAAAAGCGAGGGATACTTCCTCCTCAACTATTCCTCAAGCTCCCACGTGGCTTCCTCAATGCCACGACGATGCCAAAAACCTTCACAAGAACCAAGTCTTTCCTCTTCATCTTCTTTACTCTTCTGTCAAGGATCATCACAGGGCCTTCCTCGTAAGTCACATCTTCATCAAGCTCGACCTCAACTGGTTGTATCATAGTCCCTGTATCTGGGTGACTTTTCTTCAGCATGCTGGCATGGAACACTGGATGCAACCTGTGCAACTCTGGCGGCAGCTCCAACTCATAAGCTACTTTGCCTATAGGTGCTATGACTGGGTATGGCCCCATTTATCTGGGTGCTAGCTTACCCTTCTGGCCAAACCTTAGCACACCTTTCCAAGGTGAGACCTTGAGGTACACTTTGTCTCCCACTTGGAACTCTAAAGTTCATCGGCGATTGTCTGCATAAGACTTCTGTCTGTCCTGTGTTGCTTTCAACTATTGATGTATCACTCTGATCTTTTCTGTTGTCTGTTGTACTAACTCAGGACCCAAAAGCTGATACTCACCAGACTCATACCAACATAAAGGAGATCTACACTTCCTGCCATATAAGGCCTCATAAGGAGCCATATCAATGCTCCACTAGTAACTATTGTTATAGGCGAACTCTATCAAACTGAGATGTACGTCCCAACTGCCTAGGAACTGCAAAACACAAGCTCAAAGAAGATCCTCCAAAGTTTCAATAGTCCTCTCCGACGGTCCGTCTGTCTGTGGGTGGAAAGTGGTGCTAAACCTCAACTGTGTTCCTAACGCTTTGTGCAATTGTTCCCAGAAACGACTCATGAACTGAGGACCTCTGTCGAAAACTATCGTTGTTGGTACGCCGTGAAAACATACTATCTCATCTACATATACCTGAGTGAGCTTCTCGGATGTATACGTTGTCTTAACAGGGACGAAATGGGCAGACTTTGTCAATCTGTCCACTATCACCCAAATGGAATCATGATTCTTAGCTGTCCTTGGTAGACCAACCACAAAATCTATGGTTATATGATCCCATTTCCACTGCAGTATTGGTAGGGGCTGCAACATACCTACCAGCTTCTGATGCTCAGCCTTAACTTGCTGGCATACCGCACATCTAGCCACAAACTCAGCTACATCCTTCTTTAAGCCACGACACCAATACAGGTCCTTCAGATTGTGATACATCTTGGTGACTCCTGGATGCATAGCATACATCGATGTGTGTGCTTCCTCGAGCACTAGCTTCCTTAGATTATCAACATCGGGGACCAACATCCTATCATGATAGCAAACTAATCCATCCTCAGACTCATGGAACCCATCACGCCTTTCGCTATCGAGCTCTGACCTGATCAACTGCCACTACTACAGAAATAGCGTTCAGTGTCGCTTTTCTGGGCGTCGGTTATTAAGGAAAACCGACGCCTATAATATCAGGCGTCGGTTATGTAGGCAAACCGACGTCTATATTCGAAGACTAGCCAGACATGGGTACCGCTTTGTATTCAGCGTCGGATGACTATAATCGACCAACGCCTAAAAGCGCCCGTGAAATCCAATTTTTGGACGAAAAAAATTTGGGCCACATACAGCGTCGGTGTTTTAACTATTAACCGACGCCTATTTAAAATGAAATTTTGCGCGAAAAGTTCCACTTTAGGTGTCGGTTATCCTTGGATAACCGACGCTGATAATGATTCCCGCCAAATAATTTAGGGTAAAAGTTTTCTATTTGGGCGTCGGTGTTTTACTAATAACCGACGCTAAAGCATAATAGGCGTCGGTTGTGTAGATAACTGATGCCGTTGATCAACTTAATAGACTCGATACCCGGCTCTTCCCCCTTTCTTCCTGTTTCATCGTGAATTCTCTTTTGTGTTGCTGCTCGCCGCCGTTCTCCCAAAATCACCCATCGTTGGTTGTTGCTGCTCGCCGCCGCTGCTCTGGTTCTCTTCTTCTCACCGGCGCCACTGCCCGCCGCCCTCCGCTGCTGCTTCTTCTCCTGGTGCTTCTCTGGCCGGCGCCTGCTGCTTCTCCGACCGTCAGTTGCTTCTGCCCGCCACCCGCCCCCGGTCGTTTGTTGCTGTCACTGCCACTGCTGCTCTAGCTCCTCCACACGCTGCTGCCGCCAGCGGTCCTCTCCACACTAGCTCCAGGTAGCGCTACCTCTCCTTCTCCCTAGCTATTTACCAACATGCAGCAAGCACGACCATGGTTGTGTTGGCCTACCACGGCCGTGCTGTCCAGCACGGTTGTGGTAACGGCCGTGGCTGTGTTGGCCTACCACGGCCGTGCTGTCCAGCACAACCGTGGTAGGCCAACACAACCACGACCGTGCTTGCTGTTGGTAAGGATATGAACAAATTTTCATGTAATGTTTTATGTAAATCCTAGGATATGAACAAATTTTTTGCTTGCATATATTTGTGCTTCTAATCCTAATGTTTGACTTAATTCAGTAAATTTTGATGCATGTTGAAATAAGATTTAAACTTGTAAATTCTAGCATCCTAATTTGATTTGATTAAACCTAACATTGATGAAACCCTAACATCAATTGTGATGAAACCCTAACATTAATTGTGATGAAACTCTAACATGTACATATCTATTATTGTGTTTGTTGGCCTAGAAACTCGTCCAAGATTGACTCATTAGGAGTAAATCTTGGATAGTCCCCGGTTTGGGACTGTTCTTGAACACCTAATCTCACTTAGGATGTAAGTGTATAATGTGTATTGGGTTTTCGAGAAAATTTCGGTAGAATTTCCCCGTTTGTTCTCTAAGTACATATGTACTTAGAGAATAGCGGGGAAATGCTGCCGAAATTTTCTTGAAAACCCAATACACATTATACACTTACTAGTGAGATTAGGGGTTCAAGGATGGGATAGGTGGTACACATTTATTATATATAAGAATGACATCAAATGTGTTTGTTGGCCTAGAAACCCATCCAAGATTGACTCATTAGGAGTAAATCTTGGATAGTCCCCAGTTTGGGACTATTCTTGAACACCTAATCTCACTTAGGATGTAAGTGTATAATGTGTATTGGGTTTTCGAGAAAATTTCGGTAGCATTTCCCCGTTTGTTCTCTAAGTACATATGTACTTAGAGAACATCGGGGAAATGTTGCCAAAATTTTCTTGAAAACCCAATACACATTATACACTTACTAGTGAGATTAGGTGTTCAAGGATGGGATAGGTGGTACACATTTATTATATATAAGAATGACATCACATTATACACTTAGGATGTAAGTGTATACCCTAATCTTTTCCTAATATATACTTGTTTCCTAATATATACTTGTTTTCTCTGATCATAGAATGGATAGATCATGGATGTCCATTCGTAATCGTTGCACCCCAGAGTTTATATCTGGTCTTGATCAGTTTATTAGATTTTCCGAGGAACATAGGAAAAAACCTACAGATAGGTTCTACTGTCCATGTAGGCATTGCGGTAACAACTTGAAAGTCAACACTGGTGAGGAAATCAAAAGTCATGTCATGTGCAATGGGATTGTACAAGGCTATACAGAATGGCACTGGCATGGAGAGATTTCAAAATCGAAACCAGTAGATGTCGATAGCAGTTCTTGGGTGGAAGAAGAAATTGCCTCCGATGACGTAAATGTGAACGAACCAGTTCCAGCAGACATCGTTGATGCGATGCTGGATAGTTGTAGGGTAGAGCACACCGATCCACCTCCTATCTTTAGAAACATTATGCATGATGCTGAGATACCATTATACACAGGCTGTGCTAAGTTTACGAAGCTTAGCTTTGTGTTGAGATTGTATAAGTTGAAAGCTAACAATAGATGGAGTGAAAAAAGCTTCACTTCATTGTTGACTTTGTTGAAAGAAATGCTTCCTGAAGGAAACAAGTTGCCAATCTCAACATACCAGGTAAAGAAAATGTTGTGCCCAATGGGAATGGAGGCCAAGAAGATACACACATGCCCGAATGATTGTGTATTATTTCAAAAGGACTATGTAGATTTGAAAGATTGTCCAAAATGTGGTGCGTCACGGTATAAATTGACGACTTCGGGGGAGTCCAAAACTGGTTCTCCTGCCAAGGTGTTGTGGTATCTACCTATAATATCACGGTTTCAACGCTTGTTTGCAAATCCGAAAGATGCGAAGAATTTGAGGTGTCATGCAGATGTTAAGAAAAATAATGATGGGATCCTGCGACATGCTTCTGATTCCCCATAGTGGAAGAAGATTGATCTATTATACCGCAAATTTGGTGAAGAAGATAGGAATATAAGACTTGGGCTTTGTACAGATGGGATGAATCCGTACGGGACATTGAGCAGCCAACATAGCACTTGTCCAGTCATGCTTGTTATATACAATCTTCCTCCCTGGATGTGTATGAAAAATAAGTACGTTATGTTGTCGTTGTTGATATCGGGCCCTAAACAACCCAGAAATGATATCGATGTTTATCTTGAACCTTTGATTGATGACTTAAAGAAACTTTGGGCTAAAGGTGTGATGACCTATGATGCTTCAGCAAGAGAGACATTTCGTTTGCACGCTATGTTGTTTTGCACTGTTAATGACTTTCCAGCATATGGGAATTTGTCTGGATATAGTGTCAAAGGAGCTAAAGTGTGTCCTATATGTGAAGAAAACACTGATTCAATAAGACCAAAACATGGCGGCAAGACTGTATATCTTGGTCATCGAAGTTTTCTTTCAAAATTCCATCCGTATCGTAGGAAACGCAAAGCATTCAATGGATGGAATGATGAACGGAGTGCACCTAAACCTATACCATGGGATGTTGTTTATGCAAGAGTAAAAGACATTGTCAATGAATTTGGTAAGAAATCACAATGTAGTATGGCCACACGGAGTGACAATTCTTCATTCAAGAAGAAGTCAATATTTTGGGATCTTCCTTATTGGAGTTCTTTGACAGTCAGGCATTGTATCGATGTAATGCACGTTGAGAAAAATGTATGTGATAGCATCATTGGTACTCTGTTAAATATACCAGGTAAGACTTAAGATGGGATAAAATCCAGACTGGACCTACGTGAAATGGGAATAAGGTCAGAATTAATAGAATTATGTGAAATGGGTAATAAAAGAACATACTTACCTCCCGCTTGTTACACGTTGTCTAGAAAGGAGAAGAAAACGTTTTGTGAATGTTTGGTAAATGTTAAGGTGCCACATGGTTACTCATCCAACATCCGTAGATTGGTATCAATGAAAGATCTGAAGTTGATAGGTCTTAAATCTCATGATTGTCACACTCTAATGCAACAAATATTGTCCGTGGAAATTCGATCTATATTGCCGAAGCATGTAAGGTTTGCAATTACCAGACTTTGTTTCTTTTTCAACAGTCTAAGCAGTAAAGTTATTGACCCTGATACTCTCGATAATTTGCAAAGAGAAGTGGTTCTTACCCTATGTCATCTTGAGATGTATTTCCCTCCTTCGTTCTTTGATATCATGGTACATCTTGTTGTCCACTTGACTAGGGAAGTGAAAATGTTGGGACCAGTTTTCTTGCATTGGATGTATCCCTTTGAACGATACATGAGCATTTTTAAAGGTGATGTTTGAAACCATTATCGGCCTGAAGGGAGTATTATTGAAGGTTATGTGGTGAGAGAGGTTATGGATTTTTGCAATGACTTTCTCAGTGGTAATGACACTCCTGATAATGACAAGAATATTGAGGAGGGCAAAGGAATTTTGGGATCACGGGTGAAAGTAATCAGCCGTGAGTAGTTGGAACAAGCTCACTTGTATATTTTACACAATATGGACGAAGTGAGTGTTTATATCGAGGAACATACCAATTTCATAAAGAGACAACATCCTCGAGCAAGTTCAATGTGGCTTGCTAGAGAGCATAATAAGACTTTTACTAAGTGGTTTGAAGATAAAGTCTTACATCAACTATCTCAAACACCAAATGATATTATAGAAACTATCAAATGCCTCGCCTTTAAACCAAAACCGAATGTTATGTCTTATGAAGGGTTTGACATTAATGGATTCACATATTACACAAAGCGCCAAGATGATAAGAGTGTCGTCCAAAATAGTGGGGTCACTCTTCAAGCGTCGACTATGTACTTTGCAAGTGCAAAGGATAAGAGTCCACGTGAAGCTAAAATGTCATATTACGGTGTCATTGAAGACATTTGGGAGTTTGACTACATAGATTTCAAAATTCCGCTCTTTAAATGTAATTGGGTTGATAACACCAAAGGAGTTATAGTGGATGAATTGGGTTTCACTTCGGTGAACTTTGAAAAGATTGGCAAGAAGGGTGAATCATTCATATTGGCATCACAGGCGAAACAAATATTCTATATCGATGACCCTGCAAATGATAAATGGTCGGTTGTTCTTCATGGTAAAAGATAGTTCATTGAAGATCCTATAGATGAAGAAGAGTACTATGATAAGTATGATGACTCCAGTCCATTCTCAGTTGGGTTGCCAACTCCACAAAATATTGAAGCTAATGATGACTTATATGTGCGCGGAGATCACAATGAAGGATTGTTAATTGATAAAAGATCACAATTTTAGAGACATGTATGTTTATACAAATGCTAAATGTTTGCCTTTTTCTAGTTTATACAAATGCTAAATGTTTGCCTTTTCTAGTTAATACAAATGCTAAATGTTTGCCTTTTTCTAGTTAATACAAATGCTAAATGTTTGCCTTTTTAATGACATTTTCAGATGGCTGACCATGATGAGCATGATGTCCATGATGAGCATGAAGTCCATGATGAGCATGTTGTCCATGACGAGCATGGCGAGGATACCAATGTAATTTCTAAAAACATATCATGTATTTCTATAAAATTCATTATCTTCTAGTTATGTCATATATCCTATATTTCTATATTGGGCTAATTCTGTGTGTTTATTTTTGTCAAATTTTAGGTTGATGATGCACATGTACCCACTGAAGCACTGGAGCAACTTGATGCGCAGCACCAAACACTTAACAAGAAAAGGGGCATCACTCTGTTGAAGAAGTTAATAGCGCTAAGTGGAAGTGGATCCAAATTGGTTGTGGAGTTTGATAATGGAGGAAATGCAATTGGAGTGAACCGCAATAATTTTGTAAACTATCTTGGGTGTACCACTCGGAGCCATTGTGGTGTTAAGTATGATAATTGGCATAAAGTTCCTCAGGGGAAAAAAGAGTTGATATGGAAGGATTTATGCGTGAGTTATTATTATTTGCAATTCTATTTTGTAGATTACAAATTCTATTATTTGCAATTCTATTTTGGATACTAGTTAATAACATTTCTATTTTATAGAATCTGTTTGCATTGGATGAGAAGTTGCTTCGTAAAAGTGTGATGCAACGCGCTGGAAAGATGCTTAGGAATTATAGGACAAATCTGAACAGAGAATACATAAAAGAGGGTGATAAGAAGAAGAAGTTAGCCCTTGAACAATGGAACTTCTTGGAAAAAGAAGATTGGGACAATTTTGTTGCTTCAAGAAAATCTGAAGAATTCAAGGTATTAGGCGTCACTCCCAATTTAATTAATATACATTGTATTCACCTATTCAAGATTAACATTTAGTGCTACTAACCAAATCATTAATGTACATTCTAACTAGGCCCTCAGTGATGCACAAAAAGCAAGGCGTGAACTGAATGTGCATGACCACACTATGGGTCTAAAAGGCTATGCAAGCGTTCGCCAAAGACTACAGGCGGAGTCTGCAGCTACTCAGGAGTCTGCTCGTACTCAGGAGTCTGCCACACCCATGCCTCGCCATGATATCTGGATAGCTGGGAGGCAAAACAAGAAGGGTGAAATAAAGAAGCCCGTAACTGCTGAGGCGGCTGCGAAAATGGTAAAATACAACTCTTAGAGAAATCGTTTGAATATTGATTATTTGTGGTGTTAACTTACCAATTTCTGTTGATGGTGATTAGCGGGAGCTGCACGAGCAGAGGAAACAAGGCACGTTCATCCCTCAGGGCACAAGGGATGAATTGACAGTTGCTCTGGGTAACCCAGAGCATCCTGGACGTGTTAGGGGTGCAGGCGCTGGTGTGGGCATCAAAGCATTCTTTGGGCCATCCCAGCGCAAACCCAGAGTGGGACTTTCTCAAGAAGAGGTAACCTATTCTTTTTTTAGAATGTTACTGCAAAAGGAAATTCAATAATAAGAAGCTAATGTTTCTTTTATCAATGTATAGGAGAATAAGAGAGTCGAGGATATAGTTGCTAAGAAGGTCAACGATGTAGTTGCTGAGAAGGTCAAGGAAGAATTACTGCGGTGGTAGGCATCTCAGGCTTCCAATCAGCCTATGGCGACCCACTCTTCTCCTGATGCACAGACTGCGAGTAATCCTGGAGACCAATCGCCTAACACGTCTGTTGTAAGTATTGTTTATGACATTGTAGCTAGTCTTTTAAAGATGATATGTTTTCAAGATGATATCTATATATGTATAACATTCTTTACGTAAATTTGTAGGCATTGAAGCCATGCCGCTTAAGAATACAAGACTATGTTGTTGCAGAGGCGCAGGCTTACCCGTCCCTTCCTGGGGAAAGGTTTCATGGGACTCCAATGCCACAGGGCTATGTTCGTGTGGGCCCATTACGTGTGTTACCCGATTGGAGGGAAGCTACATTGCCATATCCCCACCCGGATATTGATACACTTGCTGAGGCAGAAGGCGGGGTCATATTGTGGCCCAAAGCAGATGTCGTCTACACTACTGAAATTGTAAGATAAATTTACATTGATTTAGACTGTTAATGTGTATATATGATGTCAACTAATCTGAAATTATATATACAGGTTAAAAAGAAGACACCAGGAGCACCTAGGCCTCCACCTCCACTTCCTGCATTACCAACTTGGGTTCCAACTGACCTAACATACCTGTTAGGTCCTGCTTGTAGGGGAATGGCATGTTGTCTACGGGCACATAATATACATTTCCCGATAATTGTTTCTTTAGATGCAGATTATGCAGGTCAATCATACGATAGCTCTTTATTTATACAAGATATTATTGAGTTGTTTATATATGATTGGCTGAATACATCAATGATAGAGACATGGATAAGGTGAGATCTTGTTTATACATCCATATACCTTGTGTAAGATCCGGTGATCTGGTTTCTTATATATTAATGCATACGTAATACATGTTTTGCAGCTACTTAGTCGAAGATCATTGCAAACAATTTGCATTTGATCATGTGGGATTTTTGATTCCATCATTTTTTAGTATGGTAGCTAAAGACCCTGATAGTGTTCAACAATATTGTATAGATGCTTTTAAAATATTCGGTCAGCAAAACAAGAAGATAATAATAGCTCCATTCAATGTCAAGTTTACTTTATTTATAATTTGGACTTAAGAAAATTCCATTTTTATTGTGCATTTTGAGCTATTAATTGTTAACTTTTTACCTCTAGCGGTAGACATTGGGAGTTACTAGTTATTGTCCCCGGGATGTTCACTGTTTATTATCTAGATCCCGTGGGAAGTACATTAAACACTAAAATTGGACACGTAATGAGAATGCCATTATTCTGGTGAGAAATATTTCATTTTTGTATCTGTTAACATCTGTTATTACATTACTATTTACTTATGTAATTTACTGTGTTATATTAACATGTAGGGGTTTAGTTGCATTCAAAAAGGCTGGAGGAACGGTCCCAAGGAAAAAGAACCAGCCAATAAATTGGCAGAACGTACAAGTAAGTTCCCGACTCGAATGTATATATTATTGATGTGAATTGTGCTTAGTTGTATTATTCTGTATGTTTCAATTTATAGTGCGCTACACAAGACAATGGCTGGGCATGCGCATACTATGTGATGCGATTTATGTAGATGATTATCAAACATGCCGCATTGGACATCGATACCATACATGAGGTATTATATATAGTCTCATTAGTTAGTATGAAATATATCAATCTTATTTTTATATTATTACTTATATATATACATCATTCTCTTTGCAGGTGTTTAAGACTGACAACACTATAGGTAAACACTTAAAAAATATACATGCTCCATATACGATGGAAGCATTAAATGAAATAAGAGAAGAATGGGAAAAAGCCATACAAGCAGTGGCAACTGTAAGATATAATTGGGATGTTGATAGCGATAATGAATGATACTTTGTAAATGAATATTTCTGAATGTTAATACATGTATTTGAATGTTTCTATATGTGTGAATGTGAGAATTGAATTGATGTCTGAATGTATCTACTTGTGTGAAATTTTCCTTGGGACTTTTGCAGGTTTGTGGCATGTTTGTAGGCTGATATCAATGGATGTCGTAAACCTGCAGTTCAAAAAACTGAACTGCAGGTTCTCATCCTGCTGACCAGCCACAGCAGGCCTGCAAACTGATATGAAAAAAAAGATATAGGCGTCGGTTATTTACAGAAAACTGTCAGCAAAGACCTACAGTGTCGGTTATTGGATAAAAACCGCCGCCTAATATTACAAACAACCCGACCGTGCAGGAAAGCACGGACGTGGTGGAAAAGGCATCGCTTATTCATATAAAACCGACGCATATAGTACTAAACACGGCCGTGCAGGGAAGCACGACCATGTCGTCTTGAAGTATGGCATCGATTGTTTAGTTGATCACCGACGCCAAACGGGTTCGCGCCACAGAAAACAGCGTCATCTAGGACACTTTTTGCATCGGTTACCAATTAAACACCGACGCAGAATGTGTCCTAGATGATGCCGTTTTCTGTGGCACGAACCCTTTTGGCGTCAGTTTTCTATAAACAACTGACGCCTCTAAGTTAAATAGGTGTCGGTTAAAAAACCGACGCCGAAGTGTTAGACCTTTAGCGGCACCCACATAGGCGTCGCTCGGAAACCGACGCCAAAGCGGGTTAAACAACCGATGCTAAAAGGCATTTCTGTAGTAGTGTGCACTATATCATCTATTTGATATGTGTCTTTGATTTGCTGTCTCTGCATAGGCTTGACTTGCATCTGTGCCAAAAGTCCTTCTAACAAAGAAACTTCCATCTGGACATTCATCTGTCATAAGGAGACAAACATATCTCGTCTATGACATACTAAGGAACTCAACTATGCCTTCTTTGTAGAAAGAGAAGAAGACTTTTGGCTAAGCGCATCAGCTACCACATTTGCCTTACCAGGGTGATACTTGATGGTGTAGTCATAATCATTTATTAGCTCCATCCAGTGATGTTGTCGCATGTTTAGCTCATTCTACGAGAAGATGTATTTCAGATTCTTATGGTCTGTAAAGATTTGACACACTTCCCCATAAAGATAATGTCTCTAAATCTTTAATGCATGAACTACCGTTGCCAACTCCAAATCATGAGTCGAATAGTTCTCCTCATGTTTCTTAAGCTGTCGGGAAGCCAAAGAAACCACATGGTCTTCCTGCATCAACACACAACCTAAACCTTTCTTGGAAGCATCACAAAAAACAACATATCCCTTCCCAGGCTCTGGCAGCACTAGCACTGGAGCACTAGTCAGCTTCTCCTTCAAACTTTGGAAAGCTTGTTGACAACGATCATTCCATGCAAAAGATACATCCTTTTTAGTCAACTTTGTCATTGGTAACGTGATTGCGCTGAAGTCCTTGATAAACCTCCGGTAGTATATGGCCAAACCCAGAAAACTACGAACTTCTGTCGGCGTCTTTGGTTGCTCCCAATCTGCCACTGACTCCACCTTCTTAGGGTCTACTCTGACTCCTTTTACAGATATCACATGACCCAAGAATGTCACTTCCTTCAGCTAAAACTCACATTTGCTGAACTTGGCATACAACTGATATTGCTGAAGAAGAGTCAACGCTTGTCAAAGATGTCGCTCATGCTCTTATCTATCCTGACTATAGATCAAAATGTCATCTATAAATACTACAACAAACTGATCTAGGAACAGACGGAACACTCGGTTCATCAGGTCCATGAAAGCAGCAGGTGCATTGGTTAGCCCAAATGACATAAACACAAACTCATAGTGACCATACCTCATCCTAAAAGCTAACTTTGGTATGTAATCCACCTTAATCCTCAACTGATGATATCTAGACCGTAGATTGATCTTTGAGAACACTATAGCACCACGCAACTGATCGAACATATCGTATATCCTCAGCAACGGGTACTTGTTCTTGATCGTGACTTTGTTTAGTTGTCGGTAGTCTATCCATAGCCGCATCGATCCATCCTTTTTCTTAATCAATAAGATTGGAGCACCCCAAGGCGACGTGCTCGTTCGGATGAAACCTTTCTCCAAAAAGTCCTATAACTACTTCGTGAGCTCTGCCATCTCTGCTGGAGCCATCCTATATGGTGTCTGTGCAACAGGTTGTGTTCCTAGAACCAGATTGATCTCGAAATCAATCTCTTGTGATGGGGGAACACCGGGGAACTCATCAGGAAATGCATCTGCAAACTCTAGAACAACTGTCACCTCTTCAAGGCTAGGACCGTTTGCCTTGGTATCCACAACGTGAGCTAAGAACGCCTTACATCCTTGTCGTAACAACTTTTCTGCCACCATAGCTGACACTAGACACGTCAGAAGAATCTTCCTATCTCCTTGGAAGATCCACTTCTCTCCATCTTCTTCAAACACTGCTTGCTTGGAACCGCAGTCCAACACAACCTTATACTTCTCTAGGGTATCAATCCTAAGGATCACATCGAATCCATGCATATCAAGTGGTATAAGATCCACTTGTATATTGTGCCCTGAAAAAGATAAGACATAAGATGGGCACTCCTCTCGAAGCATCGAGGAACCATCAAGAGGGGTTTCTAACAGCAGGCTATCTTTCTTACAACTAACAGTTTAAGGGCAACTATCAAGTAGACTATGTGGGATAAAAGAGTATGTAGCACCTGGATCAACCAGAACAGATATAAAGCAAGAAGAAGACAAATCAAAATGAAACAACTCCATCTAACATGTCACCACTCGCGGGTTGACTATCGCCTCCGGCTGACTCATGGCATAGAATCGAGTTGTTTCTTGTTGTCCACGTCCTATGCTTCCCTGAACAGACAATCCTGCTTGTGACGCTTGACCACGTCCTTGCCCTCTGCTACTACTGGGTTGTTGTCGGTCTGACCCTTGTTGATTCTGACTCAGTTGCCGTGTCACTTCAACATCTTTCCTTGGGCAGTTTGACCTCCAATGCCCGATCTGACCACAAAGATGGCATGACTGGTCTCGCTGTTGTGGCCTAGACGGCCCTATTACTGCTACAGAAGCTGTACTATGTGCCTTTGATGGTGAAGAACCATATACTCTTCCCTTACTCGGGGACCACTGCGATGGTGCACTGGAACCTCTTAACCCAGAAGGTGTTGAAAACCTTGGCTTCTTGAAGCCATCGAACCCTTGTCTCTGGAACTGAGCAGTCCTCTTTTTAGATATGGACTCTCTCTTCTCCCTGACTGACCGTTCAATCCTTCAGACAGACTCCACAAACATGGAAAACCACTCTCAGTTCTCCAACACAGAAGGAGGTGTTGTCAGTTCAGCACTCAGGCCCTTAACGCCTGATCCGCTCGTCATCTGTCGCTTCCATGTGAGGACAAAACCTTAACAAGTCCATGAACTTGGCTTCATACTCGGTGATGTTCATTGTTCCTTGGCGCAGGCGCTCAAACTGGTTGATTTTCTCATCCATATACATCTTCGGGAAATATCTACTGACAAATTCTCGCCAGAAGACCTCCCAACCGATCACCTCACCAGGTCGCTTTTCCTCCTCGATGGCCCACCAGTGGCCATCACTACCTTTCAAAAGGTAGATAGCATGTTTGACCTTGTCTGCTTCAGGGATGTCAAGGATTCGGAAGGCCTTCTCAAGACCTATCAACCACAGATCTGCATCTGTTGGATCATCTGTCCCAGCATAGTTCGAAGCTCCGACTCGGCAAAGCCGCTCAAAGGTCTTTCCAATACCAGATGTTTCACCATGGGGAGCCTGTGCTCTCGGCGGAGGCACTGGCAATCGCTCTACCATGAGATTCATCGTAGCCATCATCTGTCCCATAAGATGTTGGTAGGAAGGGTTTTCGAGAATGGTTGGGTCAAGTTGGGGGACCTCAGGCACCCGATCTCCATGTGCCTGCCCTCCTACTCCATCAACTGATGCAGCATCGCTGCTCTCAGCAGCATGTTCTTCATGATTTCCAGACATCTTGGCTTTTTCTTCTTCTGAGGGCAGAAGATTATTATAAGAAAATCTGGAAAACTCACAAGAATAGACACAACCTAGTCCTAAATCCCTATAGACTCAGTGAATCTAGAGCTCTGATACCAAAGCTTGTGGTGACACATCCCGCTATCACACAGACAGTGAGGTGCCATGCAAAAATGTGCGGAAAACACCATAAACCACTAAAGTACCAAAAACACGAGGTAATTAAAACCGATTTTGAAAAGCAGATAAACCAAAAAACTATTACATTCAGATCCTCATCCTATAAGAAAACATGTTATATAAACATTTACAAGTCTTGACACGTGTCCACAGCTTATAAGATCAGCTATCTTGTCAGCACGTGAGTTCATCACCTATTTATACATACATAATGGGCCACATCCGGCCAGCAGCGGGATATACAAAGATTCAACAGCAAATAACTGAATAAGTATAACAAGAGCAGCATACTGAGCAAGGCTATTATTACCATCCAGCTTACCAAGATATCTGGGAGGCATATAACCAAGCATTTCTTTATGGAACATGATTGACAAGATAAGCTTTATAAGAACTTACCACAAGATATAAGGAATGTATACGTATCTACAAGGTACAATAAGATCAACTACACATGTAGGGCCTCAACCAATGTTTCATGTTTTGTCGTAAGCGATAAATACTATTCGGCTGAATTACATATTATTATGCCCTGAGGAAGTGAGCCGTACCGCTCAAATCCAACCTTCGGTTGAGAAACCCAAGCTGGTGCCATACAAGGTCAAAGGAAGAGTCGGTCTTCATGACCTCCCACCTCATGGTCAGTGTATGAGTGCAACACAAGTAGGACCGCATTCTCATGCTTAAGTGGCCTCAGCCACAGGGTCAGGCTACCCTCTACCTAGCTCACCTTGGTACATGTATCGGTGCTAGTGAAACTGAGCCACGGGTATGTTCACCATGCTCTGAGCCATGAATGCATTCATGCTCTTCTTATCACACATTTCGAGCCATGGGACTATTCACCATGCTCCAACATATCGAGCTATGGGCCTGAAACTGCACTCTGGAGTATATAACCGAAGTTGCACTCTAACCTCCTCACTTTTGGCTAGGAGAAACCACACATATTCAATAATAAGCGCTTCCAGGTTAACCCGCAGGAGAACATGTTTCACCATTACCAGCTACTAACGATGATGGATCTATAGCCACGGAAAACTACATGATATGTGCCACTGTAATTTGTTAGTATATTTTAAGTGGACTGTTGAGGAAAACAGGTTGTAACACATACATAACATTAAGTTATATTATTATTACCACCATCACATTATCCCAGGATCAAAATCCCTCATCACAAGAAACCACTACCTCATAAGGCATTCTCATCACTTGGGATAACAATCCCTGATCTCATCATCAGAGGATAACACCTCAACTAGGCACTTAAGCCAAACTCAGGTCCTCAGACCTAAACACATCATATTGGTGATGCAAGTTATCTCATCAACAAGAGTGACCATCAATGCAGTGTTATTCAAACATATACACCTCATAGCCCTTTACCTGGCTATGCATCCACATGAAACACCTGCATGGTTAGTATACACAATTATACAGATAACTGAAGCCATCATGGATTAACAGAAGGATCATGTTATCAAATATAGGGCAACATTGATGATTATATGCTTTATCATTCATGCCTCAAACATGTGACCATAGCCATGGGTCACATCATCATGTGAAGCAGCTCATATGCTTCCAAGCTTATCATTACTCATCATCATATATATACAGGATTCAAAGTGATCATAAACACATATAGCTTCATGTCATTAGAGTTTTAGATATGACATGTTTGCATAGGTGCATTCTACTATATCAATTACCTCACTACTATCAAACATGTCAAAGGTTCACACTCCATAATCCATAATTCCTTATCAACAAGGATGAGATTGCATGATAAAGATCTAGCAGATGGGTTTCCGGTTGGAGCATGACCCTCACTAGAAGTGCCTACTAACCTCACAAGAAGTGTGACGGGCAGGGCACCCCCACTAGAGATGGTATCGGGCCGGGTAACTTCCCTCGTATCGCCCAAGCACTCTAGCCACATATCGGCCAAGCACTTTAGCAAGGATGTTGGGCTACCACCTCAAGGTGTGTCATGCAACTATGTGTGTCGTGCAACCATGTGCAGGGTTAGGGTTATAACGGGCAACAACTACCATATCGGCTAGAGCCATGGTGCCCAGGCCAACCCTACAACACCCACTAAAACACACATCTTGCAACGATACAAGGGCACCAAGGGAAAGTCTATCGTCCAACCAAGTTATCCTCATCCTATCGGCCAACACACAAGGCAAAGACCAAGGTGTAACGCCCAAAACAACCCCATCATATCGACTAGAACTCTAGGCCAAGAGAGGGTATCGGGTAGCACCATCCCCAAGCCATATCGTGCAAGATCAAGATCATCATCAACCTCAAGCACAAGGGCACCAAACCCTAATTGATCAAGAAGATCGGCTCACCTCTCAACAACCAAGAGAGAGGGGTCTTGCACAAACTCTATCACAAAATGGGCAACCACAAGGATCAACCTCAACACAGGTCTTCATCTACCAAAAAGCTCACCTCTCGAATCCATGCTGAGAGGAGGGTGTTGCTCAAGCAACTCAAACACAAGCTCACCTCTCAACTTAAATGAGAGAGGGGTATTGCCTACATTACTAGAGCTCAAGTTCACTTCTCTAGACCAAGGAGGGAAAGGAGTGTTGCTCAATAAGGAAACCCTAAAACATAGTTTGGCCAACTAGGGTACAAAGGTACAAAACCTCAACCATAACAACAAGATCACAATAACCACAAGATTAAAGGTGCAACAAGCAAGAAACTTATCTTAGAACATACATGGCCGATTATGATCATATGAAACATACAAGAATGTAGAAGAAGGTAGTATAGTTAGGGTTAGGAGTTATGTAACCCACCTTAAGCAAGCTCCAAGCTCCACCACAAGAAGCAGAACAAAGCACTCTAGGGTTTGGCCACCACTAGAGGAAGAAGAAGACTCCAAGGAGAAGGATCGGCCACCAAGCTTTGCAAAGGAAGAGGTGTCGTACACCAAGGGAGAGGGGAAACTAAGGAACTAAAGGGATCCTTAGCAAGAGAAAGGGAACACATATATATAAGAGGATGGAGGAGAAACCAAGGTAAGACAAAGCAAGGTGTCGCCCACCTAGGGACACTTGTCCATGGGCAATGCCACCTCTCTATCTAGCCTTAAACACATGTTCAATGCCATTTCCACATGCAAGCATCAAGCACCAAGTGTCCACTAGTGGTGACACAAATGAGGTCAAAGTGTCAAAGGGGTCCATGGCCGATACACCCCATCACCATGCCTGACACACCTCCCTAGGTGACACACCTATGGCTAACACAACCATGGTAGGCACACCTATGGCTGACACAACCATGACCGGCACACCTATAGCCGACACAAGGTCCAACAAGGTTAAGCAAGGCTCGAACTAGGCATAATAAGGCTCATCAAAGCCCAAAGCAACGAGCCCAACCCTTCCTCTCAACACTATAGGAAGCAAGGAGAGAGAGAAGAACACTTCTCAAGGTGACAAACTTGCCCACAAACCCTAGACTTGGGTAAATTGCAAGTAGCACCTCCAACACTCAACAAGCACAAACAAACCCTAATCACCACTAAAGGTGATTAGCAAGTAACTAAACACCAGGGTTAAGCAAAGCAAATAGGATAAGCCCTAAACGGAGATCAGGGTCCTTACATGTAGAGTCTCATATTGACATGTTAGTTCATTATTATTTTATTCAGTTAAATTGAATACTCAATTTAAGTCTTTTGTTTCAATTTCATCATTCTATTTCAATACATATCATACTATTGATTTCATCATACGAATATTGCTCAAGTTGTCTTAAAGTGAATCTTAATGTGATATCAGTGCATTCATAATCTTAGAATCTAAATCTAAAAAATACGAGGAACTTACAATTACCCTGACTCCTTTCTCTTCCAAAACCAAAATTACTATATCCATGCAGTCCCCAAACCCACCTAAACTTGCAAGCATTGGAATCCTGATACCCAAATCCAAGCTTGTCACCGTCTATGACACATATAGAACCTCACCCCCCTTATAATATACACACACATGTATAATCTAGTGCGTAGGGACAATAAAACATCACATGAAGAGAGGAACAAAGAGAACGTGATATTCCCTAACCTCTCTCCTCGTCTTCTAATAACTAAGGAACCCCAATCTTCTTCTTCAGTGTATAAGCAAACCTTCACGATGCAGTCATCCATAATTCCATCAAACAAAGATGAGAAAAGTGAGACATTGATCTATAATCATTGTCTTTTCCTTTTTCATCCTTAAAGTGTAAGGCCCCTAAACTTGCTTAATGAGTTGAACAAGTTTAATTACAATAATTTAATGCTTAGTGCATCATTAAGTAGATTAAGTTGAATTAAGAACTCACTGATGCAATTAGTGCTTTTATCGGGTAATTATCATGATTTCTTGCTTTGAGATTGTAGTATATCTCGCGCTTGAAATTTTGCAAAAAGAATCGTTTGATTTGGACCTACGAAGCAAAAGTTGTGACCTTTTCAGTTTCCAGGGTCGAAGTTGTAATTTTCCAAGTTTTTGCTTTATAATCTTTTTCCTTTTTCCGTTTCCCTTATCTCCTTTCTTCCCCAAAGGGAAACGACACCCGATTGACAGAGCACCGCTTGAAAGTGGTGCTCAGCTCCTAACTCGATCGGCCAGCCCAGGAGGAAAAGGGGTGACGCGACCTAGGGCTTGAGAGAGAGAGAGAGAGAGAGAGCTCCGACCAACAACCCTTCTCCTTCCTCCTTCCTCGCCCAACCACTTGCGCCCCCATCCTCCTGCTAGGGTGCCGACCAGCAAGAACAATAGATGTTGTGGCGGTTGGCTAAAGGGCTCTCTTGGGCGCGGACAACACCTCGAATCGATGACCCCGACTCTGACCTTGCGGTCCCAACCGGAATTCGCAGCTCCTAGCTGCGTTTAGGCACCCAGCCAAGATTCCCTTTTCACATGTACGTGAAGGAGTTGCTGCTTGCAGCAGCAGGTCCGAACCAGGACTGTTTCAGTGTGAAGGACAACACCAAGTCACCGTCTTGAGCTAGGCCAAGAGCCTAGAATCGAAATTTGCAACCATAATTGCGTCTAGCACCTAGCACAATCATCTCCTTCAAACTATTTGTGAGGTAGAAGTTGCTGCAAGCAACTGGTCCGACCTAGGGCTGTTTGGCGCATGATAGAGCAAGATAAGACCAGCACGGAGCTCGGCTTTGAAGGTAGAACAAGAATTCGTAGCTAATAGCTTGATTTGGCATTTTATCGAGCTTCCTCCTCAATTGGTGCATAAAACTGGTTGCAACTAGGGCTGTCTGGAGTAGAAGACAACCCAGTGGATGCCCGGAAATAGGTGTTTGGATGCGTTTCCAGTTGTATTTGGACGTTTTGAACTGTGGTAAGTAGAATCTCACTCCGAATCACACGATTTAACTCCATGAAACAGATGATGTCGGACGATTTCGGTTTGGTCTGTGTTATTTGCAGATGTCAATGTTTACCCGGGTGTCGGGTAGTGTCGGCACCGCTCAACTCCTAAGTTGCACGTTTAAATTATTAACGCCTGCTTGACACTAATTAGTTGATTGATATGTGCGATGGGATTTAGTAAAATTACACGATCGATCGAACCTAGTTTACTCTATTAAATGTTAAAATTAGTAGTGCACAACCAGAAAAATGTTCCATGGTAGAATTTTCTCTAAACCTCTAAAACCCTACCTTTCTTGCTCCTTATGTTTAGGATTTGTTCATTTGATGAAGAAAGGTGCTAGATGGACGAATTCATAGCTTATTCTTGGATTTCTTCTGTGTGTGGTTCCATCTTCTCATTAGAGGCAAGTTTTATAACTTGCTCCACGTTTATTGCTTACCATAAGCTTTCTAGATCATGTTCTTGCTTGAAAATGATGATTCATGCACTAAAAAGCTATGCTTGACTTAGAGTTCAATTTTTATAATGTTCCCTATTCCGATTTCAGTTATATATGAACATGTGATCATGTGTGTGTTAGCACTAATGTATAAGGTGACTTGGATTGGGTTGTTTTGACAACCCATGTTCACCTCCTTAGGTCAGGTTTTAGACCAATTAGAATTTTAATGATCAATCACTAAATACCCTACTAATGTTATCAATCAATGTTGACATTAGCTTGATATTTGATGATGATTAAGGAATATAGTGTTGATCTAACAACCTATAGTGATTTAATGATCACTAATGATGGTGGATCAGGTCTCTACAATCTATAGTGAGTTAATCATATAGTTTTAGAATCAATTAAGCCTTACACCAATGGTTTCTTGGGTCATTTAATGCAATGGTCAGACCTATACTGTGATTGATGGTTTTAACATATGAACTTGACCCTATGGTCAATATCTAATGTTTATTCCTCTAATAAGGTGGAATGATGGATAATTAATATGTTGGTCCTAATAATGTAATTTATATAGTTTCCTTTATATGATCAATTTTAGGAGCTTACTTGTTTATAATGGATGTCTTGTTTTAACTGAATAGTCGATTGTGGGATTTACCCTACCCTCAATGGGATTTTTGTGTTGTTAATCAAAGGATATCTAGGGTTATATGGTGACTCGTTCTAGAGCACAAATCAAGGATTGCATAGGTGATTTATCCAAGGTGTTTACTTATGTAAACAACCAATAGTCTTACCTTTTAAACACCCAATGGTTCTACGTGACATTGTGGTATGGCGATATGAGTTGAATGACGATGGATCGAATGGAGGGTTAACCTTAATAAGTTAGTCTTACCTATTCACTCATATGAATAGAAGGGATGATAACCATATTGTGTTGATATGTAACCCTAATTAGGTATAGCTTGTTATACCTAGCTTTAATATAACTAAATGATGGAAATTGGGTATGAATAGTCCTTGAATGACTAATACAATTATGAAATATTCTATTATTATTGAAACTCTAGTATGCTATAACCTGATGGTTACACCTTGATTTATGTGTGTGTTCATACTTGAGAATAGTATGGAATGTGATGGTTATGCTTCACCTTATGCATCCATGATCCAATGGGGATGTCGTGAGTTAGGATTTGGGTATGAGTGTTGATTAGTAACATTGATATAATTTATCATGTTGAACCTAACTCTAATGTAATTAGATAAAGATGAGTATTCATGTTTAACATTCTTATATGATAGAATGATGGTGGAATAACCTCCTTACTATGATCATAACCTTGATATGTTAATTGGTGGTTATATATTTACATGGTTGATACTTTCTTAAGCTAAACATGTGCATAATGAATATGATGAAAGCTAATCATATCTAGATACATTGCATGTTGATGTAATAAAGGAATGTTCTTAATGTTAATATAACCCTGCTATGATTGTTTATGAATATCTCCTAGCTCATTAATGCAATATTGTGTTGATCTAGTATATTAAATGTAAGTAATGTTGTTGAGCCTTGTTATAAGGCATGCAAAGATAATGATGATCTTGCAGGGAATAGTATGATGGTCTTAATGACCCTTTGGGCATGGTTGAGCCCTGAATGAGGTGTGATCCTCTTATGTTGATAAGGGTTGATACCCTGTGATATTGTGAAAAGGATTTATATCTTGTGATAATATGATGACTAGTGTAGTCCTGGGAATGGCAAGTGAATATTACCATGTGATGATGAGATGAGAAATTATGTTTCATACATTTTATATCTTTTAAAGTGATATTTATATGCTTGCTAGAAGTGAAGTAGGGTTTGTATGTCCACTTGTTTGATGCAGCCTTAATTCACCCAATTGGCATAACTAATCAAGTGCAACTCTAATCATGTAGTTCCCTATGCCATAGATCCATCTGAGTGTCAGAACTTGCCAGATGGTGAAATGAGTATTCCTAAGGGAAACTCGAAGCGCATACTGATGAGTGTGTGGGGTGCTTGTCATCCTGAATTCAAGTGTTTAGGGAGGATGATTGCGGTCATACCTAGCCCTTAGTTTGAGAACGGTTGCGGTCGTGTCTCAGTGATTATATATGTGATGATATTGGAGGACAACTACAGTTGTACCTCAGATGGTAGGGTATGCATACCCACCTCTTTCACTAGTGTCGTGACCTATACCAAGGACGGCCTAGGCTGTTAGCAGCTTGACCTTTTGTGTCACTGTGGCGGACCCGTACTGACCGGGGGCGAAGAAGATCTTAGGAGTCCGGCTCTTCCTAGATCTTGTATGGCACTGATTTCGACTTAGAAGTGGTCAGTTGGATTTTGAATGGTATCCTCAATTTCCTCTGGGCATAATAAAAGATGTATTACAGCCGTATAGCATATCTGTTTAGAGTTATACATGACGCTTCACATTGGATGATAACCCTTGTTTGTTCTCTTTACATAAAGATGATGCTTAGTGCAATTAAGAGATAATAATTCTACTTATGTTGTGGATCATAAGATGGTACATGTGTACATATAGTAGTCATGCTTATGTTGGTTTCTATACTTCTACAGTTGATTATAATCATGATGCTAGATATCCCATGTTGTTAGTTATATTTAGCATGCTAGTCTTGCCTTTGTAACTAGAGATGCATATATTGCTAATCATGCTTGTCTAGATAGTTGTGCTTATGTTGTTAGCTCTTCTTATGATGTCGATATGTTCAACCAATTAGACATTCTCATATTGTTAGCTATGCTATGTTACTAGACTTGCTCATGATGCTAGAACTGCATATGCTACTGAACTGCTTATATTGTCAACAAGATAAAGGATGATAGTCTGGTTAATAATGATAGTTATTATCTGCTCTTTTATGTATTTTGTTAATCCTCAGTACTATTAATCTTATTTGTTATATCTGATTAAACTTCTTAAGTGTTTAATTACATAAAAATGTTGTAATCAATAAACGTTGTTGATGGTTATATCTCTTGCTGGGACTCGGTCTCACCCTTGTGGTTTGCCACACTTTTCCAGGTAATCGGAAGTGACAAAAACAAACATGTGGCAGCAAAGAGGAGCTATAGTAATGAATATTTGATAAAGTTGATTAGATGTCTAGTTTGTTCTAGAGTCATCCCTGTACTCTCAGGTTCGAGCGAGATAAAGTTTGTATATAATGTTTCAAATGAATCAGACTTTTGTTAGCATATTAATGCTTGTTTGTGTGGCATAGTATGGATACAAGAAATATGTCGGGATCCTTCAAACGTTTCTGAGCAGGTGTTGATGTTGAAATCGGTTTTAATTTACCCATATTTTTGGGTATGTGATTAATTAGTGATTGATTGTGTTTTATGTTTTGAGTAATCTCGTTTAGCACGACGGGTTGCGACAGGTTGGTATCAGAGCTTTAGGTTTACTGAGTCTATAGGGACACTAGGACATAAGACTAGGATGATGTCTAAGTCAGGAACATGACACAAAAATATGGTGCATACTGCCTAATCTCAGTATTTGGGTGCCCTGGCCAGGTATTCAATTATTGAAGAAAGGTAAGTATGGAACTCTTAGATTGTTATCTTTCTGATTACTATGATCAAGTAGTCATTTTGAGATAATCTAAAGAGAATAACGAATAAGAAATCATGGTGTGAATATCTCAATATTACCTTAAAGAAGATGATAATTACATCATTATCTATCAAAACTTGAATGTTTGGTAACTATATGAGAAAGATACAACACCATGAAATCTAAATCTAAATAAAATAAGGAAAAAAGGATTTCTTGAAGATGTGATTCAAGAAGATAATAAAGTGTAAGACAGATAAGTCTATGTTGATAAAGTGATTCAAGGTATGAAATCCACATAAGATGGAAAGAACTCCTATAACAAGTACAAAATGAGAAGATGAATGGAAAAAATGGAAAAGAAATAAGGTGGAACCTTATTTAATCTCAGACCAATCTATGTGTGTAAGAAAGTGTTAATGAAAAATCAGCATGGCATGTGAAAGAAATTAAGGGAGATGATCCCAAGTTAATGAAGAAAATGTGGAATATGAATATTTACTAGTTGATAAGTGGTTGAGAAATATAATAAAATAAGAAAACATACCCAAGTGGGATAAATAGTCGTCAAGGAAGGAGTAATGAGATATGTTAATCATGATGATTCCTATGCTAATGGCAAGGAACCTGAAATGAAAAAGGTAAAATGATACATAAGAAGTTGTAATATGCGTAATGAAAATAGAATTGGTTATCTTTTTGTTAGTGATCCTGAACAATGTTGCTATGATGTGGGCAGTGTATTTTCCCTTTGTGTATTTTCTTTACAGGGCACAACTTTCAAGTGGATCATTGCCACTTGGTATGTGTGGATTCATTCTAAACATGAGAATAGATATCTTATTATAGAATAAGGTTGTTTGGACTATGGTTCCAATTCATAAAGTTTGTGATGATTTTTCTTTTGAGCCTTCCAATAATTAGGAAGACTCCTCTTATATGTTTTGATATTTTTTATGTTGGTAAAAGTAGATGAGATAAGGATGTAAGTTCCTTATAGCACATGAGGTGGATACCAAGGAAATGAATCCTAGTATCCGAGATGTATCAATAATATGAGAAATATGTGAAGGTTGGAGATGTTTATTAAATGAACATTCCAAGTATTCCTCTCTTATAGAGAGAGAGAGAGTTGATGATGATCCTATAAATGTTGTTTGTAAGGAAAAACAAAAGTGATTCTATAATGGTGTGTATGGTCCAATGATAGCTGGGAAAGACCACTATCAGGGATAGATGGTTTGTTGGTCAATAGATATGTGATATTGTGTTCCTTTAAGATAAACCAATGATCAAATATCAATGCATAAGATTTAGATTGGATGATATACTTCACATGACCATGATGAGTTTAGAGTTATGTCCTATAGACTAACCAATGTACAAATAGAATTTATGAATAGGAGGATCAGAGTGTTCCAGTCATGTCATACAAGTTATATCCAACTTTGAATGATGACATGTCAAAGTATTTCAAATATGGTCAAAAATATGATCAATATTTATTCAAAAACCTTAGGGTTGCCGAAGCAGTAACTGCTATGAGAACAAGTTGAATAAGAGTGAGATGGGGTTGATTAAATTTCTTAATGGGATCATGATATGTCTTCTTATGTGGGCATTTTGTGTTGACCTAAGATAAGATATATGTATGAATGATGTGACACTACCATGATATGAAAGTAAGTATGTGAAGGTAATAGGATGAGGTGTAAATAAAGTACCCATCTTTGTTTATCTTGGATTTCGGGGGCAAAATCCCTATTAGGGGTTTATAGTTGTAAGGCCCCGAAACTTTCTGAATGAGTTGAACAAGTTTAATTACAATAATTTAATGCTTAGTGCATCATTAAGTAGATTAAGTTGAATTAAGAACTCACTGATGCAATTAGTGCTTTGATCGGGTGTTATAGTCTAATTATCATGATTTCTTGCTTTGAGATTGTAGTAGATCTCACGCTTGAAATTATTCAAAAAGAATCGTTTGATTTGGACCTACGAGGTGAAAGTTGTGACCTTTTCGGTTTCCAGGGTCGAAGTTGTAATTTTCCAAGTTTTTGCTTTATAATCTTTTTCCTTTTTCCGTTTCCCTTATCTCCTTTCTTCCCAAAAGGGAAACAACGCCCGATTGATAGAGCACCGCTTGAAAGTGGCGCTCAGCTGCTAACTCGATCGGCCAGCCTAGGAGGAAAAGGGGCAACGCGACCTAGGGCTTGAGAGAGAGAGAGAGAGAGAGAGAGAGAGCTCCGACCAGCAACCCTTCTCCTTTCTCCTTCCTCGCCCAACCACTTGCGCCCCCATCCTCCTACTAGGGTGCTGACCAGCAAGAACAATAGTTGTTGTGGCAGTTGGCTAAAGGGCTCTCTTGGGCGCGGACAACACCTCGAATCGACGACCCCGACTCTGACCTTGCGGTCCCAACCGGAATTCGCAGCTCCTAGCTGTATTTAGGCACCCAGCCAAGATTCCCTTTTCACTTGTACGTGAAGGAGTTGCTACTTGCAGCAGCAAGTCTGAACCAAGACCGTTTGGGCGCGAAGGACAACACCAAATTGCCATCTTGAGCTAGACCAAGAGCCTAGAATCGGAATCTGCAACCATAATTGCGTCTAACACCGAGCACAATCGTCTCATTCAACCTGTTTGTGAGGTAGAAGCTACTGCAAGCAACTGGTCCGACCTAGGGCCGTTTGGCACATGATAGAGCAAGATAAGACCAGCACGGAACTCAGCCTTGAAGGTAGAATAAGAATTCGTAGCTAATAGCTTGATTTGGCATTTTATCGAGCTTCCTCCTCAATTGGTGCGTAAAATAGGTTGCAACTAGGGCTGTCCGGAGGTAGAAGACAACCAGTGGATGCCCGGAAATAGGTGTCTGGATGCGTTTCCAGTTGTATTCGGATGTTTTGAACCGCGGTGAGTAGAATCTCACTCCCAATCGCATGATTTAACTCCATGAAACAGACGATGTCGGACGATTTCAGTTTGGTCCGCGTTATTCGCAGATGTCAATATTTACCCAGGTTCCAAGCAGTGTCGGCACCGCTCGACTCCTAAGTTGCACGTTTAAATTATTAACGTCTGCTCGACACTAATTAGTTGACTGATATGTGCGATGGGATTTAGTAAAATTACATGATCGATCGAACCTAGTTTACTCTGTTAAATGTTAAAATTAGTAGTGCACAACAGAAAAATGTTCCATGGTAGAATTTTCTCTAAACCTCTAAAACCCTACCTTTCTTGCTCCTTATGTTTAGGATTTGTTCATTTGATGAAGAAAGGTGCTAGATGGATGAATTCATAGCTTATTCTTGGATTTCTTCTATGTGTGGTTCCATCTTCTCATTAGAGGCAAGTTTTATAACTTGCTCCACGTTTATTGCTTACCATAAGCTTTCAAGATTATGTTCTTGTTTGAAAATGATGATTCATGCACTAAAAAGCTATGCTTGACTTAGAGTTCGATTATTATAATGTTCCCTATTCTGATTTCAGTTATATATGAACCTGTGATCATGTGTGTGTTAGCACTAATGTATAATGTGACCTTGATCGGGTTGTTTTGACAACCCATGTTCACCTCCTTAGGTCAGGTTTTGGACCAATTAGAAGTTTAATGATCAATCACTAAATACCCTACTGATGTTATCAATCAATGTTGACATTAGCTTGATATTTGATGTTGATTAAGGAATATAGTGTTGATCTAACAACCTATAGTGATTTCATGATCACTAATGATGGTGGATCAGGTCTCTACAATCTATAGTGAGTTAATCATATAGTTTTAGCATCAATTAAGCCTTAGACCAATGGTTTCTTGGGTTGTTTGATGCAATGGTCAGACCTATACTGTGATTTATGGTTTTAACATATGAACTTGACCCTATGGTCAAGATATAATGTTTATTCCTTTAATAAGGTGGAATGATGGATAATTAATATGTTGGTCCTAATAATGTAATTTATATGGTTTCTTTTATATGATCAACTTAAGGAGCTTACTTGTTTATAATGGATGTCTTGTTTTAACTGAATAGTTGATTGTGGGATTTACCCTACTCTCAATGGAATTTTTGTGTTGTTAATCAAAGGATGTCTAGGGTTATATGGTGACTCGCTCTAGAGTACAAATCAAGGACTGCATAGGTGATTTATCCAAGGTGTTTACTTATGTAAACAACCAATAGTCTTACCTTTTAAACACCCAATGGTTCTGGGTGACATTGTGGTATGGCGATATGGATTGAATGATGATGGATCAAATGGAGGGTTACCCTTAATAAGTTAGTCTTACCTATTCACTCATATGAATAGAAGGGATGATAACCATATTGTGTTGACATGTAACCCTAATTAGGTATAGCTTGTTATACCTAGCTTTAATATAACTAAATGATGGTAATTGGGTATGAATAGTCCTTGAATGACTAATACAATTATGAAATATTCTATTATTGTTGAAACCCTAGTATGCAATAACCTGATGGTTACACCTTGATTTGTGTGTGGGTTCATACTTGAGAATAGTATGGAATGTGATGGTTATGCTTCACCTTATGCATCCATGATCCAATGGGGATGCCGTGAGTTAGGATTTGGGTATGAGTGTTGATTAGTAACATTGATATAATTTATCATGTTGAACCTAACTCTAATGCAATTAGATAAAGATGAGTATTCATGTTTAACATTCTTATATGATAGAATGATGGTGGAATAACCTCCTTACTATGATCATAACCTTGATATGTTAATTGGTGGTTATTATATTTAAATGGTTGATACTTTCTTAAGCTAAACATGTGCATAATAAATATGATGAAAGTTAATCATATCTAGATACGTTGCATGTTGATGTAATAAAGGAATGTTCTTAATGTTAATATAACCCTGCTATGATTGTTTATGAATATATCCTAGCTCATTAATGCAATATTGTGTTGATCTGGTGTATTAAATATAAGTAATGTTGTTGAGCCTTGTTATAAGGCATGCAAAGATAATGATGATCTTGCAGGGAATAGTATGATGGTCTTGATGACCCTTTGGGCATGGTTGAGCCCTAAATGAGGTGTGATCCTTTTATGTTGATAAGGGTTGATACCCTGTGATATTGTGAAAAGGATTTATATCTTGTGATAATATGATGACTAGTGTAGTCTTGGGAATGGAAAGTGAATAGTACCATGTGATGATGAGATGAGAAATTATGTTTCATACATTTTATATCTTTTCAAGTTTTGATATTTATATGCTTGCTAGAAGTGAATTAGGGTTTGTATGTCTACTTGTTTGATGCAGCCTTAATTCACCCAATTGGCATAACTAATCAAGTGCAACTCTAATCATGTAGTGCCCTGTGCCATAGATCCATCTGAGTGTTAGAACTTGCCAGATGGTGAAACGAGTATTCCTAAGGGAAACTCAGAGCGCATACTGATGAGTATGCGGGGTGCTTGTCATCCTGAATTCAAGTGTTTAGGGAGGATGATTGCAGTCATACCTAGCCCTTAGTTTGAGTACGGTTGCGGTCGTGTCTCAGTGATTATATATGTGATGATATTGGAGGACAAATGCGGTTGTACCTTAGATGGTAGGGTATGTGTACCCACCTCTTTCACTAGTGTTGTGACCTGTACCAAGGACGGACTAGGCTGTTAGCAGCTTGACCTTTTGTGTCGCTGTGGTGGACCCGTACTAATCGGGGGCGGAGAAGATCTTAGGAGTCCGGCTCTTCCTAGATCTTGTATGACACTGATTTCGACTTAGTAGTGGTCAATTGGATTTTGAGTGGTATCCTCAATTTCCTCAGGGTATAATAAAAGATGTAATACAGCCGTATAGCATATCTGTTTAGAGTTATACACGACGCTTCACATTGGATGATAACCCTTGTTTGTTCTCTTTACATAAATATGATGCTTAGTGCAATTAAGAGATAATAATTCTACTTATTTTGTGGATCATAAGATGGTACATGTGTACATACAATAGTCATGCTTATGTTAGTTTCTATACTGCTACGGCTGATTATAATCATGATGCTAGCATGCTAGTCTTGCCTTTGTAACTAGATGCATATACTGCTAATCATGCTTGTCTAGATAGTTGTGCTTATGTTGTTAGCTCTTCTTATGATCTTCATATGTTCAACCAATTAGACATGCTCATATTGTTAGCTATGCTATGTTACTAGACTTGCTCATGATGCTAGAACTGCATATGCTACTGAACTGCTTATATTGTCAACAAGATAAAGGATGATAGTCTGGTTAATAATGATAGTTATTATCTGCTCCTTTATGTATTTTGTTAATCATAAATACTATTAATCTTATTTGTTATATTTGATTAAACTTCTTAACTGTTTAATTACATAAAAATGTTGTAATCAATAAACGTTGTTGATGGTTATATCTCTTGTTGGGACTCGGTCTCACCCTTGTGGTTCGCCACACTTTTTTAGGTAATCAGAAGTGACGAAAACAAACATGTGGCAGCAAAGAGGAGCTATAGTAATGAATATTTGATAAAGTTGATTAGATGTCTAGTTTGTTCTAGAGTCGTCCCTATACTCTCAGGTCCGGGCGAGATAAAGTTTGTATATAATGTTTCAAATGAATCAGACTTTTGTTAGCATATTAATACTTGTTTGTGTGACATAGTATGGATACAAGAAAGATGTCGGGATCCTTCAAACATTTCTGAGCGGGTGTTGATGTTGAAATCGATTTTAATTTACCCATATTTTTGGGTATGTGATTAATTAGTGATTGATTGTGTTTTATATTTTGAGTAATCTCGTTTAGCGCGACGGGTCGCGACATAAAGATTTTGTCAACACGTCACCACATTGTGAATGTCTTCTTCATTAAGTGAATACAAAATACACGGTAACAATGATTTCATCAAGCAAATATCCATCTTTAGACTCTTTCCAAAATGGTGGTATAATATACTTTCCCTAGAATCAATATCGCTAAACATATCATGTTTTCCCTATCAAGCCAATTCTTGTTTTCCCTGTTATATCCAACAAAAAGAAAAGATGAGGTGCCAATCTCATCAAACCCACTCTCTTTCCTTGAAACCCTTTTAAAAGAATCTTCCGTCCCCAACTTTAGTAGCCACTGTAATCCCCATACCAAAAGTTGACATAATATTTTGACGGTAGCTTTAGGTAAAGCTATTTTTGAAAAACAAAGAATTAGGGAGTTCGACAAATACAATTAGTGCCACCTAGATACCATATTTAAACATCAAGTGAGAAACTACTAGAAGAAACCTCGATTGCTCATTTTGTATTTGGGCCCTAGTCTGGTCTCATAAATGCAACTAAATAGTGTTGTACCTGACGTGCGTGTTGCAACGAGGAGTTTATACATCTTCCAAACTTAACTAAACGGACCTTAACGAAATGTTGGAGTCGAATATCTGATCATTCACTTTACAGATGTTTGTGGTGAAATTATTTGCCAGATAAAATTGATAGGATTAATAAGAAAGCACTTGTCCTTGGATTGAAGAAAGAACAAGAGATACTACGCATATTGTAAGAAACAAGTTTATTTTGTTGCATAATCCATCGAGCTTGAAAAGTAACTACAAAATATTATAAGTAAACCACCAGAAACAAGTACATTTCCGATCAGTTTGGTAGGATGTAGTCAGACGACAAAGTAGTGTTTGAGGTACATTTTTACATTGTGAACTCACTAAACTACGTCCCACTATCCCCAACCAAATTAGCCGTTAGTGGAAAATGGCCTCCAGCGAATCGTATTGTATATGCACGATATCAAATTGAGCATTGGCTATAATACCGGAGGTGATGTAGTCTAACCATCCGACTAAATTTGAGAGTAACGATACTTTTTTTTTTCTATTTCTCGAGAAGAGGGGTGCTATTACAGCACAGTTTCTTGAATGTATATATACACACATGAAAGGCGTGCGACAACATGACGTTTACGGAAATTCCTAAGAAGAAATCTGAGGACGGAGCGTCACTTTGGCGAACGAGATGCACTTTTATATAGAAGACGTCCTGGTAAACCCACACTCGATTTCAGATTTTCAGGGCGTTTTTTTCACTTGACAAGCTGCTCTTCCTTCCCGGTAGCCTCTTCCAGCTCCCGGAGCCCCCCGACCTTGAGCTCGATCTCCTCGATGAGCTCCTCCCTCCACAGCTCGGCTCTGGCAGCTTCTTCGATATCCTCTTGCTGTGTACAGAAATCCAAATGAGAAATGTGTCAAGTTTAGCATAACACTTGGTTACTACAGTCATTGGGTGGTCAATCTAGCAGGGTTGTTTTTTGTAGCGCTTCCTACCTTCTCGTAAATCCAGTGGACAGTACCGTCTCCTCCATCCTTTCTGTATTCTTCGCTGTCATAGAAGGGGTCCTGAACCATCATCATCCGTCAAGTATCCATTTACATCGTCAGTGGCAATTGAATAAACAATGGAAATATGTAAGAAAAGAACAGTGGTATTGATCTGGTGTTTAAACCTTCATAGAAGCGAAGAAGCAGCATCCCCAAACTGTGAACAACAAGTACCCGGCATCTGAAAGCAGTATATATGATAGAATCAGTCGACAGTGCTTCAGATTATTATGCAGAGGATTGAAGTAGCTGGGATATATTTGGGGGTTGATCACAAGTAGAAGCCAGGGGAAGAGCTCGGCTAGCTTTCTACTTACAGACATTCTTGATGGCCTCATCGCTCAGGTGCCACACGGACTTGTGGACGACGAAGTCCCGCTGCCCTTCGAGGTGCTGGACCATGACGGCCATGAGTGGCGAGTCCAGGACAGAGCTCGCCCATTCAGGAAGCGCGTTGCAGGTTGTCATGGGACGCCGCGACCGCATCCCCAGCCGGTCTCGCCTCTGTTCCTATACTCTTTCACCAAATAAAGGAGTAGGGGAAACAGATCGATCAGTACCGCAAATACAGAGTGAGCATTTGAATTCACAAGAGCTACAGACCTGTGTCGACGACCCAGTTTTCCAGTTGGACCCTCGTCCCCCAAGCCTCTTCACCTGCAACAATGCGCACCAAAAGAAGCATGGACAACTGGTTAAGTGTAGATATCACAAAATGGGGTAAAAAGATTGGACTTTGTGTCAGCGAGCTTACTGTTGCCGGGAAGGATGTCTTCTCCGCCTTAGCTGCGTTCAGATTAGAGTGGAAGCACTTAATTTGGGAGGCAGGCACGGAGACCGCCATGGCCGCTGCTTCAATCATGCCCAGATTTCGGGTCTTGGTAGAGTCTATGGTCGTTCTCTGTTCTGAAGACAGTATAAGCTTAGCTGTGGATAAGAGAAGATTGGCCTCCCACCACCATCCACCGGCGCCTCTCCTCTAATTGCATTTGGTGAACAAGACGCCCTGCGGCGACAGCCCGGAATACATGTGGCTGTAGTCGTTGGGCAGCCATGACCCGGGACCGAATCAAACAATCCATGGACAGGGTCCGTCGTATACTCGTATACTGGGCCGATAGGTAAATCAATTATGGACTAGTTAAAGGCATCAACCAGGTCTGACTACATAAAAGGTCCATAGACCGGTAGCTTTGTCAGTTTCAAATATAAAAAAACCCAGCCCAACAAGTGACCAACCCACCAGTTTTCGTGTAATATTTTTTATATAATAATAATTATTGGCGCGATAAAAAAATGCTGGACCAATACCCATTCATAAATTATGTAGCATCGAAACAATCATACAGTAGGCTAATGTAATAGACTTGAACACGTTTCTTTCCTTTCTTTCACGAGTTAAAAGTACGCAACATATTTTTGGAAATTTGAATCTCTGGTTAGCTAGTACACACTGAATGGACACAAACTAATATAATCCAATGACTATCCTACTCCTAATATAATTCAATGACGTCATCTGTTATTCATCTTATTCATTTATGCTCTGATTGATTTGTCATAACAGGTCTGTAAAACTTATGAACTGGAGTTTCATAAGCAGTTGTTCATGATTGATTTAAAATAAGTGTTGAAATTTGAGTTCCGTGACTTCCGGTGAGTTACAGACTTACATACGAATTGAGTTCCCTGTTCAAAAGAGTGGAAAGCGAGTTCCAGAATAACTAACAACATTTCCTATACAATTATATTCTTCATTTGTCATAAGCAGCACATGTAAAATATCTATGACTAGAAATATTATCAGCTTGAAATAGTTCATTGCTAAAACCATAATATAATATAACAAAATATCATACACTATAATCGCCTATGTAAAACATTTTACACTAACCACCATTATCAGTGTGATTTATAAAGTAAAAAATACAAATGTCATGAAAAAGAAACAGAGTCGCACATGTTAAAATAATATGATTTACCTATCATATTTTTATTCGTCATGTTTAAACAACATGATTTGAAAAAGATAATTAACTATAACCATGTACGGATAATATACTAAAAATTCCCTAAAAAAATAATGTAAAAAGTGATATCCTAAATTGTGTTAAATAGTGATGAATCAATTTATATTTCAAACACATGAAATGTGGATATTATTACAATACTTTGTATACACAAAGTGAAATATAAATATTGTGATGTCATTTTAATCATTTTTTATTAAGATTAAAATTGTATCATAACAGAATTTTTTTAAAGGAATAATATTTTTACCATAACCATTTGTTGAGGTTATTATGATTTAAGAATATTATGATTTTTTACGGATATGATTCATTTTTTATGTCTTTGATATTCTTACTTATTTATATGACAGTAAAAATTAATATTTTTTTAATGATTTCCATATTTACAATTACAACAAACCAATCACATGGAAGTGATGGAACCTAAGTTCCAAAAACTAAACTGGAGTTTCCAAAAAATGAGTTCCACGGAACTCATGACTTATGCCAAACCAATAGGAGCCTTAGTGACAATGCTCACAAATTCGGGTGATATCAACCAACTATACCACTAGGTAGACAGAAGTATATCAAGATGAATATCTCACAATCACCCCTCTCCAAGAATCTTTTCAATCACTGGACAATGTTAGAAGCAACAGTCAGTTGGGCATAATAATAATGTTCTAAAAGAACTCCAACATATTCACTTACATCCTGATCCATCATCTTACGTGTTTATGAACTCCTAGCCCCTGTTTGGTTCGGGACTGGGATTTTGTAGTCTAGATTGTGTTAGTCAGGGTTAGTCAGTAGATCTGGATTGGGGTAGTCTAGATCCAATCTGATTCTATTTGGCTGTGACATCCCAACTTTTTGAATAAAGTAAGATTAGGATTTTAAATGAAATGTCTCACCAATTAAATTCAAAAGTAGACTTTGATGCAAATAGCTCAAGTAGATAACATTCCCTTTAGGTATTATAAAAGACGAGCAACATAATTTTCACTCTCTTTACCTTTTATGATGATAGTAAATCCAATGATAATATAATATGTATTTTCTCTCTCCAAATTACAAGTATCATGATCATCAACAAGTATATGAACCTATTTAACTATTTTCGTCTAAAACACTCCATAGAAATAATACATACCCTAAAGTAACCATAAATGGAAACATAAATCAGTTAGGCACCAATCACGGTCCATTTAATGTACAAAAGTGATACTAAACACATTATAGAAATGACTCATCTTTGGGTCATCAAAGATGGAAAGTGACTATGAAATAATGATCTAGGCTCTAAAGTAAACACATGGTCGAAATTTCAAGTCAAATGGACCTCGTTTGATCGCTCAACTGATTTTGAAAAGATTTCATATAGTCTTAACCCGGAATCTTTGATAATGTATTTATATAACCTAATTACACCTAAGTCCAGTGATTACTGATGTTATTGTTATCTCGCGGATCCCAGGGACTTTCCCTGACGCCCGAGTTGCGTTCTCCCCCAGACCACACAGTCCTCACGACCGCGTGACTCCTCCTCCTCTATCTGTGTGTGTGTTGCATCTTGTGATCAACCGAGATCGATTTCATGTTCTTGAGACTTCCACGATCTTCCCGATCTAAGATTGATTAGGATTTCCTGCCCCGATCACCTCTAATGCTGAGATTCCCTATTCCACATACACATAGGGTCGCAGGTTCCAGCGCTTCCCCTGATGCGAAAGCAATAAATAGAGTCCCGAACTTAGTCTTGCTTCTGCCCCTACCAGCGATCTGGGGTAGCTTCAAAGGATATAGAAACTATGAACGACAACCCAGATCACCTTCTCGACACATGGTTGTCATTAGCATGCTTCCTATAAATGTGCATGATGAATTTCTCCATGGAACTGCTCCTCTGCCGCCGCCTGTCTTCTACTCGACCGTCGGCAGTTTGTCACGACCAAGGAAGATCCTGATCTCTCCGACTCACCCTTGTAGGCCACAGACCCCTGGAGAATCGTCTGTAGCCTTCCTCTTCACCTGGCCCTATAAGGTCCTTCCTTTTCATCTCGCCTCTTGTCTTCGCTGTCCGTGGATCCGCAGTGGTAGTTGAACGAGGAACTCATGTTTGGATCCTCCTTGGAGTCCTTTGAGGGCATCTGTGTCCGTGGAGCCTCTTCAAACTCGGCCGACTGCTCATGTGTCATCCTCACCGAAGCCCTCTGCCTAGGAGGCGCAATAGTGCCCAGCGGAGGTACTGGGTCGCTCGCGGGAGGTCGCGTCTGCGGGAGAAGATGAGGGAGGCGGGTCAGCGGGCTGCAGATGAATTGGACCCTATCCGCTGGTCTGGAAAGGTAAAGAGTATATGAGTATACTTGTTGATGTGTATGCCTATGATTGGTTCAAAGGTATTTATTTTAGAATAATCATATCTAATTATTGGTAACTCGGATTATGATGAATTATATATAAAAATTTATCAGGAGAGTGCAAGGAATAAAAAAATATATAATCAAAGTCTAGTTCTGTCTCTAGTTCTAAAAGTACCTAAAGTTACCAACTTCAGTGTGCTAAATGTATTAAAAAAACCCATAATTCCTTAGTTTTAATAACCATGATATGTTTAAATGATCCTAAGAGTCAAATTCTAACCTATGTAGATAAAAAGATCATATTGGATCTAATTCAAGGTTAATAATTCACATGTTATAAAAAATTAGGATTTTAGGTGATGAATGGAATATATATTGATATGTTGAATTTTATGAACATGGTGTTTAGGGTTTTCAACCCCAAGGATATGATTAGGGTTTACTGAGCCTAGAAAGGAAGATGATACCTCCTCTATGTGCAAGGTAAGTGGTCCATGCTAATTGAACATAAGTAATGAATGTATGTATGTATGCAATGAATGGTATGAATGTGTTATCTATTTCAATTGCTTAAAGTCAATGAACTTGTGATGAATTGAATGTTTAATTTTTACTGTCCATATTATGGTATCATCTTCATGCACATTAAGAGTAAAGTTAATATTAAGATTTAAGAGAAATTTAAGAGAAAATTAAGAGTTCTAAGAGAAAAATAATTATTAAAAGATCACTCATATAAGATCCTCACCAAGAGGCTCCTCGGAGCAAAATTAAGAGGCACTTTGATGCATAAGAGAAGAGGCACTTCAGTGCAATCCAAGAGGCACTAAGGTGCAAAACTCGAGGATTCTTATATAAGTCAAGATAAAATAAGTAAATTAAAAGAAATTGTGTCCCTTTTTAATGTTTAACGTTCAAAGCTTATTTTTAGTTTACATGCTTTTACTTTAAATTATAATATGTTCAATTTCACTTACCATTGATTTGATGCATGGCTGGGGGCGTGATGCCCGCAGGTACAGAGCAACGTCAAGGATAGCGTCACATGAAGATCAACTTAAGGAATAGATCGAGGTTTTCCTAAGACCTTCCTGATGGGGTTCTATCTACAATAGAATATCCTAATGTTTAAAGATTTATTTCATGTACATATTAAATGAAGTCTAAACATGTTTGGCTTAATTTGTTTCAATTCAAGACTCAACTGTACTAGTTTGCCTTGGAACAATGTATGAATCAAGTTCAATATTAATGCATGACATTTCATTTATCTTTTTACAATGTATATCATGTTTTGTAATGTTCCTCCAAGCCAAGTGACCCATGTTATGGTTAACATATGGTTTGCTTCTGTTTACGTATATATGTGCTTGGATGGACACTACAATATGGTATCAGAGCAAATAAGTAGATGACCACTAGGCAAATACGATTCATATGTTCTAACCCTAGTTATAGAACAAGTGAGTGAAAGGCAATCAAAACTAAAATAGAGATCTAGATAGAAGACAAACGTTTAGATATGGATTAGGGTTATGTGCCTACATGTTTTAGACTTTTATGTTAACTATATAATTGTATATAGCACGCTCTCTCTTTTTCCCACGTGTTTGTGGTATGGGACATAGACTCATGGGGTTTTGAAGAGAGAATGCTATGTGCATTTATCATGCTTATCTCGTCCTTTTGAGTACATGCGCTATGGTACATGTGTATGTGAAAGGTGTTAAGATAGGTATGACAAGACATGTTGTAACACCCCTGACCTGGGTTATGAACTAACCCTGGAAGTTTTGCCTAATTATGTAATTAATATACTTGTGAACACTCCCTGGCATGTAATTAAGTTCCTCAGGAACATTTATTTTCAATATTGCTCCTTTTTGTATAAAGTTGTAGCATTGTGTTGTATGCAGGGACCTATCTGCAAATTACCCAGTTTAAGGGTTGAACTTGCAAAATTCACAAGATAAGATGTTCCTTTGATGTTGAGACATCATGAGGATGTCTATGATGAAGTTTGAGGGATTTCCCAAGCTTGAGCACCAAGGTGCAGCTGAGGAAGCAATCCCCATGCTTAGAAACCCTAATTTGGGGTAAAATGCAATTTACCCAAATATAGGGGTCCAAGTTGTAATTCTTAATATCTAGAACATCTTTTATGACTCTTGTCATCATTTAGAGTAGAAATGATGAAAGGGACACATCAAAGATTGATCAGATAAGAAAAGATGATCTCTGTGGTGAAAAACACCTAATTTGGGTATAGAAATCTTTCATGGATGTACCCTAGTTGTAGGTTGGCTTTCTTTACCCTTAGATCTTGAGATTCCATGAGATTTTCATAAGGATAGATGAGTTTGGACGTGCCTTTGAGCAAGGAGGGACCTAGATGTGATTTCCAATCTTGTAAGGTCCTTAGGATGTAAAAGGGGCTAAAGTATATAAGCCACCTCTTTACAAGATAAGTGAACGATCTTTCCTTTACTTCATTCTCATCTCTTCTTGCTCAAACGGCCAAGGGTATCTCTGGAGCTCAGGGGGACGACCAACCTGTTCTAGGTAAGAGAACCCCACCTTCTAGCTCGAATTCATGGAGGAATTCACTTTCTAAGGTTGGTTTTGTGGTTAGCTTACTTAGTCTTCTTGTTCTAGCCGACCAAAGCAACGTTTCCTTGGAGAATTCACCTCTGACCAAGTTGTGGGAGCTCAAGGACACCATTAAAGGCTTGGAGCTCGAAAGCTTGGAGCTCAAGGAGCAAGCTTTAGGCGGGTTTTATAACTCTAAACTTATGCTTTATATGTATGCTCAATTCTTGCAATTTACTTGGTAAATTCTCCTTCTACCACCCTTCTTCCTTGCACGTTTGTAAGCAAATCAGTAGAGAAACCGACCTTGCAAGAGGTTGAAGATGAGGGGCGTGATTCCCTATGTTACTTTTTCAAACGACCATGGACCCTTTTTGGTCCAAACGGTTGCAAACCGTTCGGGTTCAAACGGTTTCAAACCGTTTGCTCTCAAACGGTCTTGCAAGACCGTTTGGATTGAAACGGTCTCAAGACCGTTTGAAAGAGTTGACCAAGGGACGACCATTTGAGGGTCTGTCCCTAACATATTTAATTTCATCTCTGCAAAGAATCAAAGTCTAATTCTTAACCAATTGAGAGTTGAAGGCACTTCAACATGAAACCCTAATCGGGTGAAAGAGTGCTGATTTGACATATAGATCTTGTTGAGTTTTGGGTTGAAGGACCCAAACGGTCTCAAGACCGTTTGGGGATTCCTCCAAACGGTCCTAAGACCGTTTGGGCACAACCCAAGACCGTTTGAAGGTCTAGGGTTAAGTTAATCTAATGGTTTGAGGGTCCAATTGTAGGAAATTGATGAATTGATGAAAATTGCTGATTTTGACCTAATTGGACTTCAACCTTAGTCAAAACGACTTGGATTTTGGTCAAACTTTGGGCAAACGGTCTCAAGACCGTTTGGATGATGTCCAAACGACCTCAAGACCGTTTGGGCCAAGTTTGAGCCCAATTGGAGGTCAATTGATAGGTTCAACCTTGAATTGATTCACATTGTTGAACATTGATGACCAATTAACTTGAAACCCTAATTGAGAACGATTGAACCCTAATTGGCTTGCAATTGAGGGTCAATTTGATGTCTAAGTGGCTAAGGCTAACCCTAATTGACTCAAGTTATAAGTGGTTAGCATAGCTTTGATCAATTGAGGGCCTCAACACACATATCCTTGAACTTTGGTGACCTTTGAACCCCTTTGGAGGTCCAAACGGTTTGAGCCCATTTGGACCAAACGGTCTCAAGACCGTTTGGGCTCAAACGACCTCAAGACCGTTTGGGCTCAAACGACCTCAAGGTCGTTTGGTCCAAACGACCTCAAACCGATTGAAGCTCCAAACGGTTTGGAAGTCAACCCTTCCAAACGGTCTTCACCTCCAAACGGTCTCAAGACCGTTTGGGTGGTTGAAACCGTTTGGAGGTTGAAACTGTTTGGAGATTTGTGATGGTTTGTACTTAACCATTTGATGGTGTAATTAGTTCAATGGTGATCCAACCTAAACCCTAATGGTAACCTAGGTCATTAAGGGACTATGTGATTAGTGAGTTAACCCATGATGGTGATCATGTGGCAAATTACCAAAATACCCTTGAGGGGTCTAAAGGGGTAAAACCTTGTTCTAATCAAACCCTAATCACATGATGTTGATGTTTTGGCTCATGTTAATCAATGGAGACTTATCTCAACCTGATCTAGAGTGGTGTTGTCACCATCTACTAGTGAGAGGAGAGAGAAAGTATTTCTAGAGAGAGAAAGTATCCTAGAGAGAGAAAGTACCCTTTTAAGGAGGAAACTCAAGTGAGATACTTCAATTACACATGAATGTGCATGTTTAGGGAATGACCCACCTATGTGAGGTCATGGAAACCCTATTTATAATATCTAATGGATCTTAATCCTAATTGAGAGCCTTAATGATGATGTTTCTTTTACATGATGATGTAATAAGTACAATTCACCATGGAGTGAATAGTAAACCCTAATTGACAGGGTTATTGAATTCAACCCTAGTTGAGGTGATTCCATGTGAAACCCTAGTTAAGGGTGATTCCATGTGAATCCCTAGTTGAGGGTAATTCCATGTGAATCCCTAGTTGAGGGTGATTCCATGTGAAACCCTAGTTGAGGGTAATTCCAAGTGAAACCCTAATTTGAGAATGCATCCTTAATTGTTGAATTGTTTACTATTATCTGTTGAATGAACCATGCATGTTGTTATGAGATGATGGGCATATCCAGGTATGGAATGCCATGTTATATTAATGAACCATGCAGGTTGTTATGAGATGATGGTTATATCCAGGAATGGAATACCATGTTATATTCATTAAAAGCATGTCTTAAGCTTCATGAATAGTAATCCTTAGTGATGCACTGTGAGTGACATCTTTTGTGGTTTATGGGCTGTAAGAGCCATAAACACCATCAAGGTCATGCTTAACAGATGACTTGTGATGAGATGGCTGAGAACTGATGATTGGAATGAGTTAGGCCTGCTACATTTTAGTATTCTCATATATAGCTATGATGCTAATGTTTTGTATGATGTTATGAATACTGAATGTACCTAACTAATCAAGTGAAATGTAGAGCCCTGATCATAGATCCATCATTGTCAGAGTCTAAATGATGGTGAAGCAGGTTTTCCCCAGGGAACTCCTGGATCATATACTTTTGAGTATATGGGGTACATGGATGTGTAGAACCTTACATCCTAGTGTAGGTATTTGATGTAGATTCATGTAGTCCATCATTCCCCACCACACAGTCCAAAAGGTGAGATGCATCCCTACACTCCCTTAAAAACATAATCAACAGCGTAGTATATCTGTTAGAGTTATCTACGAGTTATTTGATTGATGTTACCATGAATTGTATAGATGTTCTCACATTTTATTATTGGTTGAACTCTTTCTTATCATCAAACTTCTAGTGAATACCTTGAAGGTTTTTATTGCTTTAGTTATTCCCTGCTTTGCTTATAAAGCTTCTAGTGGAGAGTTATAACTCTCGCTGGGGCAATTATGTATAATTGTCTCACCCCGTAGACTTCTACTTTTTAGGTGGTCGTCGAAGACGGAGGGACAAGAACTCAGGTGACCAATCTCAGCAGCATCAGGAGCAGTAGTTATCTCAGGTGGAGATCCAGCCTGCTTCATGATGTAGTATAGAGTATGTCCTATGTGTCCTCTGTACTCTCAGGTCCTGGAGTGTTTTGGAGTATGAACTCTTGAGAATTTTGTGTTGTATATAATTACTCAAGAAGTAATTTTTGTCAAGTGTTGTAAACAGTTAAATCCTTTTTCTATGGAAAAGGTTTGTGGTTTCAAGCTCTTATCTCGAAAAGTTTTAATTTCCCGTGATTTTTGTCTTCCACTATTTACCGATTGCTTCCGCACATGATTAAATCGGGATTAATTCGTAGTTTGGAGATCGGAGCCCACAATTAAGTGGTATCAGAGCTCTAGGTTCGCCGAGTCTACAGAGGCATAGGACTTAGGAAGTCGAGTCTATCTTTAGTATTCCTTCCTTATCTAATAGAATCTTCTACTCCTCAGGAGGAGAAGATACTTAAGATGTCAGAGCCACATGATGAGTATGTGGAAGAAAGTAGTGTCAGTGCACCTCAAGGCGGTGCAGGAGTACCAGAGGTGGAACAGCCTGTACCAAAACAACCTAGAGAGCCACCCCAGTTTGGCCCAGCTGATATAGGTAACCCAGCAGTCCAGACAATGTTTGGGCAGTTCATGACTGCCATGACACACATAACCGATAGGTTGCCTATGCCTGCACATAGGGCACCTGTCCAGCCTGAGGGGCAAGGTATCGGGAAGACGTTCGAGTGACTACGTCGTGTCGGAGCTACCGAGTACCATGGGACTGCTGATCCCGCAGATGCTGATCTGTGGTTGACAGAGCTGGAGAAGGCTTTTAGGATCCTCAACATCCCTGAAGCTGAGAAGGTTAGACATGCTGTCTATCTTCTCAAAGGAAGTGCTGGTCACTGGTGGACCATGGAAGAGCAGAAGAGACCTGGAATAGAGATCTCGTGGGAAGATTTTCGGCGGGAGTTTGTCCAAAGATATTTCCCAAAGACCTTCCTAGACGAGAAGATCTCTCAGTTTGAGAGACTGAGACAGGGTATGATGAACATTAGCGAGTACGAAGCTAAGTTCATGGAGCTGTTGCGGTTTTGCTCGCACATAGCTGCCACAGAAGAAGAGAGAATCAGGAGATTCGAGAGGGGTTTGAATGCTGACATGTCTACCCCCGTGTCTGCCTTAGAGAACCGAGAGAGATTCTCTACCTTCGTTGAATCAGTCTGAAGGATAGAGAGATCTGTGGTTGAGAAGAGGCAAACCCAGAAAAGATATCCACAATTCCAGGGTTCTTCATCTATGGACTTTAAGAAGTCTAGATCCTCTACACCTAACCCTCCACCATCTAGACCTAGTTCTCAGACTGAGTGGTCTCCAAGTAGAGGTAAAGGACAAGGACAACTACCTCAAGAGACTCACAGCTCTGCATCAATGTCCGTTACTGGACCACCAAGACCACAAGAAAGAAGCTGTTATAACTGTGGTAAGGTAGGACATTTGATGAAGGACTGTTGGTCTAAGCCTGTCAGTGTGACACAGCCTCCGAGACAAGGACATCAGGGATCACAGGGGGGACAATCTCAAGGAATAGGTCGAGGACGCGGGCAAGCGTCTCAAGCTGGATCATCAACACCACCTCAACAACAAGCTACGGCAAGGTTCTATGCTATGAGCCCACCAGAGGAAATGGAAGATCCACAAGTGGTGACAGGTCAGATGAAACTTTTATATTCTGATATGTCTAAATCTTGTGTGGTATCTGTTCTGTTTGACCCGGGTGCTACGCACTCTTTCATCACTCGAAGAGTGATTCGTAACTGCAATATGACATCTAGTCATAAGGCAGGTACTTGTCGTTGGAGACTCCGTTGAGTGAGTCTTATATCTTGACATACTTACTTCTATGAGAAGGTAAGGTACTAAAGAATTGATCTAGAAATAGAATTCAGTAAAGTTAATATTTTATGTTTGTAAGAAAGAGAAAAGAGAAGGAACATGGAAAATCTTGTGTGTATAAGGATATGAAAAGTGAGGAATAAGACAGTATGTAAGTGCATACTACTTGATCTCAGTATTTGTAAACCCTGGCCAGGTATACAGCTATTGATGATAAAGTGAGTATGGAAACTCCTAGATTGATATCTTTTTGATTGCCCTGATCAAGCAATCATTCTGATACAATCTAATGAGTATCATGAAATAAGAAATATGGAAAAATCAAAAAGGGAAGAGCTATGTGTCATTCCCAATTAAAAAGGGGAAAGCTATGTGTCATCCCCAACAAAAAGGGAAGAGCTATGTGTCATTCCCAACCAATCAAAAAGGGGAAAGCTATGTGTCATCCCCAACAAAAAGGGGAAAGCTATGTGTCATCCCCAACAAAAAGGGAAGAGCTATGTGTCATTCCCAAACAAACAAAAAGGGAAGGGCTATGTGTCATTCCCAAACAAAAAGGGGAAAGCTATGTGTCATCCCCAACAAAAAGGGAAGAGCTATGTGTCATTCCCAATTAAAAAGGGGAAAGCTATGTGTCATCCCCAACAAAAAGGGAAGAGCTATGTGTCATTCCCAAAACAAACAAAAAGGGAAGAGCTATGTGTCATTCCCAATTAAAAATGGAAGAGCTATGTGTCATTCCCAAATCAAAAAAAAGGGGAAAAGCTATGTGGCATTTCCAATTAATAAGAAGAACTATGTGAACTATCCCAATTACATAGAGTTGTAAAGGATTACTGAGTAAATTATCCTTGTTAGATATATATGTTGTTCCTTTTGATAAATATTCTTGGGTGATGATAGAAGTATGTTCTTTTATGCCTCTTCTTTCCAATAATATGGACATCATATGTTAGGGGTTTATGCTCTGCATAAACATTGGTAAGGTTGAATTAGTGAAAGGAGCCTTGTGTGGAATTGCAGAATTCATGATACCTCCATGATATTAAGATAATATGTGGAGACTTGAGGGCATGATTAATGAATACTCTGTTTCTCCTTTTGTCTGAGATTTCGGGGACGAAATCCTTGTTAGGGGTTTATGATTTGTAACACCCCTGACCTGGGTTATGAACTAACCCTGGAAGTTTTGCCTAATTATGTAATTAATATACTTGTGAACACTCCCTGGCATGTAATTAAGTTCCTCAGGAACATTTATTTTCAATATTGCTCCTTTTTGTATAAAGTTGTAGCATTGTGTTGTATGCAGGGACCTATGTGCAAATTACCCAGTTTAAGGGTTGAACTTGCAAAATTCATAAGATAAGATGTTCCTTTGATGTTGAGACATCATGAGGATGTCTATGATGAAGTTTGAGGGATTTCCCAAGCTTGAGCACCAAGGTGCAGCTGAGGAAGCAATCCCCATGCTTAGAAACCCTAATTTGGGGTAAAATGCAATTTACCCAAATATAGGGGTCCAAGTTGTAATTCTTAATATCTAGAACATCTTTTATGACTCTTGTCATCATTTAGAGTAGAAATGATGAAAGGGACACATCAAAGATTGATCAGATAAGAAAAGATGATCTCTGTGGTGAAAAACACCTAATTTGGGTATAGAAATCTTTCATGGATGTACCCTAGTTGTAGGTTGGCTTTCTTTACCCTTAGATCTTGAGATTCCATGAGATTTTCATAAGGATAGATGAGTTTGGACGTGCCTTTGAGCAAGGAGGGACCTAGATGTGATTTCCAATCTTGTAAGGTCCTTAGGATGTAAAAGGGGCTAAAGTATATAAGCCACCTCTTTACAAGATAAGTGAACGATCTTTCCTTTACTTCATTCTCATCTCTTCTTGCTCAAACGGCCAAGGGTAGCTCTGGAGCTCAGGGGGACGACCAACCTGTTCTAGGTAAGAGAACCCCACCTTCTAGCTCGAATTCATGGAGGAATTCACTTTCTAAGGTTGGTTTTGTGGTTAGCTTACTTAGTCTTCTTGTTCTAGCCGACCAAAGCAACGTTTCCTTGGAGAATTCACCTCTGACCAAGTTGTGGGAGCTCAAGGACGCCATTAAAGGCTTGGAGCTCGAAAGCTTGGAGCTCAAGGAGCAAGCTTTAGGCGGGTTTTATAACTCTAAACTTATGCTTTATATGTATGCTCAATTCTTGCAATTTACTTGGTAAATTCTCCTTCTACCACCCTTCTTCCTTGCACGTTTGTAAGCAAATCAGTAGAGAAACCGACCTTGCAAGAGGTTGAAGATGAGGGGCGTGATTCCCTATGTTACTTTTTCAAACGACCATGGACCCTTTTTGGTCCAAACGGTTGCAATCCGTTCGGGTTCAAACGGTTTCAAACCGTTTGCTCTCAAACGGTCTTGCAAGACCGTTTGGATTGAAACGGTCTCAAGACCATTTGAAAGAGTTGACCAAGGGACGACCGTTTGAGGGTCTGTCCCTAACATATTGAATTTCATCTCTGCAAAGAATCAAAGTCTAATTCTTAACCAATTGAGAGTTGAAGGCACTTCAACATGAAACCCTAATCGGGTGAAAGAGTGCTGATTTGACATATAGATCTTGTTGAGTTTTGGGTTGAAGGACCCAAACGGTCTCAAGACCATTTGGGGATTCCTCCAAACGGTCCTAAGACCGTTTGGGCACAACCCAAGACCGTTTGAAGGTCTAGGGTTAAGTTAATCTAATGGTTTGAGGGTCCAATTGTAGGAAATTGATGAATTGATGAAAATTGCTGATTTTGACCTAATTGGACTTCAACCTTAGTCAAAACGACTTGGATTTTGGTCAAACTTTGGGCAAACGGTCTCAAGACCGTTTGGATGATGTCCAAACGACCTCAAGACCGTTTGGGCCAAGTTTGAGCCCAATTGGAGGTCAATTGATAGGTTCAACCTTGAATTGATTCACATTGTTGAACATTGATGACCAATTAACTTGAAACCCTAATTGAGAACGATTGAACCCTAATTGGCTTGCAATTGAGGGTCAATTTGATGTCTAAGTGGCTAAGGCTAACCCTAATTGACTCAAGTTATAAGTGGTTAGCATAGATTTGATCAATTGAGGGCCTCAACACACATATCCTTGAACTTTGGTGACCTTTGAACCCCTTTGGAGGTCCAAACGGTTTGAGCCCATTTGGACCAAACGGTCTCAAGACCGTTTGGATCCAAACGGTCTCAAGACCGTTTGGGCTCAAACGACCTCAAGACCGTTTGGGCTCAAACGACCTCAAGGTCGTTTGGTCCAAACGACCTCAAACCGATTGAAGCTCCAAACGGTTTGGAAGTCAACCCTTCCAAACGGTCTTCACCTCCAAACGGTCTCAAGACCGTTTGGATCCAAACGGTCTCAAGACCGTTTGGGGTCAAACGGTCTCAAGACCGTTTGGGTGGTTGAAACCGTTTGGAGGTTGAAACCGTTTGGAGATTTGTGATGGTTTGTACTTAACCATTTGATGGTGTAATTAGTTCAATGGTGATCCAACCTAAACCCTAATGGTAACCTAGGTCATTAAGGGACTATGTGATTAGTGAGTTAACCCATGATGGTGATCATGTGGCAAATTACCAAAATACCCTTGAGGGGTCTAAAGGGGTAAAACCTTGTTCTAATCAAACCCTAATCACATGATGTTGATGTTTTGGCTCATGTTAATCAATGGAGACTTATCTCAACCTGATCTAGAGTGGTGTTGTAACCATCTACTAGTGAGAGGAGAGAGAAAGTATTTCTAGAGAGAGAAAGTATCCTAGAGAGAGAGAAAGTACCCTTTTAAGGAGGAAACTCAAGTGAGATACTTCAATTACACATGAATGTGCATGTTTAGGGAATGACCCACCTATGTGAGGTCATGGAAACCCTATTTATAATATCTAATGGATCTTAATCCTAATTGAGAGCCTTAATGATGATGTTTCTCTTACATGATGATGTAATAAGTACAATTCACCATGGAGTGAATAGTAAACCCTAATTGACAGGGTTATTGAATTCAACCCTAGTTGAGGTGATTCCATGTGAAACCCTAGTTAAGGGTGATTCCATGTGAATCCCTAGTTGAGGGTAATTCCATGTGAATCCCTAGTTGAGGGTGATTCCATGTGAAACCCTAGTTGAGGGTAATTCCAAGTGAAACCCTAATTTGAGAATGCATCCTTAATTGTTGAATTGTTTACTATTATCTGTTGAATGAACCATGCAGGTTGTTATGAGATGATGGGCATATCCAGGTATGGAATGCCATGTTATATTAATGAACCATGCAGGTTGTTATGAGATGATGGTTATATCTAGGAATGAAATACCATGTTATATTCATTAAAAGCATGTCTTAAGCTTCATGAATAGTAATCCTTAGTGATGCACTGTGAGTGACATCTTTTGTGGTTTATGGGCTGTAAGAGCCATAAACACCATCAAGGTCATGCTTAACAGATGACTTGTGATGAGATGGCTGAGAACTGATGATTGGAATGAGTTAGGCCTGCTACATTTTAGTATTCTCATATATAGCTGTGATGCTAATGTTTTGTATGATGTTATGAATACTGAATGTACCTAACTAATCAAGTGAAATGTAGAGCCCTGATCATAGATCCATCATTGTCAGAGTCTAAATGATGGTGAAGCAGGTTTTCCCCAGGGAACTCCTGGATCATATACTTTTGAGTATATGGGGTACATGGATGTGTAGAACCTTACATCCTAGTGTAGGTATTTGATGTAGATTCATGTAGTCCATCATTCCCCACCATACAGTCCAAAAGGTGAGATGCATCCCTACACTCCCTTAAAAACATAATCAACAGCGTAGTATATCTGTTAGAGTTATCTACGAGTTATTTGATTGATGTTACCATGAATTGTATAGATGTTCTCACATTTTATTATTGGTTGAACTCTTGCTTATCATCAAACTGCTAGTGAATACCTTGAAGGTTTTTATTGCTTTAGTTATTCCCTGCTTTGCTTATAAAGCTTCTAGTGGAGAGTTATAACTCTCGCTGGGGCAATTATGTATAATTGTCTCACCCCGTAGACTTCTACTTTTTAGGTGGTCGTCGAAGACGGAGGGACAAGAACTCAGGTGACCAATCTCAGCAGCATCAGGAGCAGTAGTTATCTCAGGTGGAGATCCAGCCTGCTTCATGATGTAGTATAGAGTCTGTCCTATGTGTCCTCTGTACTCTCAGGTCCTGGAGTGTTTTGGAGTATGAACTCTTGAGAATTTTGTGTTGTATATAATTACTCAAGAAGTAATTTTTGTCAAGTGTTGTAAACAGTTAAATCCTTTTTCTATGGAAAAGGTTTGTGGTTTCAAGCTCTTATCTCGAAAAGTTTTAATTTCCCGTGATTTTTGTCTTCCACTGTTTACCGATTGCTTCCGCACATGATTAAATCGGGATTAATTCGTAGTTTGGAGATCGGAGCCCACACATGTCACCTATGAATATATGACCGGTCGGCATGTATCAAAAAGAGACAAAGAAAACAAGAGTTGCATTAATAGTTTGAGACCTTTAGTCACCTAAACCTAATCAGACGCATAGTAAGACCAAGCATGGCTGCGAAGGAGTAGATATTTGACATAGATAAGCAAGTAAGATCAATGGTAGAAGTATAACCCCTAGATAAGAAGTAAGAGGGGTCCTTTGTCATGATAATAATGAGGTTTAAATAGTGTTTACACCATGGGAAGGCCATATCCTAAGTAGTATGATGAGACTCTAAGATGATTTTAGTGATTAGGATACACAAAATAAGTAAAACTCTAAGGTGGGTAGTACTTAGAAATTTTGAGGATGAAATTTGATTAAGGTGTGCAGAATTGTAACATCCCAACTTTTTGAATAAAGTAAGATTAAGGTTTTAAATGAAGTGGCTCACCAATTATATTCAAAAGTGGACTTCGATGCAAATATCTCAAGTAGATAACATTCCCTTTAGGTATTATAAAAGACGTGCAACATAATTTTCACTCTCTTTCCATTTTATGATGACAGTAAATCCAATGATGATATAATATGTATTTTCTCTCTCCAAATTACAAGTTTCATGATCATCAACAAGTATATGAACCTATTTAACTAGTTTCTTCTAAAATACTCCATAGAAATAATACATACCCTAAAGTAACCATAAATGGAAACATAAATCAGTTAGGGACCAATCACAATCCATTTAATGTACAAAAGTGATACTAACCACATTATAGCAATGAATCATATTTGGGTTATCAAATATGGAAATTGACTATGAAATAATGATCTAGGCTCTAGAGTAAACACATGGTCCAAATTTCAAGTCAAATGGACCTTGTTTGACCCCTCAACTGATTTTAGAAAGATTTCATATAGTCTTAACTCAAAATATTTGATAGTGTATTTATATAACCTAATTACACCTAAGACCAGTGAATACGGATGCTATCACACGGACTTGTGAGTCCCGCTCCAGATAGGAGTCGCAAATCCCAGGGACTTCCCTAACATCCGAGTTGTGTTCTCCCTAGACTCCACATAGTCCTCACAATCGTGCGACTCCTTCATCTCTATCTGTGTGTGTGCTGCATCTTGTGACCAACCGAGATCGATTTTATGTTCTTGAGACTTCCACGATCTTCCCGATCCTAGATTGATCAGGATTTCCTTCTCTGATCACCTCTGATGCTGAGATCCCCTGTTCCACATAGGGTCGCAGGTTCCCAGGAGCAGAACTTGGGGGGGGGGGGGCTGAAGCCCCCCTCCAAATTCCAAAATTTTTGTATTACGTATCTCTGTTAAAAATAATTACATTTAAGAGGATTAGGGCTTCCTTTTCACTGGATAGATAACCTTCAGGCTGTAATTGTGGGCGTCGTGTGAGTCCTGGAGACAAACACCACAAAAGAACGGAAACTTCTGAATCCCGACTCTGGTTCCCAACTTCCAACCCCCAAAGTGTAAGAGCCCGTTACACTAAATGAGATTACTCAAAATATAAAACACAATCAATCACTAATTAATCACATATCCAAAAATATGGGTAAATTAAAACTGATTTCAACGTCAACACCCTCTCAAAAATATTTGCATAAGAGCCCAATATCTTTCTTATATCCATACTATGCCAAGAATTTGATACAAATTTTTCTATCGTCTTAGCCACCACATATATACACAGGAGAATAATATTCATATATGCCACACAAACAAGTATTAATATGCTAACAAAAGTCTGGTTCATTTGAAACACCATATACAAACTTTTTCTCGCCCGGACCTGAGAGTACAAGGATGACTCTAGGACATACGAGACATCTAATCAACTTTATTAAAGATTCATTACTATAGCTCCTCTTTGCCACCACATGTTTGTTTTTGTCACTTCCGATTACCTAAAAAATGTGGCGAACCACAAGGGTGAGACCCATGTCCCAGCAAGAGATATAACCTCCAACAACATTTATTAATTACAACATTTTTATGCAATTAAACAGTTAAGCAGTTTAATCAGAGATAAAAAATAAGATCAGCAATATTAATTATTAACAAAATACATAAAGGAGTAGATAATAACTATCGTCATTAGCCAGACTATCATCCTTTATCTTGTTGACAATATAAGCAATTCAGTAGCATATGTAGTTCTAGCATCATGAGCAAGTCTAGTAACATAGCATAGCTAACAACATGAGCATGTCTAATTGGTTGAACATATCAACATCATAAGAAGAGCTAACAACATAAGCACAACTACCTGGATAAGCATAATTAGCAGTATATGCATCTCTAATTACAAAGACATGGCTAGCATGCTAAACATAACTAACAACATGAGATAGCTAGCATCATGATTATAATCAGCAGTAGAAATATAGTTATCAACATAAGCATGGCTACTGCATGTATGCATCTACAATCTTAAGCATATCCACAACATAAATATATCTATTATCTCTTAATTGCACTAAGCATCATCTTTATGTAAAGATAACAAACAAGGGTTATCATCCAATATGAAACGTTGTGTATAACCCTAAACAAATATGCTATACGGCTATCTTACATCTTTTATTATGCCCTGAGGAAATTGAGGATACCACTCAAAATCCAACTGACCATTGCTAAGTCAAAATCAGTGCCATACAAGATCTAGTAAGAGCTAGACTCCTAAGATCTTCTCCGCCCCCGGTCAATACGGGTCCTCCATAGAGACACATAAGGTCAAGCTGCTAACAGCCTAGTCCATCCTTGGTACAAGTCACAACACTAGTGAAAGGAGGTGGGTACACATACCCTACCATCTGAGGTACAACCACAGTTGTCCTCCAATCTTATCACATATATAATCATCGAGACACGACCGCAGCCATTCTCAATCACATCAGATGTATGAGGCATGACCATAGCCAACCTCCACAATCTGCACTGTGGATGACAAGGATATATCCTCAACTTGCTACCCCCACATACTCAACAGTATGCGCTCCGAGTTTCCCTTAGGAATACTCGTTTCACCATTTGGCAAATTCTGACACTCAGATGGATCTATGGCACATGGTGCTACATGATTAGAGTTTCACTTGATTAGTTATGCCAATTGGGTGAATTAAGGCTGCATCAAATAAGTGGACATACAAACCCTAATTCACTTCTAGCAAGCATATAAATATCACAACTTTGAAAAGATATAAAATGTGTGAAACATAATTTCTCATCTCATCATCACATGGTACTATTCACTTTCTATTCATGAGACCACACTAGTCATCATACTATCACAAGATAATAATCTTTTTCACAATATCACAGGGTATCAACCCTTATCAACATAAGAGGATTACACCTCATTCAGGGCTCAACCATGCCCAAAGGTCATTAAGACCATCATACTATTCCCTGCAAGATCATCATTATCTTTGCATGCCTTATAACAAGGCTCAACAACATCACTTACATATAATACACCAGATCAGCACAATATTGCATTAATGTGCTAGGAGATATTCATAAACAATCATTGTAGGGTTATATTAACATTAAGAACATAACTTTATTACATCAACATGCAAGGAATCTAGATATGATTAACTCTCATCATATTCATTATGCACATGTTTAGCATAAGAAAGTATCAACCATGTGGCTATGATAACCACCAATTAACATATCAAGGTTATGATCATAGTAAGGAGGTTATTCCACCATCATTCCATCATATAAGAATGTTAAACATGAATACTCATCTTTATCTATTTGCATTAGAGTTAGGTTCACAAGATAAATTATATTAATGTTACTAATCAACACTTATACCCAAACCCTAACTCACGACATCCCCATTAGATCATGGATGCATAAGGTGAAGCATCACCATCACATTCCATACTATTCTCAAGTATTAGCCCACACATAAATCAAGGTGTAACCATAAGGTTATAGCATACTAGGGCTTCAACAACAATAAGATAGTACTCCATGATTGTATTAATCATTCAAGGACTATTTTTGCCCAATTACCATCATTTAGTTATATTAAAGCTAGGTATAGCAAGCTATACCTCAGTAGGGTTACATATCAACACAATATGATTATCATCCCTTCTATTCATATGAGTGAATAGGTAAGACTACCTTATTAAGGGTAACCCTCCATTTGTTCCATCATCATTCAACCCATATCACCATACCACAATGTCACCTAGAACCATTAGATGTTTAAAAGGTAAGATCATTGATTGTTTACATAAGTAAACACCTTGGATAAACCACCTATGAAGTCCTTGATTTGTGCTCTAGAAAGAGTCACCATCTAACCCTAGACATCCCTTGATTAACAACACAAAAAGTTCCATTGAGAGTAGGGTAAAACCCACAATCGACTGTTCATTTAAAACAAGCCATCCATTGTCAACAATTAAGCTCCTTAAGTTGATCATATAAAGTGTGACGACAGTTACCAAACCTATAAACAAATCATTACAATTAAGCGGAATTAAACATAAACAATGAATTAACAAAAATCACTAAAAATTAAAACCAGTTACAAAGAGATCCATTTCCAGGAAACTCTTATAACAAGAACCAAAATATTATATATACATTCTGGTCCACAAAGTACATACCATGTACCTTCTCTTCTCAAAGATTACATACAATAGTTGCTCTGTTAAATCTACACATAAGCAACATAAAACCTCGAGGCATTCAATGCCAAAAATCTCAGATTGATCATAAAAGCACTAACTAATGACTCCAAGGACCTGAGAGTACAGAGACGACACATAGGACTCATGTCTACAAGACACGACAGTTAGTATCTCCACCTGAGATGTCACTTCTATCCCTGATGTTGCTATCCTTCCCCTCTTGTATGGTTTCTACCTCCTCGTCCTCCTCCACCTAAAAAGGTTGGATCCCATGGGGTGAGATAATTGAAATTGTCCCAGCAAGAGATATAACTCTCCGCCAGAAACATTATTATTGCAGATAAATAGTAATAATTGAGCAAAGGATTCTCTATTGAAAAAATGATTTAATCAATATTAAGAAGAATTGAGCAACATCCTCTTTTAAAGCATTACAGTTATAAATGACAGAGTAGTAAATCATCTATCCATTTTAATAGGGAATATGAAGAACATGTATAATATCTATCCATTTAGGACACAATAAGAAATGTAACATCAACCAATGATTTCCATAATTCGTCCTTAAACAAATATGCTACATGGATGATTACATTTTACAATCATTCTTATGCCCTGTGGAAGTGAGCTGTACCGCTCAAATCCAACCTTCGGTTGTGAAACCCAAAGCTGGTGCCATACAAGATCAAAGGAAGAGCCAGACTCCACGATCTCAACCATCTCGGTCAGCGCGAGACCACAAGCAGGACCGCAGTCTCTTGCTTAAGTGACCTCAGTCACATGGTTAGCTCTCATAGGCTACCCATTCTCTAGCCCGCCTTGGTATAGGTCCCGACGCTAGTAAATCTAAGCCATGGACCAGTTCACCGTGCTCTCTGAGCCATGAACGCATTCATGCTCTATCACACTGAGCCATGGGCCTGTTCACCATGCTCTTAAACATATCTTGAGTCTACAACCGAAGTTTCACTCTAATCCTCCTATTTTCGTCTAGGAGAAACCCCGTATATTCAACAATATACACTCCGAATTAACCAGCAGGAGAATCCATTTCACCTTCACCAACTACTGACGATGATGAATCTATGGCCAGGACTCTACATGATAATATTTCACTTGATTATTTAAGTACATTACCATATTCTTTTAACATCATTCAAGTTTTCAAACAAGAACTATTATGACAAATGCTACAAAGAAACATGTAATACTTCTATCAAGTACTCTTTAAAACTTTATAAAATATTGGGATCTCAATCCCTTATCTCATTACTGGGAATTCACATCCCTCAACAATACCATCATCATGTTTACTGGATCTAGTTATTCAAACCCTTAGTTCATCACTGAACATGGTTACCACTATCAAGTAACTATTACCTCCAGGTCATCTAACCAAGGTATTCATGATACTTGTTACACAAGCATCTCACATAGTTCACCAGGCATATTAAACTTCTTGTCACCTTTCACTAGACAACAAATAAAATAATGACTCACAAGGCCCATTAACATCATGGTTCATACTTGGTTATGCTCATCATCTCATGATACCTGCATGGTTAGTATACTTGATAACAACCATATCAATTACATATCAACATTATGCAATATGAAGATAACATCACTATTCCCTCATTAGGGTTAGGGTTTCCCATCTTTATCAATTATGGTTTCACATAACATCAACCTATATTAGGGTTTCACATAACATCACCCTATATTAGGGTTTCACATAACATCACCCTATATTAGAGTTAGGGTTTCCCATCCTTCTCGATTAGGGTTTCATGATCACATTATCAAAGATCAAACCCTAATTCAAAACTCCATGCATCTTGGAGAATGCATTGATATTACAATTAATATCCAAAACCTAACTCATTGTTCCAAATGTCTAGAATTACATAATACCTTCATAAGTATTCAATTAAACTTATGTATTGTAATTTTCCTTATTGATTAGGGTTTCCATTCTCCATTGATTAGGGTTTTATGATTACCTCATTAATCCAAACCCTAAGTCAATGCTTCCACATATCTTAGAGCACATAGAATTATTTAAATATTAAATCATACTTATCATTGTTCCATGTAATTAGGAACACACATCATCGTCATCATACCTTATTAGGTTAACTTAACCTCTTACTAAAGTACATACAACTATGCTTATCATAGTGTACTTAATTTATTACTTTCATAGGCATTGAGTGATAATCACTCTAATTATACTAATCACCTAAGTACTTTAGAGGTACTTCCATTGAAATCAACCTTGAGATACTCTTCAACAACTTCTGGGGTTATTAGTACTTACATAGTTTGAATTAATTGGACCTTCAAACGATTTGGACCAATTGAACCTTCAAACGATTTGGACCAATTGAACCTTCAAACGGTTTGTACCAATTGAACCTTCAAACGGTTTGAACCAATTGAAACTTCAAATGGTTTGGACCAATTGAACCTTCAAACGGTCTAGTCCTAAACCTTCAAACAGTTTGAGACCGTTTAGACCTTCAAACGGTCTTGGTATTTATATCATTAAACAGTTTGAAGACCGTTATACCTTAAATGGTCTTGGTCTCTAATCCCTCAAACAGTTTGAAGACCGTTAGACCTTATACGGTCTTGGTCTCTAATCCCTCAAACGGTTTGAAGACCGTTAGACCTTGAACGGTCTTGGTCTCTAATACCTCAAACGGTTTGAAGACCGTTAGACCTTAAATGGTTTTGGTCTCTAATCCCTCAAATGGTTTGAAGATTGGTTTAACCCTAAATAGTTTGAGACCGTTTGATCCTCAAACGGTTTGAAACCATTTGGTCTCTAAAATTAAGGTCTTGAACCCAATTAAGCTAGGGTTCTGAAATCAATTGAGTTTGATTCTAGGGTTTTGAAACCAATTGAATTTTATTGTTTTAAGTTATTAGGTCATGAGACCAATTGATCCTTGAATCCATTGAAACCGTTTGGTCTCTAACAGTTTGAAACCGTTTGACCTCTAACGGTTTTGAAACCATTTGGTCACCAAACAGTTTGAAACCGTTTGACCAAAAAAATTGAAACTATTTGTTTTTTATATTCTTGAGGTGTGTGCTAAGATGATGTCATCATAATCAAGCTTCATACCTCTGAGTTCTACTATCATGTATATGATAAACTCATCAATTATTCAAGAAGAAAATAAAAGATCAACATATGATGAGAAATTGAAATCAATAATAACATTGATGGGTTCAAGTTATATAACCCGCCTTCAAAGTAGCTTCAAAGCTTCAAGCTTCTCATCTCTAATGGTGAAAGAATATCCTTCAACTATCCAAGGTTCGTTTCCAACTCTTTGGATGCAAAAGATAGCCAAGGTTGAGCATTGGATGGAAGAGAGAAAAAAAATAAATGTTGAAGTCTGATTTCAACCATCAACCCAAGGTTGAAGATGATCATGGAGCTTACTTTCAGCTTGAGGAACGTTTTCCTCCTGCTCCTATGCTCCTTGGTTGTCGGCCAAAGCAAGGGAAGAAATTGGTTTGCAAAAATAGCCTTTCAAGTAAGGAGAAAACCGAGTACATATAATTGATTTTCTAGGAGAGAGAAACTAGAAGAAATTCATCCACTTTCTTACCACATGCCCCCTCCCTTCCTTGCCTTCGAAGCCATCTTCCTTTTTCCTCAATATATTTTCAATTATCCTTGAATTAAAAGCAACCACTTAAGCACCTTAATCATTATAATACTATTATCCATTTTTAGTGGACATTACTTTTTAATTAACAAATGTGAGTGGATTTCTTCACCTACTTAGGATATTTCAGTTCCACTAAAGGCATTTGGACGTACTCCCACTGTAGGATTTCAACCACATCCTTTTTAGTTGATGGGCACTTCAATTAATATATTTATTTTTGCTACAAAATAAATTAGGGTTTCATTTATGCTTATTTCTTGATTATTTTATTATCAAGATTATCTCTCCTCAAATGTGGTTCAAACAAGACGCCCCTTTCTTTTTCTTTTCTCTATGTGATACCAAGAAACAATAGGGACACTCTTGAAATGGTATTTTACATATTCAACCCTAGATTTTGGGTAATTTGCAAATTACACCAAAACTAATATTCAATACACAAGCATTACTCAAACAAGCTCCTTCTTGGAACTTAGGCTTCCACAAGCCATACCTCAACATCATTCTCATTCTTATGATTATATAACACTTGAGGAACATTTATCATGTAACATTTGCAAGGTAACCCCTTAAATTGGATAAATTGCACTTTAGTCCAAAACAAACAAAATATTATTTCAACATTATTCAAATAGGACCAAAATTGAAACATAAGCTCTCCTTTAGTCTTAATTACTTTTCAAAAGATAAATACAAGAATATAAGCAACATACTTAAACAAAACTTCTAGGGTTAAGGCATAACCCAGGTCAGGGATGTTACAAAAAGGAAACCATCTAAATCACATTATTAGGACCAACATATCACATTAGCCATTATTACACTTTATTGGAGGAATAAATAATAGATCTTGACCATTGGGTCAAGTTTATATATTAAAACTATCAATTACAGTATAGGTCCGACCATTGCATCAAATGACCCAAGAAACCATTGGTCTAAGGCTTAATTGACGATACAACTACAATGCTTGACTCAACGTAGGTTTAAGAGACTTGATACACCATCATTAGTGACTATTAAATCACCATAGATTGTTAGATCAACACTATATTCATTAATCAACATCAAATATTAAGCTAATGTTGTCATTGATTGATAACATCTGTAGGGTACTTAATGGTTGATCATTAAACTTCTAATTGGTCCAAAACCTGACCTAAGGGGGGTGACCATAGGTTGTCACCATAATTTTACACCCTTGATCATGACCATAAGTTGTTATGAAGACAACACCATAGGGTTGTTGCAATGGTACCATCATCGGGTCATGGTTTATAGAAGAAATCAGCTTTAAATCCTAAAATTGACCATTGTTTGATAGGTTCTTAGCACCATAGGTTGTCAAAACAACCTGATCCGAGTCATATTATACCTTAGGAATAACGTACACATGATCACAAGTTCATCTAGAACTGAAATAATAGTAGGGAACATTATAAAAATCAAAATCCAAGTGAAGCATAGTTTTTTAGTGCATAAATCATCATTTTCAAGCAAGAACATGGGCTAGTAAGCTTATGGTAAGCATTAAACATGGAGCAAGTTATAAAACTTGCCTCTAATGAGAAGATGAAACCCCACACAGAAGAAATCTCGAGAAGGTAGGGTAGAAAATCTAAGAGTAAGCTATGAATTTGTCCATTTAGCACCTTTCTTCATCAAATGAGCAAACCCTAAGCATAAGGGGCAAGAAAGGTAGGGTTTTAGAGCTTTAGAGCAATTTCTACCATGAAACAACAAGGTTCCGACCTGGAGAAAGCTAGGAGGAAGGATAAAAAATAATTATACGGAGGAAAGAAGGGAATTCTTACACTTTTAGGTCAAGATCACTAGAAGGAAGCTTTTTCAACCCTAAAATGAAGTCAATTTCAACCTTAGAGCCTTTCTCCAAGAAGATCCTCACTTTCTTATTCCTTGGGCAACACAATTCGCAGATGAACAGAGGGAGAATGAGGTTGGGAGAAGGAGGGAGGTGTGGAGAGAAAATGGCTCATTTTGGTGGTTGGGAATAAGTATATGACACTTTAAGATAAAGAAAAGGAAAAAGTTGAAGTTCGAGTATCTATCCAAGTGTCCATGGCCTTAATTTATTAAGAATATACAAGCACACACACAACCAGCTCCCCCACCATGTGTATAGACCTGCTTAGATTTCCTTTGTCGAAATTCCCAGCCAATCACATAATTCATTAGTTGATAGCTACTAAAGGTAGCTCATTCGTGAAGGGGAAACCCCTAAATTACCCTTGGCGAAAACACCTTCAAACTAAGGTTTAAATAGGCTCCCCATGGCTCAGAAAGCTCAATAATGATGATAGAATATCCAAGGAACATAATGCAAGTGATAAATTGCAAATAAAACCTCTCAATTGGGTAAATTGCAGAAAAGTCCAAAATGTGCATAAAATTGCATAACTTGCTTAAACAATGTCCAAATTGGACCAAATTTGAAACTTAAGCTTGTATTATGATTTCAAATCATATAAAAAGGTTATATAAGTGTTATAAGAAATAAAGTATGATAATTAAGCTCATTCAACTCATTAAACCAGTTCAGGGGCCTTACATAAAGGGTTGACGATTGATGACTCGGTTTGACCGTGTCGTGCGTACTGCGAAGTCTGTCAGTAGAGATCATACATCCATGACTGAATGACTATGACATAATTCATCTGTAGCAACTAGAAATGGGGTGCGATGAATTGTGATTCGGGCCGCTTCACACCCTACCCGGTCAAAGGGCTCCCCTCCGTTTCACAAGCCTTTGTCATTGAACAGAGGAGGGAGGGCAGAAGGCATGGAGCACTGAGCACAACCTTTAATCCCACCTGGGTGTAACATCTAGTAGTGTAGACAAAAGAGAAGGCCGATGGCAGAAAACTTCTGGACTCTAGAGTTTGATCTCTCCCGTGTGGTTGAGCAATTACACTGTGTTGTTGTGTGGCTGCGCCTGTACGTGTGCTCACAAAATGGACAGAACTGGGAAAAACCGAGGAGCATACGACTTCTAACAAGTATTCGTCTATTGTCAGTGTGAAGCACTGAAGGGTTGAGAGAAAAGTAGTTAGTTAAGGAAGAAGTCCACCGTCAACTTGGTTGTACTCTGGCAAGGTATATTTTTTATTAGAAATTTCATTGGCTGGCTCGTACTCCAACAGGCAACAAGGCACATTATATTTATTATAAGTGCAGATCCATTGAAAGTTAACATTTGATATGCTCCATAGGAGACATATCCTACATGCTACAAGTATGCACTTTATAGATCCTAAAGCAAAATAATATACAATGAATATAATATTGACTCTCATGTGATATTCGTCTATACAATCCTTTTATATAATAATTATAGAAGTCGTATGATGATGGCTAGTCGATCAATAAACTATTATCTTGATGGTAGAAGTAATTATGGGAATTAGCAATGAAAAGATTTTGCAATATTTTCAGAATATGAAAATTCGTCGAATTCAACTCTCTTCCTCCAATTAGTCATAGATTTCGTATGTATTTTTATTTCAAGACGTTGTTGATTCATAGTACTTGTAATGACTCTTGTTATGTTATTATCTGTTTCTATTATTCATAGGATGGTATATATATTATTTTAGCAATACTACACTAAAAAATATTCATTAGATGCAAATGTATCTATGTCGAGTAGGAAAAAAGTGTCAAGAAGATCTACTATTTTGATGATCTATTTAACTCATACCCCACTATGATTTTCTAGTTCTGCCACTATCTGTGTCCATGGAGCCTCTTCAAACTCGACTGACTGCTTTGAGGTCCATGGCCTGGCGCCATCCTCACCGAAGCCCTCTGCCTAGGAGGCGCAATAGTGCCCAGCAGAGGTACTGGGTTGCTCGTAGGAGGTCGCATCTACGGGAGAATATGAGGGAGGCGGGTCAGCAGGCCACAGATGAATTGAACCCAAGAAAGATATCTGTTGTTCTGGATTTACAAGGTAAAGAGTATAAGAGTATACTTGTTGATGTGTATGCCCATGATTGGTTCAGAGGTATTTATCTTAGAATAATCTTATATAATTAATGGTAACTCGGATTAAGATGAATTATATATTAAAATGTATTAGGAAAGTGCAAGGAATGAAATAAAAATATAATCAAATCCTAGTTCTATCTCTATATCTAAAAGTACCTAAAGTTACCAACTTCAATGTGCTAAATGTATAAAAAACCCTAATTCCTTAGTTTTAATGATCATGATAAGTTTAAATGTTCCTAAGAATCAAATTCTAACCTATGTGGATAAAAAGATCATATTGGATCTAATTCAAGGTTAATAATTCCTATTTTATCAAAAATTAGGGTCTTAGGTGATGAATAGAATATAGATTGATATGTTGAATTTTATGAACAAGGTGTTTAGGGTTTTCAACCCCAAGGACATGATTAGGGTTTACTGAACCTAGGAAGGAAGATCAGACCTCCTCTAAGTGCAAGGTAAGTGGTCCATGCTAGTTTAACATAAGTATATGTATGCATGTATGCAATGAATTTTATGAATGTGTTGTCTATTTCAATTGCTTAAAGTCAATGAACTTGTGATGAATTGAATGTTTAATTTTTACTGACCATATTATGGTATCATCTTCATGCACATTAAGAGTAGAGTCAATATTAAGATTTAAGAGAAAGTTAAGAGTTTTAAGAGAAATATAATTATTAAAAGATCACTTATATAAGATCCTCACCAAGAGGCTCCTCAGAGCAAAATTAAGAGGCACTTCGGTGCATAAGAGAAGAGGCACTTCGTTGAAACCCAAGAGACACTTTGGTGCAATACGAGAGGCACTTTGGTGAATAAGAGAAGAGGAACTTCAGTGCAAAATCTGAGGATTCTTATATATGTCAAGATAAAATAAGTAATCAAAAGAAATTGTGTCCCTTTTTATTTTTTAATGTTCAAAGTTTATTTTTAGTTTACATGCATCCTTTAAATTATAATGTATTCAATTCCACTTATCATTAGTTTGATGCATGGTTGCGGGCGCGATGCCCGCATGTACATAGAAACGTCAAGGATAACACCACGTGAAGATCAACTTAAGGAATAGATCGAGGTTTCCCAAAGACCTGCCTAGTGGGGTTCCATCTACAATAGAAGATCCTAATGTTTATAGATTTACATCTTAAATGAAGTCTAAACATGTTTGGCTTAATTTGTTTCAATTCAAGAACTCAATTGTACTAGTTTGCCATGGAACAATGTATGAATCAAGTTCAATATTCATGCATGGTGTTTCATTTATCTTTTTACAAGGTATATCATGTTCAATGTTCCTCCAAGACAAGTGACCCATGTTATGGACAACATAGGGTTTTCTTCCGTTGACGTATATATGTGCTTAGAGGAGCGCTACATTGGTAACCTAGTCTGATTCTGGTCAGCTGGTCAGGATTGAGTCAGGATTCAATCTTATTCTATTTGGCTACCAGTCAGGATTCAGTCTGATTCTGTTTAGCGACATTGTCAGGATCTGGCTCTCCTATCCTATTCTTACAGAACAGTTTGTCCAGTTCTTACAAAACATTTTTAAATATAAAGACCATAGAATTGTGTTGACTATGCAATACAAGATTAACATTTACAATAAATATATAAGTTTATACAAGAATGATTCTGTTTGTTTTTTCTTTTATATATATGAGTATTATTACTTTTATATGTATTTTTAAAGTAAATATTACTTTAACCATGACTGTGTGAATGCATGGCATATGTCTTGTTGTATGTATGTATACTTGTGTATTTTTGCATAAATAGGTAATAACAAAATAATTGACGACAAACAACTTAAATTTATCGTAATACCCAATATTCTTTTACAAAATACAACATAAATTACACACAAGTGTCATCACAATTTGAAATATAAAAAGGTCAAATGACGTAAGATACTAACATGCATTCGCTAAACTCATTTTCTGCATCATTATTGGCTTCGACAATATTAGGTTGTTTGTCTGTCTCTCTGATTATTGATTGTTGTGCTTGGTTGAGAACTTCCCACTTGATCAAGTTGTTGTTGTATTTCCGATGGATAAGTACGGAGCTTGTCCAGAATGTGCGCTGAACTACATCTACAATTTTTAGCACTTTCCACCTTGCCTTAAAGATAACCATGTTTATGTCAGTCCTCCCAGTTAATGTATGGAATTCTGCAAGGGCATCACGCCAACCTTGACGTACATGAGGCCTACACAAGCGCTACACGTAAAACTGACGACCCAACACTATGCCAAGTGCAGCATCTGACTCGTCATCCAGGTGAAAATGATTCATTGTGTGCGAGAGTGTCTGCAGCATAGATTAATAACTATCAAACCAATGTATTCGATGATAAAATAGGTGACATAAGTGGAGCCAATGTATTCGATAACAAAAAAGTAGGTGATAGAAATGAATTTAAAATAATATAGATGCTTGATACATGCACAACAAAGGATAAAATAAAATGTAATTAGATGTAAGGTACAATAAACTTTGTTTAACCAACGATACTAAAGTAAACCAAACATATCAGATTCATATTCTAATTGAAATACATATAAAAGTAATTGTTCCACAAAAATATATAAGTCATTATTCCACAGAAATTGAGATGACATAACTTACATCACAACTTAAATAAAACAGATAATATCATATCTAAATATTGGGCAAAAGCAGCATGGTCCAACGGAGAGGAGACAAAAAAAAAACAGCGTGCCTTGCAGTTGCCTAGATCTAGAAACCCACAAGCATCTTCGGATGGTGACCAACCACTATGTTTCCCATTCTTTAGTGTGGAGGTAGGCTTTTTGTTGATCCCAGGTAGGACTGTCCTAGTTGGCCCAGCTTAGGGCCTCGTCGTACTCGTCCCATGACACGAGACACTCTTCCTACAATGCTGCCTTGTCCTATTCTTTGACGTTGTCTTTCGGCCAATCAAACAACAGTGGCATATGACAAACTAGGTGAGTGAAACCATCATTGCTTTGTTCTGGTCTTGCATTTAGGGAATGAGACTGGGAAGGCTCGCAAAACTTCTTCTTGCACATGAGTTTTTCATTCACATATTTCTCTTTTCTTGCATGCGACATCAGATTTTTTTCAAACTTTGAATGCGACATTGAAAATGACTTAGACATCTAAACATAATAGATAAGTACGCGTTTGAGAAAATTATGATCACAACAAAGTAAGGATGATAATAAGTTGCACAAACTAGGAAAACAGTTAAGAGAAATTGAAATAAATAGTTAGTGTATTTGACATAAACTTCAACATATAGTGGTTCATAATCATTACAAAAATAAAAGTTGGCGAACAAATATAAATAAGTACTCGTTTGACCAAATACTGATAGTAATAAACTAATAGTCACAATAATTTACAATTAGTGTTCATAATCATCAGATCAAGTACATTTTCAAATGAATACAAAACAAAAAATAAACATCCCTAAGGTGGTGAACAATTTCTTGCAACTTCATTTGTTGCCTTCACCACCTAATCCCGTAGCCGCATCATTCTTGTTTTCAACATTGTTGTGAGAATCCGTTACAATAAATGAGATTACTCATAACATAAAGCACAATTGATCACTAATTAATCACATACCCAAAAATATGGGTAAATTAAAACCGATTTCAACATCAACACCTGCTTAGAAACATTTGTATAAGAGCCCAACATCTTTCTTTTATCCATACTATACCAAGAATTTGTTACAAATCGTTCTATTGACCTAGACAAAACATATATACATAGGAGAACAATATTCGTATATGCCACACAAACAAGCATTAACATGCTAACAACATTCTGATTTGTTTGAAATACCAAATACAAACTTTTTCCTACCAGGACCTGAGAGTACAGAGATGACTCTCGGACACACTATACATCTAATCAACTTTCTCAAAGATTCATTACTATAGCCCCTCTTTTCTGCCACATGTTTATTTTCATCACTTCTGATTACCTAAAAAAATGTGGCGAACCACAAGGGTGAGACCCATGTCCCAGCAAGAGATATAACCTCCAACAACATTTATTGATTCCAACATTTATAGGTAATGAGGTAGTTTCAATAGTTTAATCATATATAACAAATAAGCTCAACAACACTGATGATTAACAAAATACATAAAGGAGCAGATAATAAATATCTTCATTATCCAGATTATTCTCATATCCCTATTAACAGTATATGGAGTCTAACAACATGATCATCTCTAACATCATGAATAAGTCTAGTATCATATGCATAGCTAACAACATCAATATGTCTAACAAGTTGAACATATCAACATCATAAGAAGAGCTATAACATAAGCACAACTATCTGGATAAGCATGATTAGAAGTATATGCATATCTAGTTACAAAGGCATGGCTAGCATGATAAACATAACTAACAACATGAGATAGCTAGCATCATGATTATAATGAGTAGTAGCAGTATAGTTATCAACACAAGCATAGCTATTGTATGTGCACATCTACAATCTTAAGTATATCCACAACCTAAGTATATCTACTATCTCTTAATTGCATTAAGCATCATCTTTATGTAAAGATAACAAATAAGGGTTATCATCCAATGTGAAACGTCATGTATAACCCTAAACAAATATGCTACACTACTATATTACATCTTTTATTATGCCCTGGAGAGTTTGAGGAAGAGTCAGACTCCAAGATCTTCTCCATAATCGGTCAGTACGAATCTACACCGTAGTGACATATAGTCAAACTACAAAATAGTGACATATAGTCCTGTAACTATCCCACCTTGGTACATGTCATGACGTTATCATCTAGGGTATCTAAACCCAATCACTGAGGTACAACCGCAGTTGTCCTCTAATCACATCATGTTATAATCACTGAGACCCGACCAAAGTCGTTCTCAAGAAGAAGTCTAGGTATGACCACAACCATCCTCCCGAAACACTTGGTGTTAGGATGACAATCACTTCACATACTTAATAGTATGCACTCTGAGTTTCCCATAGGAATACTCGTTTCACCATCCAACAAGTTCTGACACTGAAGATGGTTCTATGGCACAAGGCACTACATGATTAGAGTTTAACTTGATTAGCTATCTCCAATTCGGTGAATTAAGGCTGCATCAAACAAATGGACATACAAACCCTAATTCACATTTAGCAAGCATATAAGTATCAGAACTTGAAAAGTTATAAAATGTGTAAAACACAATATCTCATCTCATCATCACATGATACTATTCACTTGTCATTTATGAGACTACACTAGTCATCATACTATCACAAGATATAAATCATTTTCACAATATCATAGGGTATCAACCCTTATCAACACAAGAGGATTACACCACATTCATGGATCAACCACGCCCAAAGGTCATTAAGACCATTATACTATCAAAGGATATAAATCCTTTTCACAATATCACAGGGTATGAACCCTTATCAACACAAGAGTATTACACATCATTTAGGGCTCAACCATGCCCAAAGGTCATTAAGAACATCATACTATTCCATGCAAGATCATCATTATCTTTCCATGCCTTATAACAACGCTCATCAACATCACTTACATATAATACACTAGATCAACACAATATTGTATTAATGAGTTAGGAGATATTCATAAACAATCATAGCAGGGTTATATTAACATTAAGAACATTCTGTTATTACATCAACATGTAAGGAATCTAGATATGATTAACCCTCATCATATTCATAATGCACATGTTAAGCATAAGAAAGTATCAATCATGTGGCTATGATAACCACCAATTAACATATTAAGGTCATGATCATATTAAGGAAATTATTCCACCATTATTCCATCATATAAGAATGTTAAACATGAATACTCATCTTTATCTATTTGCGTTAGAGTTAGGTTCAACAAGATAAATTATATTAATGTTACTAATCAACACTTATATCCAAATCCTAACTCACGACATCCCCATTGGATTGTGGATGCATAAGGTGAAGCATCAACATCACATTCCATACTATTCTCAAGTATGAACCCACACATAAATCAAGGTTTAACCATCATGTTATAGCATATTAAGGTTTCAACAACAATAAGAGAGTGATCCATTATTGTATTAGTCATTCAAGGACTATTCATACCCAATTACCATTATTTAGTTATATTAAAGCTAGGTATAACAAGCTATAACTCATTAGGGTTACATATCCACACAATATGGTTATCATCTATTCTATTCATATGAGTGAATAGGTAAGACTACCTTATTAAGAATAACCCTCCATTTGTTCCATCATCATTCAACCCATATCACCATACCACAATGTCACCCAGAACCATTAGATGTTTAAAAGGTAAGACAATTGGTTGTTTACATAAGTAAACACCTTGGATAAACCACCTATGGAGTCCTTGATTTGTTCTCTAGAAAGAGTCACCATCTAACCATAGACATCCCTTTATTAACAACACAAAAAGTTCCATTGAGAGTAGGGTAAAACCCACAATCGACTGTTCATTTAAAACAAGCCATCCATTGTCAACAAGTAAGCTCCTTAAGTTGATCATATAAAGGAAACCATATAAATCTCATTATTAGGACCAAAATATTACATTAGCCATCATTCCACTTTATTGGAGGAATAAACATTAGATCTTGACCATTGGGTCAAGTTCATATGTTAAAACCATCAATTACGTTATAGGTCCGACCATTGCATCAAGTGACCCAAGAAACCATTGGTCTAAGGCTTAATTGATGCTACAACTATATGATTAACTCACCATATGTTTTGGAGACTTGATACACCATCATTAGTGACCATTAAGTCACCATAGATTGTTAGATCAACACTATATTCATTAATCAACATCAAATATCAAATTAACATCACCACTGGTTGATAACATCATTAGGGTACTTAGTTGTTAATCACTAGGCTTCTAATTAGGCCAACACCTGACCTAAGGATTGAACGTAAGTTGACACCCTTGGTCACCACCATCAGTTGTCATGAAGACAACACCATCAGTTGTTGCAATGGTATCACCATCGAGTCATGTGTTTATAGAAGAAATCAACTTTACCCTAATATTGACAATTGGTTGGTAGGTGCTTAACACCATAGGTTATCAAATCAACCTGATCCAAGTCATATTATACCTTAGGAATAATGTACACATGGTCACAGGATCATCTAGAACTGAAATTAGAATAGAGAACATTATAAAATCGAAATCCAAGTCATGCATAACTTTTTAGAGCATGGATCATAATTTTCAAGCAAGAACATGAGCTAGAAAGCTTATGGTAAGCAATAAACGTGAAGCAAGTTATAAAAATTTCCTCTAATTAGAAGATAAACTCCCAAACATAAGAAAAGCTGAGAAGGTAGGGTAGGAAATCCAAGCATAACCTGTGAACTCGTCCATCTAGCACCTTTCTTCATCAAATGAGCAAACCTTAAGCATAAGGAGCAAGAGAGGTAGGGTTTTAGAGCTTTAGAGAAATTTCTACCATGGAAAAACAAGGTTCTGACCTGGAGAAAGGTAGGAGGAAGGATAAAAAATAAATAAATGGAGGAAAGAAGGGGATTCTTACTCTTTTAGGTCAAGATCACTAGAAGGAAGCTTTTCAAACCCTAAAAGGAAGTCAATTGCAACCCTAGATTCTTTTTCCAAGAAGATCCCCTCTTTCTTCTTCCTTGGACAGGAAATTCGCAGAAGCACAGAGGGAGAATGAGGTTCATATAAGGAGGGAAGTGGTGGAGAGAAAATGACTCATTTTGGTTCTTAGGGATAAGTATATGAAACTTTAAGATAAAGAAAAAGAAAAAGTTGAAGTTCTAGTATCTTTCCAAGTGTCCATGGCCTTAAACTATTAAGAATATACAAGCACACACACAATCAGATCCCCCACCGTACATAGAGACATGATTATCCCACATTTCTTGAATTTCCAAGCAAAACAAATAATTCATTAGTTGATAGCTACTAAAGGTAGCTCATCCATGAAGGGCGTAAACCCTAAAATACCCTTGAAGAAAACACCTTCAAACCAATGTTTAAATAGACACCCCATGGCTCAAAAAGACCAAGAATGATGAGAGAATATCCATGGAACATAATTCAAGTGATAAATTGCAAAGAAAACCTCTCAATTGGGTAATTTGTAGAAAAGTCCAAAATGTGCATAAAATTGCATAACTTGCTCAAACAATGTCCAAATTGGACCAAATTTGAAACATAAGCTTGTATTATGATTTAAAAGAATATAAAAAGGTTATATTAGGGTTATAAGAATTAAAGTATGATAAATAAGCTTATTCAACTCATTAAGCACGTTTAGAGGCCTTACAACTATAAACCCCTAATAGGGATTTTGCCCTCGAAATCCAAGATAAACAAAGATGGGTACTTCCTTTTCACCTCATCCTATTACATTCACATGGTTACTTACATATGATGGTGATGTCACATCATTCATACATATCTCCACTTGGGTCAGCACAACCTCCCCCCCCACATAAGAAGACATTTGCAAATATGGAACATAGAAACTTGTTGTGCCACCTGTACAAATCTAATATTAACTTTCAACTTTAAATTATAGATATCATCCTAAAGTTATATATATTATATCAAAAAACCATCTATCCTTGATAGTGGTCTTGCCCAGCTATCACTAGACCATACACAACATTATGGAGTCACTTTTGTTTTTTCTTCCAAACAACATTTATAGGATCAACATCAACTCTATCTCTCTCTATGGGAGAGGAATACCTGGAATGTTCATTTAATAAACATCTCCAACCTTCACATATTTCTCATATTATTGATACATCATGGATACTAGGATTCATTACCTTGGCATCCACCTTATGTGCTATAAGGAAAGCTCACATCATTATCTCATCCACTTTTACCAACATAACAAATATCAAGAAATATAAGAGGAGTCTTCCTAATTATTGGAAGGTTCAAAAGAAAACTCATCACAAACTTTATGATCTTGGAACCATAGTCCAAGCAATCTTATGCTATAATAAGCTATCCACCCTCATGTTTGCATTGAATCCACACGTACCAAGTGGCAATGATCCACTTGAAACCTGTGACCTAGAAAGGAAAGACACAAAGGGAAACACACTTCCCATACCATAGCAACATTGTTCAAGGGTCACTAGCAAAAAGGTAACCAATTCTATTTTCATTATGTGAGTTACAACTTCTTATGTATAATTTTACCCCTTTATTGTTAGTTCCCTGCCATTAGCATATGAATCATCATGATTAACATATCTCAATACTCCTTCCTTGATGACTATTTATCATACTTGGGTATGTTCTCTTATTTTATTATGTTTTTCAACTACTTATCAATAGATAAATCATTATATTCCACATTTTCTTCATTAAACATGGATCATTTGCCTTAATTTCTTTCACATGCTATGCTGATTTACATTAACACTTTTTTACACACATAGGTTGGTATGAGATTAAATCAGGTTCCACCTTATTCCTTTGTCATTATTCCCATTTATCTTCTCATTTTGTACTTGTTATAGGAGTTCTTTCCATCTTATGTGGATTTCATACCTTGATTCACTTTATAAGCATAGACTTATCTGTCTTTTACTTTATTATCTTCTTGAATCACATCTTCAAGAACTCCTCTTTTTCTAATTTGTATTCAGATTTAGATTTCATGGTGTTATATCTTTCTCTTATAGTTACCAAAAATTCAAGTTTTGATAGATTATGATGCAATCTTCTTTAAGGTAGGATTGAGATATTCATACCATGATTTTTTATTCATTATGCTCTTTAGATTGTCTCAAAATGACTACTTGATCAGAGTAATCAGAAAGATAACAATCTAAGAGTTCCATACTTACCTTTTTTTCAATAATTGAATACCTGGCCAGGGCACCCAAATACTGAGATTAGGCAGTATACACTATATTTTTATGTAATATTCCTAATTTTGACATCATCCTGGTCCTAAGTCCTAGTATCCCTGTAGACTCAGTGAACCTAAAGCTTTGATACCAACTTGTGAGAACCCATTACACTAAATGATATTACTCAAAACATAAAGCACAATTGATCACTAATTAATCACATACCCAAAAATATGCATAAATTAAAACCGATTTCAATGTCAGCACATACTCAAAAACATTTGCATAAGAGCCCAACATCTTTCTTTTATCCATACTATGCCAAGAATTTGATACAAATTGTTCTATCACCTTAGCCACAACATATATACACAGGAGAACAATAGTCGTACATGCCACACAAACAAGCATTAACATGCTAACAACATTCCGATTTGTTTGAAACACCATATACACACTATTTCTGCCCGAACCTGAGAGTACAGGGATGACTCTAGGACACACTAGACATGTAATCAACTTTCTCAAATATTCATTACTATATCTCCTCTTTGCTGCCACATGTTTGTTTTCGTCACTTCTGATTACCTAAAAAAATGTGGCAAACCACAAGGGTGAGACCCATGTCCCAGCAAGAGATATAACCTCCAACAACATTTATTGATTCCAACATTTTTAGGTAATTAGATAGTTTAAGCAGTTTAATCATATATAACAAATAAGCTCAACAACACTGATGATTAATAAAATACATAAAGGAGAAAATAATAACTATCTTCATTAGCCAGATGATTCTCATATCCCTATTAACAGTATAAGGAGTATAACATCATGATCATCTATAACATCATGAATAAGTCTAGTATCATATGCAATATAGCTAACAACATCAACATGTCTATTAGGTTGAGCATACCAACATTATAAGAAGAGCTACAACATAAGCAAAACTATCTGGATAAGCATGATTAGCAGTATATGCATCTCTAGTTACAAAGGCATGGCTAACATGATAAACATAACTTACAACATGAGATAGCTAGCATCATGATTATAATTAGCAGTAGAAGTATAATTATTAGCACAAGCATAGCCACTATATGTGCGCATCTACAGTCTTAAGCATATACACAACCTAAGTATATCTACTATCTCTTAATTGCTCTAAGCATCATCTTTATGTAAAGATAACAAATAAGGGTTATCATCCAATGTGAAGCATTGTGTATAACCCTAAAAAAATATGCTACACGACTGTATTACATCATTTATTATGCCCTAGGGAGTTTAAGTCGTACCACTCAAAGTCCAACTGACCACCGCTTGGTCACAATCAGTTCCATATAGGTTATTATGCCCTAGGGAGTTTAAGTCGTACCACTCAAAGTCCAACTGACCACCGCTTGGTCACAATCAGTTCCATATAGGATCGAGGAAGAGACAGACTCTAAGATCTTCTCCATACTCAGTCAGTACAAGTCTACACTATAGTGACATATAGTCAAATTACAAAACAATGAAATATAGTCCTATAACTAGCCCACATTGGTACAGGTCGCAACACTAGCATCTAGGGTATTCAAACCCAATCACTAAGGTACAACTGCAGTTGTCCTCTAATCACATCATGTTATAATCACGGAGACCCGACCAAAGTCATTCTCAAAAAGCGGGCTAGGTATGACCGCAACCATCCTCCCAAAACACTTGGTGTCAGGATGACAAGCACCCTGCATACTCAATTGTATGTGCTCTGAGTTTCCCTTAGGAATACTCGTTTCACTATCCCGCAAGTACTGACACTAAAGATGGTTCTATGGCACATGGAACAACATGATTAGAGTTTCACTTGATTAGTTATCTCCAATTCGGTGAATTAAGGCTGCATCAAACAAATGGACATACATACCCTAATTCACATCTAGAAAACATATCAGTATCACAAATTCAAAAGTTATAAAACATGTAAATCACAATTTTTCATCTCATCATCACATGATACTATTCACTTGTCATTCATGAGACTACACTAGTCATCATACTATCATAAGATATAAATCCTTTTCACAATATCACATGGTATCAACCCTTATCAACACAAGAGGATTACACCTCATTCAGGGCTCAAACATTCCCAAAGGTCATTAAGACCATCATACTATCAAATGATATAAATGCTTTTCACAATATCACAAGGTATCAATCTTTGTCAACACAAGAGGATTACACCTCATTCAGGGCTCAACCATGCCCAAAGGTCATTAAGACCATCATACTATTCCCTGCAAGATCATCATTATCTTTCCATGCCTTATAGCAAGGCTCAACAACATCACTTACATATAATACACTAGATCAAAACAATATTGCATTAATGAGCTAGGAGATATTCATAAACAATCATAGAAGGGTTATATTAACATTAAGAACATTCCATTATTACATCAACATGCAACGAATCTAGATATGATTAACCCTCATCATATTCAAAATGCACATGTTAAGCATAAGAAAGTATCAACCATGTGGCTATGATAACCACCAATTAACATATTAAGGTTATGATCAAATTAAGGAGGTTATTCCACCATCATTCCATCATATAAGAACTTTAAACATGAACACTCCTTTATCTATTTGCATTAGAGTTAGGTTCAAGAAGCTAAATTATATTAATGTTACTAATCAACACTTATACCCAAATCCTAACTCATGGAATCTGCATTGGATAATGGATGCATAAGGTGAAGAATCACCATCACATTCCATACTATTCTCAAGTATGAACCCACACATAAATCAAGGTGTAACCATCATGTAATATCATATTAAGTTTCAACAACAATAAGAGAGTGCTCCATGATTGTATTAGTCATTCAAGGACTATTCATACCCAATTACCATCATTTAGTTATATTAAAGCTAGGTATAACAAGCTATACCTCATTAGGGTTACATATCCACACAATATGGTTATCATCCCTTCTATTCATATGAGTGAATAGGTAAGACTACCTTATTAAGGGTAACCCTCAGTTTGTTCCATCATCGTTCAACCCATATCACCATACCACAATGTCACCCAGAACCATTGGATGTTTAAAAGGTAAGACCATTGGTTGTTTACATAAGTAAACACCTTGGATAAAATACCTAGGAAGTCCTTGATTTGTGCTCTACAAAGAGTCACCATCAAACCCTAGACATCCCTTGATTAACAACACAAACAGTTCCATTGAGAGTAGGGTAAAACCCATAACCGAATGTTCATTTAAAACAAGCCATCCATTGTCAACAAGTAAGCTCCTTAAGTTGATCACATAAAGGAAACCATCTAAATCACATTACTAGGACCAAAATATTACATTAGCCATCATTCCACTTTATTGGAGGAATAAACATTAGATCTTGACCATTGGGTCAAGTTCATATGTTAAAATCATCAATTACATTATAAGTCCAACCATTGCATCATGTGACCCAAGAAGCCATTGGTCTAAGGCTTAATTGATTCTACAACTATATGATTAACTCACCATAGGTTTTGGAGACTTGATACACCATCATTAGTGACCATTAAGTCACCATAGGTTGTTAGATCAACACTATTGATTGATAACATCATTAGGGTACTTAGTTGTTAATCACTAGGCTTCTAATTAGGACAAAACTTGAACTAAGGGGTGAACGTAAGTTGACACCCTTGGTCACCACCATCAGTTGTCATGAAGACAACACCATCAGTTGTTGTATTGGTATCACCATCGAGTCATGTGCTTATAGAAGAAATCAACTTTAAACCCTAAAATTGACCATTGGTTGATAGGTGCTTAGCACCATAGGTTGTTAAATCAACCTTATCCAAGTCATATTATACATTAGGAATAATGTACACATGATCAAAGGTTCATCTAGAACTAAAATCAGAATAGGGAACATTATAAAAATTGATATCCAAGTCAAGCATAGCTTTGTAGAGAATGGATCATCATTTTCAAGCAAGAACATGAGCTCGAAAGCTTATTGTAAGCAATAAATATGGAGCAAGTTATAAAACTTGCATCTAATTAGAATATAAACTCCCAAAAATAAGAAAACCTGAGCAGGTAGGGTAGAAGATCCAAGAACAAGCTATGAACTCATACATCTAGCACCTTTCTTCATAAAATGAGCAAACCCTAAGCATAAGGAGCAAGAGAGGTAGGATTTTAGAGCTTTAGAGAAATTTCTACCATGGACAAAAAGGTTCCGACCTGGATAAAGGTAGGAGGAAGGATAAAAAAGAAATAAATGGAGGGAATAAGGGGATTCTTACACTTTTAAGTCAAGATCACTAGAAGGAGGCTTTTCAAACCCTAAAAGGAAGTCAATTGCAACCCTAGATTCTTTTTCCAAGAAGATCCCCTCTTTCTTCTTCATTGAATAGGAAATTCGTAAAGGCACAGAGGAAGAACGAGGTTCTTAGAAGGAGGGATGTTGTGGAGAGAAAATAGCTTGTTTTGGTGCTTAGGGATAAGTATATGAAACTTTAAGATAAAGAAAAATAAAAAGTTGAAGTTCTAGTATCTTTCCAAGTGTCCTTGGCCTTAAACTATTAAGAAAAAACAAGCACACACACAAGAAGCTCTCCTACCGTCCATAGAGACATGTTTATCCCTCGTTTCTTGAATTTCCAAGCAAAAAAAACAATTCATTAGTTGATAGCTACTAAAGGTAGCTCATCCATGAAGGGGTAAACCCTAAAATACCCTTGAGGAAAACACCTTCAAACTAAGGTTTAAATTGGAACCCCATGGCTCAAAAAGCTCAAGAATGATGAGAATATCCAAGGAACATAGATAAAGTGATAAATTACAAAGAAAACCTCTCAGTTGGGTAATTTTTAGAAAAGTCCAAAATGTGTATAAAATTGCATAACTTGCTCAAACAATGTCTAAATTGGACCAAATTTGAAACTTAAGTTTGTCTTATGATTTCAAAGCATATCACAAGGTTAGATTAGGGTTATAAGAATTAAATTATGATAATTAAGCTCATTAAGCAAGTTTAGGGGCCTTACAATTGTTTAGATATTTTGCAACTCCTAATGGGTAAGGGCATCGAGTCCTCACAAAATTGCATGGAATGACGTGTTGCACGACCAATGGCTGAGGAGGTACAAAAGCTCTCAAACAGAAATGATTTTCTCTAATGAACTCTCTCTTGAGCAACTGCCATTGAATTTGCACCTCGTAGAGAGATATGTAAGGCACCCCCATTATGTTTTTAAAGTCAAATGCCTCCCTCCAAGCCTATGCAGCATATACTCCATTCATACATCTCCCTAGGTCATATTAGTTTCTGATAAAACTTTTGAGGACCATATCATGCTCTATACACCATATGACATATGACGTCGTGCCTTGCCTAGCCATAATTACAAATTCTATATGTAATATATTACAATGGTAAGGGTTCATTTTACAATGGTGCATACATAATATGATAATTCAAATATAAAGATTTAATGTGCATATATCTGGTGAAGCCATAAAAAACCAACATTACAATAAAAAAGAGCATACATAAAGTAGAAAGCTTATGATGTAGCTTTAACAACAAGAAAACTCTGGGGGTCTAATTGTAGGAAGTAAAAACAGAGCATATATAAAGTAATATAAAGATGTATTCTTACAACTTCATTTGTTTCCCTAACGACCTACTCCTACAATTCCATTGTTGTTGTTTTCAACATTGTTTAAGTGTTCTTAAACTCATGAGGATATTACATATTGCACTAAGGGATGAGGAGGCAATAAATGTACCAAAAGGAAACAATTTTTCTGATAAAGTCATTCTCTAGGTTCTTCCAAAGGATTTTCAACTAGTCCAAAGACATGAAATGCATCCCCGTTATGTTTTGAATGTCACACCTTGTCTCCATCCAATCCTCTCAAGTATAAAATCCATTGACAGATCTCCCCATGTCACGTTGACTTCTCATGGCATGAAGTAGAATCTGATCGTGCTCTGGATGCCTTAAAGCAAACATGCTCATGGGTTGCCCAGCCATATTACAGATTCTGTATGTAATATATTTTATATGTAAGGGTGTATATCACAATTATGTGGATATAATATAATTATTCAGATTTAAATAACATACACCCTCCTATCTAGTCTAGACATAAAACATTCAGCAACATTATGATTAAAATCAGAAACCTTATAATGTAATTCAAACAATATTACGATGAAATTAAGAAAGTTTATTATGTTAATAACATCCAACGATAGACAATATAAATCGATGGGACAATCTAAATCTAACTCCGCCATTCAACGTTATGGCATCATAGGAGGTGAAGGAATGTCCAAATGAAGACTAGAAGTTTCCTCCATCTTATCAATGGAGGTTTGTAGAACTTCATACTCGTACTTTTTGGATGTGTATATATCTTCATAGTTGTGATGGATTTCAACAAAGTCCTTCATGTTCATCGCCTGGCCTCACACTGACTTGCACTATCTAGTTAGTAACATAATCTCAGCCTTCAAAGAATCAGTTGTTGGGGGGAGATCGATTACCCAATGGAAGTATCTGCATCGGTCTTTTCCCTAAAATGTATTCCCAAGTTCAAGTTAATGACAACAAATGTGCAATCTATACAATAAGGGAAACCAATTGTTTATGAATTTACTATCACACCTGACTAGTATGGCATATGTAATACATTTTGGCCGACCTTTCACTCAGAATGCCAAAGTCATATAACCCTGCATCCTCTGTGTTAATCCCCAAGTCTACAACTAGACCACAATGACACCTCAAAAGTTCAGATGGATTCATCAACATCTAAAACACGATTGTTGATTAGTAACATAATGTCAGGTTCAAAACATAGATTTCTAATTTAATTTGAAGAGTATTTGGATAAGACAGGTTGACTATTAACATACAAGTGAAGTTTATTTGTATAGATCATGCTATATAATAACTATGATGTATTATAGCCCTCTTCCTCTATTGAATAGTCACTATCGGTCCGTAGGTTAAGTAGTTCATGAAGATATAGGTGCCTCTTCCGCAAAGTTCAAATTTCCTCTACTAGCCTATCCGTGTCTTCTCTTGTCGAACAAACAAAATCACATTGTTCAGACCAGTGCTTGCATTCATTGCGTGCATATGCAAGTTGTGTTAGAAGTGCATCCCTAATTGCAGTAAGGGTGGCCATGGCAGGTTGTACTCATTGCGTGGGAAACATCATATGACATCTGTTTGGAATAAGATCCCTACCATATGTAAAATATGGCATGTGGGGATTGTTGTCTTCAAACCGTCCATTTGCCGCATTTGTGGCATCCATGTAGACTCATATAATGCATTGGAGGTCACATGGACACGAAGACATTCCATTCTCCATTTAAGACAACCTAATGAAGCATAATGTAACATTTATAATTACAAGCCATAGAAACATTGTACAAAACAAAGCTAACAAGGATTTGAGCACATGTCAAGTGATAAATGAGTTTTAAATACTATAGAAATTACAACAAATAAAAACAAAGGTCATCGATTTTCCCAAATGAAACCAGAAATGTTGTCACATAATACATCACCCTCCTGAGCATTGTCTTGAGTTGTTTGTTGGAGGGAAATCAAGTCGACCCCAGTTCCTGGGAGGTCAGTTGGCAAATTGTCTTCTACAAAATCATCCAACGTCCTATGAAATTGTGTAGAATACAACACACCAATATTAGGCAACATTGTGAATGCACAATACATTGTGCCTTTTTTTAGGTAAGCAAACCTCCTCTTCAAAACCCCAAAATATCTTTCAACAATATTACATAATTTTGCATATCAGTGGTTGAACATTGCCTTCTTTTTTCTTTTGCCCTTTCCGGGCTGTCACTCCAAACTCATTTTTGATCAATGGAGCTCGCCCCCTTATTCGATGAGGAGTATCGTCGAGTCACTCCGTACCTCACCTAGTACGCTTCTTTCCTTCTGAAGCTTATACGCATTGGGTACCTATAATGGTGACTACATCTGCTAGCATGTGATGTTAGGTTGTCACAAGCCATGCTCGAAGCAACCCCTTGACGGGTACTCCAGGACCCACCAACGTGAAATGACCAAATGATACACTAAAGGCAACGAACACGAAAGCTTCAACAAGCAAGTAGAAGTCCTGAACTTCAGATTACCCTTTTTCTTGTTTGTCTCATCTATCCAAATCAATGGACATGGAGGAACCATCATTGATGGATGTTGCACATGAATATTTTGTTTTCTAAATCGACTCCCTAGATCCAAGTAAAAAAAAAAGAGAAAGCAGGTTGAGGTGAGTATGGGAGGCAAGGCTGGATTAGGTCCATCATCACATTGTCAAGTCTGCCAGAGTCATTTTTCCAACGGGGGAATTTGTTTGTGTCTACTATAGTGAGGAGTTGAAGTTGGAAAGTTGTAATACTATATGGTGATAGGAATTGGTAGGTGTTGGCGTAGACTGCATCAACCAGGTGATACTTTTTGATGGGTACTTTGAAACCACATATGGTCTATGCAGATTGTAGGACCCTCTGGTCTGCTGCAGAACCCTCCCATTCTGTCAGGACATACATAAACTCCATTGAGAAGTCTACTGCAGCCATGACATTCAGTGAGACAGACCCTTTTTTTATTTCGATAACGACTTTGATTATCACGTCTAACCAGAACTGGGACGTGTGTCCCATCAATTGCCCCAATTGCATCATAAAATAAGATAGTTAAGTGTTCAACCAACATTTCAATGTTACCATGAATTACCATTTTACATAAAAAACTATTACCTTGAAGTAAGGGTAGAACCTTGGGCTCCCCAAGATGTGATGGTGTTGCGTTGTAGTTGTGGTTTGCATCACAATATATTTGTGACACAAGCCACACACCATGTCCAATACTTCATTGAACTTTCTGCTTATGGTCTCACAGATGAATGTAGTCCTCATCTAAAACACGATGGTATGGCCATGGCCAACCATATGAAGGAAGTAGCATACAACCTTGACGGATGTGACACCTCTACTACTACGTAATAAGCCACGATTCTCAAGCTTGTCCACGAGGGCTAAAATTGTACGTGGATGCATTAGGTACATGTCATATGCCCTCTGTTCATGTCCATGTACGATTTCTAAAACCTTTTGGTGACCGCTCCTAATACTAACTGACCTAGGTAATGGCTACATTATGTCATTGTCAGTGGGATCGTCTAGGATGGAGGTCACTATTGAGTTAGCTATTTCTTTAGCAATACGATTTGCTGGCCCAGACACAATATCCAAAAGATTTGTAACTAGGTCTGGTGTATGTGTGTGGTTAGTACCAGCCATGTTGTCTACAATTATAAGGATGAAAAAACTAATATATGATTTCCATAACAAGAATAAGATAACAACTCATGACGTGCATAAACAAAACTGCAACTAAATATGATATGAATATCAAATTAAATAAGAGTATCAAATTACATATGAAGATCAAAATAAAATGTTTGCTAGGGATTTAAATTTTACAACAATAACCATATGAAAATTAAATTATATGTGAATATCAAATTTAAATGTTCATTCCGGAATTAAACAACACAACAATAACCAAATGTAGCCAATATTTTCAAACTATCAAATAATAGAATAAATAGCTAAATGATGTTGCTAATTATTAAAGAGTTTTCTACGGAGTTTCACTGTGGTGCTGAGTCTAACTATGGTCTGTGACCTCTGCTAGTCCCACTTGTGCCAACATCATCAGTCAAGGTATGACACATGGATGGCATACTTGATGTGTTGCTTAAAGCCCAAGGTGGGGACTGTGAAGCAAATCCTTGTGGAGACGACCCAAAAGAGGGGGGCATAGAAGGTGGTGGCATTGCATGAGCAAAGTGAGACCTTTCACATAGGTCTTGCAACCAAATCATAAATTTCTATGCAGTATGTTGAAGGCTGACATAGATACTGTGGTTGGTTGATTCCTAATTGGAATTAACAAGAGTAGTAAAAACATGGGTAGGGACATCTGGGAAAGTTTCATAGAAATGCTACAAAATCATTGCAAACTCTTCCTTTTCAATGGCTCTGCTTGCGACACCAGTGCCCAACTCATGCACCTTTGCATACAACTTTGTGAATTCAGATACCACATCACTGGTTAGCGTACATCGCTTAGGTGTCATTGATGCTCACTTCCTACACCTGTGACTAGGAGGAGTCATTGCACCAACGCCTTGGTTATCTATTCTAATGTTGTCTCCCTCACTCTGAGTGCCAAACTATGTTGTGTCTACTGCAACTCCAGTTCTATCCATATTCATAGGAGTGTCAGAAGCATCCAAGTCAATAGCAACATCATCCTCAGAGGCGATGTCAGATGACATTTGTCTATTTGCTGAAGACATTATGTGGTGGCCTCTAGCAATATTCCGTACCCCCCATTAACTCAATGTCATGGTAATGGTAGAAGGATCGGTTAATCAACCTTGCTAGTTCCTTGTTTCCCTATTGTCAAATAGTTTCAATTAGGAGGTTAAAATTAATTGCAAAACATGTTTAGTATGTTAGTGTGTTATTGTACGTACTATAAGTGTCTCCTTCCACTCTTGGGTGTTTGAAACTAACATCTTGTTCCTAGTTTCATCCCATCCAACACCGCTCTTGTCGATCACAAGCTTCAACTTTGTCAATTCCTTCTTGAGGTTCTTCCACCAGGTTTTCAACTGTTCCAATGTAATGGATGTATTCCCTATCCTATTTTTCCAATCACAAAGTGTCTCCCTCCAAGCCTCCCTAGTAAACTTCCCATCTATACTCCTACTTATGTCATACTGCCTCCTCAATGCTGCAACTAGAGCCTCATCAGACTCCCTTGACCATACAATCCAGATCTTGGGTTCAGCGGAAGACATACTATCACATGTGCTACAATAGAAAATGACAATAGGATGTTTAAATGAAATTTTTTTCAACCTAACAGTTAATGCGGATTTAGGGGTGCATCATAGTAGCACATCTACGTAATAGAACATGACATCCATCTAACATAATTTCAAATCCAGTCAACTATGTTAAATGTAGGTGTGTGTGCTAAATATATGTGAAGCATGGTACCACCACGTTAACAGTCAATAGTCAGAACCATGACAATACTATGTTAGATGATAGAAATATAGACGGTGGGCCAAGATATTGGATTGTTGATGTAAAGTGGTCAAACTGACCAATATTTTACGTGGAGGAGTTGGATTTCATAGAGTATGTTTTCAAACTGAAGAATATTGTCATACAATATAATTCAACATAGGAAATAATAAGAAATACACCAATACCATATATTTTTTGTGTTAAACCTAGTTCAATTTGACTAGGTTTCATTTTAGTTCATTTTATTGTAGCATTTTCTTGCCAAAGTTGGATTTCATACTGAAGAATAATTTTTGTGCAATTGTTGGAATTCAGACTGATACCTATTTACGTATAACATAATTAAACACAGAAAAAATCATAGGGAACACCCAAATAGCATAAGTTTGTTGTGGAAAATCAAGTTCAAGTTGACTAGGTTTAATTTCAATTCAATTAATTTTAGCATGTACCTGGCAAAGTTGGATTTCAGACTAAAGAATATTTTATGTTCAACAATTGGATTTCAGATAGAAGATTATTTTTGTAAAACATAAATAAGAACAAAAATCATAGGGAATACCCAAAAAACAAATATTTCCTATGGAAATTATGTCAGATTCGTCCACATACATACCGCATCACCATGAAAAAAAGAGGGCTCCATCTAAAGAAAAACCATTTTGACGAACATAATCCGAACCACAACTAAGCAACCCATTCACATACAACCTCCCTCTTCCTCACTCAAATAATAATGACCATGGACCTACACCAGACATATATATTTGACCACTAAATAAAAAGTCAGATAGATGGTGGAGGTCCTCAAATCAGAATTCATCGAGCAATTCAACATAAATAACCACATATGAAAAAATTATATCTGGAGTTAAAGGATGATCACACAAAATTGGTACAAATTGACATGGATAGAATAGTAGAAGAACCAAAAAGAGAAATTTCTTTTGTACTGACGAAACAAGTTATAGTATCCGTAACATATAGCTTCAAGGGATAATGCAGCGGAATTCATCACCATCACTGTAGTTTTTGTTATAAAATTTGACTCACTTGTACACACCAATATAGCACTCATGGACTTGACTGCAATCTACTATGGCACAACCAAAGACTTTGTGAACATCATTGACCTTACCATAGCATACAACATTTTTGTTTTATCAATTTCTTTTGCTCATACATAGTTATATCTACTGTCATTTATGGCTATTGAAACATAGATGTTTGTGGTGCATCTAGTGCTAGTATATACAGGAACTTCATAAAGTTTTCTAAGGAAACAAATCAATATTATCAAAATTCAAGAACTTGGACATAACTCACCTCTTTTCAAACTTAACATTACAGGAGGAAACTACATTAAAGAATGGATACAAATTTCTATAATTGGACTAAGGAATGCGTTTATTATCAGGTTTCACATATAAAACAATATCATCTTCTGTATAGGTCATTCAAACATGTTATGTTCCCTGCTTCTTACATATTAAGCAAATACAATCGACATTGTCCAACCAAACCAGTAAATGATTTCAAAATATCATGTTTAGTCGATTATGATGTCATTGAAATTAGTTTTTCCATGTACTAGTAGCTATACTATCTAATTTTTCTTTTGCAGACTTGAATAGTTGTTTATGGACTTCATTTTTTTTTCTTTGTGTGTGCATAACATCAATGACGATTTAATGTATGAAATTATTAATTTTCTTTCTATGCCTACATTTTAGGCATAACATCATAGTGAATTATGAACAAAATTATACAAGCAACTAGATCTGTAAATTGCCTCTAGGTTAACCTCAATGTAATACAATTGGTGTAAATTGCCCAAATCAGAAGCCACTAAAATACTATATTTAGCTAGTTAGGTTTTATAGAAGCAATGAAAGTTGAAATACTTATCCTATCAAGCTGAAAAGATGTAAAAAGTATACACTACATGATGTTCAAAAGTAGCACAAGCCTACTAAATATCAAATGTGCTAAAATAAATACACAAAAAATCCAGATTTCCAACTATATATTAATTATTAATGGTATGTACTCTGTGTATTGTTTGTGTACTAACATGAATATTTAATGTAATTTTTTTTGTATAAATTTGTACCATAATAATATATATCTTATAGGGAAATAACCCAATACCGGAAAAAATTAATATTGAAAAATTTAATTTGTGTATATTGGTGTATCATAATTTGTGTACTATATATATTTACCATGTGTATTTCTGTTCTTATAAATGTATTGAATGGAATACGCTGTGAAATAACAACGAAAATTCCAATCAAATGAATATGAATCAAATGCTTATCAAATGTGTACTGTCCAAATGGAGGACTAAATTATTATGAATCATATGCTTATTAAATGTGTACTATCCAAATGGAGGACTAAATTATTATGTACCAAATGCTTATCAAATTATGTTGGCTTGCATTTGCTTCCTAGATATTAAATCACACTAGAGGGAATACAAATTTCAAATACCATAGAAATTGTTCTCTGGGTTTTACAACAAATACACAGTAACAACAAAGACCAGTAACAAGTACACATAGATTTATACCACAATAGGGATGACAAATTCGAAATACAGGAAGACCATGAACAAATACATAGTGCTTTATGTCGTAGTAAGGATGACAAATTCAAAATACTTGGTAGTTGCCAAGGTACCACCAAAAATTTGAGACAAACCACGAACATCAACCGACGATCCCGCCACGAATATTAGACAAAAAAATCAAAATAGAACCACAAGATGAGTATAACAATTGCATGAAATACGGAAAAAGCAATACAGAGGGAAACAATGAGCATAACAGTCAGATGAAAGGAGAAAATATTTTGGATAAAAGTTAAAATCAAACAAGCAGACTGATTATCTCTTTAGAAACGATTGCATCTCTGAGTAACACGGATCACTTGCAGCATTTTCACTGAAGACTTGGTGGATGATAAATAGATGTAGGGGGGCGAGCTCAAGTAAGAAATGGAGCAATATAAAGGCTGTTGGGCAGCTGGAGGAGGATGACCTCAAGGTAGGGTTTCTGCTATGCCTGTTCATTGACAAGAAGGCACACCGTAGGAGGAGCAGACAGGGAAGAGGGGGTCAATGACTAGGGGAAGAGGGGAAATGACATTTCATGACATGGGCTTACAATACAAACCTTTCTTATGACCTAGTTTTGTGAAGACTAGCCTCTACTTGTATCCTGGCAGTGGCAGAGGGAACTGATTCCCTTACCTGGGTGGCAGATGAATAACTTCCATTCTTCAAAAGAAGTGCACCTTTATCATGGAGGAATAGTCACGTCCTCTGTGCGACATGAGAAGACGGCGAAGTGTGAGAGGGGAGACATTCACAAGGACGGGAGAGGGAGAGGGAGCAGTAGAGGGGAGATACTCAAGATGAGGGAGATGAGGGAATCAGGGGAGGGAGTCGTGATTGTAACCTAACCCAGACTATAAGTCATAATCCCACCTCTACTGGGACTGACTTGGTCGAGATTCAGGGATAACAAAATCCCAATATGGAGGCATTTCCAGATGACAAACCAAACATATTTCTTCGTCAACCCAGATCGGGTTTTGCTGATCTAGTCCAAAAAGACAAGCCCTAAACTAGATCGTGTCCCAAACCAAATAGGGCTTGTCGAATTTTGGTCAATTATTGAGCCAACAAAAAAATAGAAGACGAGATCAGGTTTTGTACCAACACCATGTTACTCACTCACTGAGCCTCAAAAAATGTAAATATGTCCCTTCAACTATGATAAGGGGCATCTCACACTCTGGAGATCCAAAGAGATCTCAATTTCTCCGTTGTTTGAAATAGGAGGAATTGAGAACTCCCAACTCTAAACACATTCCCATAGAGTCCCCCCTATCATCCCTTTATAATGTGAATGCCAAATTTTCAAACGTTCTTCATACTAATCTTGTTTAGGTGCAACTAGTTATCTAGTTAGTTAGGCATGGCATTGTAAACCTTTGAAAAAAAATTTAAATTTTCTAGAATATTAATGCATTGAATTTATTAGTTTGATGTATTTGGTTTTCTGGATACTTCATGATAGTTTCTATGTTTGACCATTAATACTTCTATTCTATTAATACGAGAAGCAACTTGAGAAGAAAAATTTGTGATAGATTGAGTAAAAAGTGCTTATGTAGTGTACAAAAAAGAAAAGAGAAAATACTGAGTTGAATTGCATGTATAATAGGTAATTATGGGATTTAAAATTGGAGAGTATATATATATCTTAGAACGATAGGAAATTTTCTCTAATATTAAAATTGGAATATAAAACTAATTTAACAATTCTCAATATATTGATAATCAAGGTATTTTTGAGGGCTACTCGACTAGGATATATAATTTTTATTTTGTGCTTGTGAGCTCACTATTGTATTTAAGGATGCCCTCTCCACCTTGGCTGCATTCATGTTAGGGTGGAAGCACTTGACTTGGGAGGTGGATAATGGATCTACCATGGTCATTGCTTCATCATGCCTAGAATTTAGGTCTAGGTGGATGATATGTTTGTTCTCTATTCTGAATGTCGTGTAAGATTAGTTGTGGATAGTAGGGGATTGACATCGCACCACCATCCACCATCACTTCTCATATATTTTTTTCGATAAAAAACACCTTTTAGTACAAGATTAAAATACATGTTGTCATTGGTTCGACATGCCTTAAGCTAAAACAAAAAAATGGGTTTTGATAGGGTATGCATACTAGATCAATTGGGAGATCAATTATAATATTGGTCATGACCTTAGAACCACACAGGGATCCATAGGCCTGTAGCTTTTGGTAGTGTCACATAAAAGTGGCCCCACCCAACAATGTAACCACCCCTACCTTGCCAACTTTTTTGTTGTAGGGGAAAAGTTGTAGACATATACATGTTAACTTATTTGATTTTATTTATATATAGAATCATACATATGAAATATGATATATCACTATATCTCTTGAGCCATTGCAATTGTGGGTGATCTATGTATTTGGTATTTGAATGATCTTGTACTATGATCTATCTCTTTGGCAATCAGACCATAGGGTCTACAATATCAAACTCTTTGGATGGGAATGCATTTATCCATCAGTTGGCAGGTGCATGTATATGTAATAGAAATGTTAAAGGATGTGTCCATATTTAGTACATAAATATGTCTAGTTCATAAATGCTTTTCTTATATATTATTTTCAGTTATATTTCATAAAAAGTTTTGTCATTTCACTTTATGCATATTGAACATGACTATGTTGAGATCACTAGTTTGAATGATGTTAGGTGATGTTTATAGATAACCAGATTGTAGGTTGGTCATATGGGAGTTTTGCAGCAAGCACATGTATATGTGGATCTATATTGTAACATAATGTAGTATGTGCATACGTAAACTGATACTATTCGATTGGTAACATAAAATGTTACAATAGTTCATATGTAATTATGCATTGAATGGTGGGACTGTGGTTTTGGTTTGTTTTTGTTCATATGCATGTACTACTTATGTTTCCACATAATATTAATATCATTTCCTAATTACTTCTCCCAATATTCTTCTTATCGTCCTAGTGTATGATGTATGAAATTAGATTTTCACTTTGATGAGGGTTTCAATTTAGACGTCACATACGGGGCCATGGTGTTAAAATTAGGGAATGCCAAGAAAACTTGTATCCCTACCAAAATCATTGTAAAAGTAATCACAACCATGATAATCCTCCATGGCTCATGGTTAATTTTATTCATAGTACATGGGGAATGTTTCAAAGGTTCCTTTTGTTTCCCACACCAACCATGATCATGATCAAGTTGGATACAATCATATTTGATCTTTGATACCATTATGGGTTTTAAGATATCTTACCATAGTTTATCTATTATGGTTCAAACTTTTGGGCTGACCAAAGTCATGGTACCAATATAACCTATCTTGATAATTTTTTAAGCCTTTGTGTTAATTATGGTTGTGGTAAAGTTGATAGGTCATCTTAAGTGTTTCATAGTAGTTATTGTTCTGAATAATATCTCTTTTGTTGTATATTTTAATAAAATTTTAGGAATACAATTCATGATAACTTTCAAGATCTAAGGTAGAAAACAAATATAAGTAAAGTTGTACAGGAAAATTTCAACTCAATAAATCTATCAGAGATGGACATTCAATGTAGACATATAAAAAAGGTGCTATTTTATGGTATTCATGCTATTAATATTTAAACCACACATCAAAAATACACTATGGTCTGTCAAAACTCTTGTGTAATCATGATGTATGTAAGTGTCTGGGGTCAAGTGATAACATCTAAAGTTGGATTACATGGTTTCCCTTCAAATATGAATTATAAATTTACTATCAAATTGTGTTTAAAATGTTGAGAAAACAAAATATAGTGAGATATTAACAAATAAATTTTGGTATATATTTAATTGTCCTAGCTCCAAGAATAGGATAGTTAGGCTCATATTGTAATGAAGTATGACTTGTATGTAGAGATTATGTTATCGACATGTTCACTCCTATACAATTCAATTATCCGCATGATCTCACAACTCTTTCAAGAGTATGCGGGCCACTACTAATTTTTTCTTTCCCCTTTTAGTGGATATGGTGTGCATTTGTATAAAATAGTAGACCCTCACAATTTCCATAAACCAAAAATCATTTGGGGTTTGCAATGGGAACCCAAATTCCCTATCCTCATATTTAAGTATATATTACATCTATAAGAAAATTATGTACTTAAAAATTGAACCAAAATAATATACATAAGCATACTTTAAGTGTTGATAAGCCATTCAAATTATAAATTTGGATAGTATCTAGTCAAATAAAATAGTGATTGTATCCTGATGATAACTCATATTCATACACACATACACACACACACACACACACACACACACACATATATATATATATATATATATATATATATATATATATACATAAGAAAATACAACATTAGAATGAATCAAGGAAACTACTTTCTAATTTTTGAGGCTATTTCTAGTCTCTCATGAAATGTAGGATTTTTCTTCATCCACATTTTCCCTTGAATCTTTCTCCCTCATGAGTATCTAGAATATCATGATGATAAATTATGGTTCGAGAAAAGTGATTAAGGATATATATGAATGTAAACATGATGAAAAATGTTAGTGGGATTTCTTAATGGTGGCTTTGTCATTCAGCTCTCTCCCTCAATAAAATTATGTAAGGGCTTGTGTATCAAAATTTACATGCAAATTAGTGTGGGTTCCCATTTATCAAAAAGGATAAAGTAGGTTGAAAACAAACAAGACGATTTGCGTTGGGAGGTAAAACTGCACCTGTTTCAGTGCAAGACAAACAACTTGGATTAGTCATTGGAATTATTGACACAAATACTACCCAAGTTACCTAAAATAGACCCTAATCAAACATAATAGAGAGTTCAATTTGTCTAGGCCACCTGACTAGGATTCATATCACTTTAACTATATCCCTTTTAATTGTTGTTGAACCCCATACAAGTGAAGTCATCCAAAATGATGCCAATTAAAATGACTTCATGGTTAATCCAAACAAGATTATATAGGTGATTTCGCAATGCAAGTCATTTTAGGGGAATCTCTCATAGTCACTTAGATTAACCTAAAACCACACACTTTTTTGACTCAATTTAACACACGAGTAAATTTCGATCCATATTCATGTTTTTTGAAATCACAAGTTTTATCCAGAATTGAACAACTTGAGAAAAAGTTAAGCTCCCATAATTTTGTTTGTAATTAAGTTATCATATTAAAAAGGCAATTATGTTATCTAGTCCTAGTCAAAGTCACCAATTCATAGCAACCGTTGTTTAATTTAACTTCATGGTGTGTCTATCTTGATGTTCCAATTTTAGGATGATCCCAACTAATATTAGTTCCAAACACCCACATTCATCATAAAATTATCTCTTCAAAGTTTCTCATTATCTAAATCATACAATTGAATGATATCATTTGTTTGATTTATCCAAAAATACACAAATATGCTAAAGTACACAAATGGATTGTAATAAAGTGGGATGAAGTAAAGAATATCTAGCTCACTTTTAAATTTGATGTCGACATAAATATTATCTTTCAATCATCTGAAATGAAATTATTTATCTAATGAAGGTTCACATCAGTATATCTATGTAAAGAGTGGGATGTAGAGGGGATCCACTACCTACTAAAATTTTAAGAATAAACATCCATTCCAAACACACTCAAAATTGGTATGCTAGAATAGGTGTAAAATTTTCAAATATCAGATAAAGGTATACAAAAGACCAAAGTGTAGCAGTGAAATATAAAAGTTACATGACTATAATCAACTTTCCAAAAGTACACCATCATCTCCCATATAAGGTTTACATGGATATTACAACATAAGGATCTAGTAGAGGGAAATCTAAACCATATCAAGTTTGTTCCAAGCATCAATTACATGAGTTAGGTCCATGTTGGAAGCCATGTACTCCTTATCCTAATCCTAGGTTAGTCCTCCATGATCCTGCTGCACAACTATGATCCTAGGCCTGGATGGTTGGGGTCACCCAGCAAGATGAGAAAACAAGGTATGTATCAAAATAAGGAACAAGAATAAGATAGGAAAAACAAAATGTAATAAAGGGTGTATGTTCATCAAGAAAAGAGATAGTCAAGAGTATGAGGCACATATAAAAAAGAATCTTGCCATGTCAAATAATAAGAAATTATGCATGAATGATTAAGTTAGACTACATTAACTAAGTAGGTTTGAGGCACCTAGCAGATCCCAACCAACATGTGAGGGGAGAGTAAACACGTTCCCAGTCACATACAAAATTGTGATAGACTTGACTTTTAATTTAATTTCGAGGACGAAATTTCTTTTAAGGTGTGTAGGATGTGATGGAGTGCTCCTTTGGAATTCATGTGTTTGAGTCATATCAGGAGTTCCAAGGGATGATAAAGATTGAGTGTCAATTGATGTTGATACCATAGTTTAAATCCCTATATATATGTTTGTTCATGTGTTTAATTGATTGGTTAAATGCTGATATTATGGTACCAAAATTGAGAAATATCTAGCTTGGATGTTAATAAAGTCATGGTTAAAGTTTCCTTAGGTTTTGAGTGCTATGTTGTGTCACACATCTTAGACTTAAGTGAGCCATGGACTAGGTGTTGGGCTCTTTGCAACCCTTGGATCAGAAAGATCAGACGGCCTCATTTCAATTCCTAACATGTAGTTATAACGAGGTGGTGGAGTGGTTTGGAAACCCCGACCATCCCATGAACCCACGTTGAGAAAGAATGGGCTATGTATGAGGTTAAGCAAGTAATTGGCTTTAGTCTTTGAGCCCTCATTCCGGGTAGGCAGTTGACAACGACGCATACCACCGCATCACTCATCCCCCACAGCCAAATGTAGTTTAGCAGTGGGAGGAGAATATGCTGAGGAGGACGATGCATCATGCTCGCTTGCTGGAGCGAAGCTTGCGCAGCTGTGGCAGTATCCTGGAGGACGACAGGGCCTGGAGCCGCTGTCAAGTGAGGAGGAAATCTGGGTGTACGCTCTTTGCCAAAGGTGCTAGCCCAGGCGGCAGGCGGTCTGCACGCCAGATACCCAATGACGGAAGACTCACAGATGGTTTTGCAGAGGAGGAGGAGGTTATGGCTACCGATAGCACGACGAAGACCTTCCCATGGCAGCGACGACCTGGACGCGGGCGGCAGGAAGCGAACAGGCGGCGAGTTTACTATGGCGGCGTCCCAAGTCCTCTGTCAGCCTTCCAAGCAACTGGAGTTTACGGTAACCTTGAGAGATGGGAACTTGGGAGAGGAGAAGCACCTGATAGTGTGGAAAGAGTCGTGCTCGCCGACAAGCAGCTTTGGAGCGGCAACCGTGTAGACGACGCACGGAGGAGGCGACCGAGTCCCCGATGGCGCCGAAGATCAAGAAGTAGAGAACCGAACACGACAACACTCACGCTCAGGCGGATCATGGCAGCTTTGCACACCAGGGAAGAGACCCAGGCGTGGCTGCGTCGCCCGTTGTGGGACTCACATGAGAACGTGAGGAGAGGGAGGTTTGAACCGGTCAAATCTCAACCTAATTGCCCGGTTCAATCATGAACCAAACCGCCCGACCTATCTGAACCAAAAGAAAGCCCAGCAGAACCTGGATCAGTGCAGGTCAAGGAAGCGAGGAGCAGTGCGCCCCCACATGGCCACGTGGCAATCCTCGATTGGACGAAAAAGGTAAATACCTCAAAAGTGCTCAGGTCTACATTAAATCATAGTAATTAGCTGGAGCATAAAAAAAAATACATATAATATACCAAAATGTTCAGAAAAATGCGTAGAACAAGATGGATGTATAATATCAGGTTTTTGAGTAACTAATATAGTTAATATCATGTAAGATATGTAATTCTTAATTGATGGATAATAAATATCAAACATTGGCCTAAAATTATGAGAATATGTCAGTAAATCAATATTCCTGCTTATAATCCAGTGAATGTTAGTGATTATGATGATGATGCACGAAATCATGTAATTTACTCCATATGTCTATTTAGGGCTAATAACCCTAAATAAAATGCAATAAATGCACACATGCTCAATAAATGATGAAATTCACAGAGTAAGCTCATATCAGTATATGAAACCTCAGTTTTAATTATGAGATCATAATGATGAACAGAATCCATGTTATATGAAGATGAATCTTAATACATGTTATAAAACCCTAATCTAGGTTAATGATGTAACCTAGGGTTAATATGTACAAAAAAATGGATATGGAACCTAATGTTCAGATGATGAACTTTGATAATGAGATGTAATCAGGAAAATGACATTAGTGAGATAATCATAAGATATGAATACAAGTAATGATGCACATATCCTAATGAACTAAGAGAAACTCTAATGAACACGATTAGGGTTAAGATGAGATGTAAGATGATGAGAATCTGATGATAGTATATGATCTTATCTTAATCAGGTTTAATAAGGATATAGATGACTCAAGAATATGTGGTTTTAGTATGTTTCTTGATCAAGGTATGCCATTACCTCTTACTTGGCTTATTATACAATATGCTTGTGTTATATGTGTAGTAAAATACTTGTCATATGGTATTGGTAGAAATTATTGTTCTTATATGCTATGTTGCTTGAGCTTTCCATACTTATTGCTATGAACACATCAAACATAATATATCTGTTCCATTATATGAAAGCACCAACTCTATGGCAGTGTGCTTGGAAGTGACCGAACTCTTTGGTAGTGGTCACATTGTACATATGGAAGAACCAACTCTTTGGTAGTGTGCTTGGACCCAACTCTTTGGTAGTGGTCACATTGTACATATGATCCTACTCTTTGGTAGTGATCATAAGGGACTTAATGCATTCAACTCTCAGGTAGTAAATGCATGGATGATATAATGGAAATTATGCTTAAAATATGTGTTCTCTTTTGTTAATGAACATCTTTGTGCAAGTATACACTTTTCTTATATTCTTTTGTTACTGCCAAGTATTAGTTTTATCTTATTTCCAAGATATGATGAGAGGTATATAAAAGACACGTAGGCATACTCAGTATAATATTATTGAATATTGTGTTGACGTGTACCGCATGTAATATTTTGTTTAGGTTGTGGTCTTGTGCTCTTGAAGATCCAAGATAGTGAGAGTTGTGTGGCGAGCTGATGTACAGGTGGACCTATTGTCTTAAGATCCTATAGTTTAGTGGTAGTACATGTATATGTATAGTTTGCTGTTCAATATGTAATATCAAATGTTGTAACAATTCATGTTGTAATTATATGTTGAATGGTGAACATGTGTGTATGGTTTTATTATTGTTCATGTACATGTGCTATTGAGTGTTCCTTCTGACTCCCTTGATTTTCTCTTTCTTAGCCTAGTGTGTGATCTTTAAATTGGGATTCTCGCTGAGGTGAGGGTTTCAATTTGGATTCCACACATCAGATTAAGTTTTTGAAAATCCGGGGATGTCACAGGTGGTATCAGAGCATGAATAATAGCAAAGCCTGACATTTGCTCATTATGCAACTCAAAACTAAAGAACCTTGAACTTAATAATCTTTTAGGGTTAGATTAGTCATCTTTTAGAGACTAGATCTGACCTAGCCTCTAGGTTAGCACCTAGATGTCTGAGAACTAGGTCTAGACTGGTGCTTGTTGTATAGCAAGTCCTTAGATGTCGTTTTTTTTCCTTGTAGTGCAGCGGTATGGGATGTTGCACTATTTGGAAATGACGTGCATCAAGGGAAGAGAAACCCTAGACATATTGCACACATTATCTAGAGTAGCTACACTAGTCTACCCCTTGTTCTCACCCTTTTCACTAGTTTTCATGACACTGTACTCTCTACTATGTGTGGGACACTCATTTTTAGGATTTGGTTTTTGATTCCAAACGGATCGAACCTCGATAGTTTTCTATGACGCTTGTTTTATCGGAGAAAAACTATATAATATTTTAATATGTATATGTATTACAAAAATGTGTCCCCACACATGTACGAGTAGGAGGTGGTCATGAAACCTAAGTGAAAGTGATGACATCAGTCTAGATGAGAGAGTAGTTCTAGATTAGATGTCTAGAGCCTTGTTGGAATATATGATAGATGGAATAGATGATATAAGTTTTGCTGATATGATGTAAGTCTTACATAGATGACATAAGATGGTTATGATGATCTATGTTTGTCTTTGAGGACTTTAGTTTAGTTTTGAGGATTTGAGATAAGTTTTGATGATGCAAGTATGAATTCTTTTATGAGATGAGATAAGTTAAGTTAAGACAAGGTTGTGAGTCAGCATGAGCCTCAAGCTCTTTTACAAAGGAGGACCTCTAGTGTTAGGACCAGTTTTGGGGTTAGCTCAAGAGAGAGCGAGACCCACTGGGAGAAGGTCAGAGAACCTAGACTCCACAATATGAGAAATATGAGATATGTGATATGATATGTCCTAAACTAGACTACTCCTGAGTGATTGAGTTGAGTTGCTTTATGTATGATTCCTATAGTTTTGTTGAACCCTAGATGTCCTTGGGAGGATCAAACCCTAGAGGCAGAGAGAGGTTGATTATATGTGCATATGAATATGAGTACCTACCATCTGGGTGAGGGAGAGAGCCCAAGACCCTGGGGGAGGTAGCTACCTTAGTTTCTTTGAAGCCTCATGATCAAGTTGGTGGTCTCCCACATAGGAATCTAGTGGTGTATATACAGAGAGTTTTGGGTAAGCTTGTCTCATGGGTAGAAAACCTATGAAGAGAAATTCATAACATGTTTTGGTTTGTGCTTATGTGGATAGAGCTTGTAAGGCTATCTCTAGTGCCAATGAGGTATACATGAGAACCCTAGACTAAGAGAGGAAAGATAAAGTATATGCTTATGAGATACTCAAAGAGATGAGTTAACTTAGAGAGTCTGAGCGTGCCACTACCCTCGTGATATGGGTCAAGAGAACCTCAATTGGGCTAGATAAAGTTTTGATATATGTTTAACAAGACACTTGTATGAGTTTGTTTGGCACAAGCATGATATAATATATGTAAGCATGTGATCTAATCTCGAGATGTGATATATAGACATGATATAATGGAAACCTAGAAATGGTTTAATACATATCGATGCATATATGGTTAACCATTGAAATGAATAATGATGATATGTGAAATTGGTGGTTAATCTTGTGATGAAATCACTAATAAATGTATCAATTTGGTATGAGCAATGAAATAATATCATATGAATGTAATATGTTACATGAGGTGGTAATCTTAGTGCTTAATAAAGATGAAAAATATGTAGTTTGACAATTAGCATGACATAATGATTATAACACCTTGATATGATCTAGATGGATAATGCGAGTTAATTATAGTTAACTCCCTCCTAAAAGGCATATGTTAATGTTGAACATGTTCTAATAATTATCTCAATAAAATGTTGTTGACCCCTTGATAATGAGTTAATCTTAGTTAACTCCTTTAGAACATGGTAATATGATGTGGGGAGCCTAACTCATGGGCAAAGATAAAGATGAAACGCTAACAATGAGATATGTTATGACCTAATCCGAGCTTCTAAACCCTTGTTGAGCCTTCTATGAATTGAGGTTTTGCCCTAGATGCTTTTGAAACCTCCTAGAAGTGGCTTGGATATGTTTATGGAGCTTTACTTTTGGATATGTTGCACATAGAGTGGTGTCGAACATGTGGATGAAGGCAAGATAAGGTTTTCCGTGGAAGTATGAGTATGGTTTAATTTCGAGGATGAAATTTCTTTTAAGATATATATGATGTGATAGACTTGACTTTTCATTTAATTTCGAGGACGAAATTTCTTGTAAGGTGTGTAGGATGTGATGGAGTGCTCTTTTGGAATTCATGTGTTTGAGTCATATCAGGAGTTCCAAGGGATGATAAAGATCGAGTTTCAATTGATGTTGATACCATAGTTTAAATCCCTATATATATGTTTGTTCAAGTGTTTAATTGATTGGTTAAATGCTGATATTATGGTACCAAAATTGAGAAATATCTAGCTTGGATGTTAATAAAGTCATGGTTAAAGTTTCCTTAGGTTTTGAGTGCTATGTTGTGTCACACATTTTATAATTGAGTGAGCCATGGACTAGGTGTTGGGCTCTTTTCAACCCTTGGATCAGAAAGATCGGACGACCTCCTTTCAATTCCTAACATGTAGTTATAATGAGGTGGTGGAGTGGTTTGGAAACCATGACCATCCCATGAACCCACGTTGAGAATGAACGGGCTGTGTATGAGGTTAAGCAAGTAGTTGGCTTCAGTCTTTGAGCCCTCATTCCGGGTAGGCAGTTGACAACGACGCATACCACTGCATCACTCATCCCCCACAGCCATATGCAGTTTAGTAGTGGGAGGAGAAGATGCCGAGGAGGACGATGCATCATGCCCGCTCGCTGGAGCGGAGCTTGCACAGCTACGATAGCAGCCTGGAGGACGACAGGGCCTGGAGCCGCTGTCAAGCGAGGAGGAAATCTGGGTGTACGTTCTTCACCAAAGGTACTAGCCCAGGTGGTAGGTTGTTTGCACACCGGAGACCCAATGACGACAGACTCACAAATGGTTTCGCAGAGGAGGAAGAGGTTATGGCTGCCGATAGCACGATGAAGACCTTCCCACGGCAGTGACGGCCTGGACGCGGGCGGAAGGAAGCGAACATGCGGCGAGTTTACTATGGCGGCGTCCCAAGTCCTCTGTCGGCCTTCCAAGCAACTGGAGTTTACGGTAACCTCGAGAGATGGGAACCTGGGAGAGGAGAAGCAACTGACAGCGTTGAAGGAGTCGTGCTCACCGAGAAGCAGCTTTGGAGCAGCAGCCGTGTAGACGACGCATGGAGGAGGCGACCGAGTCCCCGATGGCACCGGAGATCAGGAAGTAGAGAATCGAACACGGAGGCACTCATGCTCAGGCAGATCGTGGCAGCTTCACACGCCGGGGAAGAGACCCAGGCGGCGGCTGCGTCGCCCGCTACGGGACTCGCGTGAGAACGTGAGGAAAGGGAGGTTCGAACCGGTCAAATCTCAACCTAATTGCCCGATTCAATCATGAACCAAACCAGTCGGCCTATCTGAACCAAAAGAAAGCCCTGTGGAACCTAGATCAGTGTAGGTCAAGGAAGCGAGGAGCAGTGCGCCCCCACATGGCCACGTGGCAATCCTCGGTTGGCCGAAAAAGGTAAATACCTCAAAAATGCTCAGATCTACATTAAATCATAGTAATTAGCTCAAGCATCAGAAAAATACATATAATATACCAAAATGTTTAGAAAAATGTGTAGAACAAGATGGAAGTATACTATCAGGTTTTTGAGTAACTAATATAGTTGATATCATGTAAGATATGTATTTCTTAATTGGTGGATAATAAATATCAAACGTTGGCCTAAAATTATGAGAATATGTCTGTAAATCAATATTCATGCTTATAATCCAGTGGATGTCAGTGATTATGACGATGATGCATGAAATCATGTAATTTACTCCATATGTCTATTTAGGGCTAATAACCCTAAATAAAATGCAATAAATGCACACATGCTCAATAAATGATGAAATTCACAAAGTAAGCTCATATCAGTATATGAAACCTCAGTTTTAATTATGAGATCATAATGATGAACAGAATCCATGTTATATGAAGATGAATCTTAATACATTTTATAAAACCCTAATCTAGGTTAATGATGTAACCTAGGGTTAATATGTACAAAAAAAGGATATGGAACCTAATGTTCAGATGATGAACTTTGATAATGAGATGTAATCAGGAAAATGACATCAGTGAGATAATCATAAGATATGAATATAAGTAATGATACACATATCCTAATGAACTAAGAGAAACTGTAATGAACACGATTAGGGTTAATATGAGATGTAAGATGATGAGAATCTTATGATAGTATATGATCTTATCTTAATCAGGTTTAACAAGGATATAGATGACTCAAGAATATGTGGTTTTAGTATGTTTCTTGATCAAGGTACGCCATTACCTCTTACTTGGCTTATTATACAATATGCTTGTGTTATATGTGTAGTAAAATACTTGGCATATGGTATTGGTTGAAATGATTGTTCTTATATGCTATGTTTCGTGAGCTTTCCATATTTATTTCTATGAACACATCAAACATAATATATCTATTCCATTATATGAAAGCACCGACTCTATGGCAGTGTGCTTGGAAGTGACCGAACTCTTTGGTAGTGGTCACGTTGTACATATAGAAGCACCAACTCTTTGGTAGTGTGCTTGGACCCAACTCTTTGGTAGTGGTCACATTGTACATATGATCCAACTCTTTGGTAGTGATCATGAAGGCCTTAATGCATTCAACTCTCAGGTAGTAAATGCATGGATGATATAATGGAAATTATGCTTAAAATATGTGTTCTCTTTTATTAATGAACATATTTGTGCAAGTATACACTTTTCTTATATTCTTTTGTTACTGCCAAGTATTAGTTTTATCTTATTGCCAAGATATGATGAGAGGTATATAAAAGACACGTAGGCATACTCAGTACAATATTCTTGAATATTGTGCTGACGTGTACCGCATGTAATCTTTTGTTTAGGTTGTGGTCTTGTGCTCTTGAAGATCCAAGATAGTGAGAGTTGTGTGGCGAGCTGATGTACAGGTGGACCTGTTGTCTTAAGATCCTATAGTTTAGTGGTAGTACATGTATATGTATAGTTTGCTGTTCAATATGTAATATCAAATGTTATAACAATTCGTGTTGTAATTATATGTTGAATGGTGAACATGTGTGTATGGTTTTATTATTGTTCATGTACATGTGCTACTGAGTGTTCCTTCTAACTCCCTTGATTTTATCTTTCTTAGCCTAGTGTGTGATGTTTAAATTGGGATTCTCGTTGAGGTGAGGGTTTCAATTTGGATGCAACACATCAGATTAAGTTTTTGAAAATCTGGGGACGTCACAAAAATACTTATATATGGGGGAGAGTAAACACATTCCCCAAGGTGAAATAACACATGCCCAAACTATGGGCGGTTGTACATAAGTTACATTAGCTAACAAGTCAAACATATAATCATGCTAGAAGAAATATTATGGCTAGATAAAATAATAGAAATATTGCAGGTGGGGTTTGAAAACCAAGAAAATAATGTAGATTGTGCCAAAAAAGATTAATACTAGAAATAAAGGTTTTAGTCCATGCCTCATTGGGAAAATAGGGTTGGATGACAATTATGCCCAACAAAAGGGGTAAGATTGTGCATACCTCAACTCAGAGTCCTAGTTAATTATTTTTCACCAACTTAGTTGATTACAAGATCTTCTTTGTCTAATTACAAATTAAGCACATGTATTAGGGTTTGTATTGCATATAAGTGAAAAAAATTCTAATTTTAGACATATTTGGAAAACCTCATATTTTGGTCATGACACCTAGACCAAATGATTCCTTATGTTTTTCGGATCAAGAAAACAAATTTATTTGTCAATTTTGGAGTTTATATGATAAAGTTACAATTTTTAGGAATTTTTATAAGATTTATTACGTCCTTAATAATCAACCATAAAAAACATGGAAATCAAACTTTAAAACTATTTTTATTATAAATATCACATTTTTTTGATTCTAGAACATATTTATTTTTAATTTTTGGGCAAATAGATCAAAAGATCTGATTGTTACAATTTGGACCAATAAGGAAGTTAGAAAAATCCATGCAAGCAAAGAAATTGCAAGAAAGAGAGGGAGAAAGAGACCGGGCCCGCATGACTTGGCCCAATCACAAGTGGCCAAGTCAGGCAGTCAAACTCCAACAATGCTTGTGCTAAAACAAAGAAGAAGTGGGCGAGAAGACGTTATTTCCCTGAGCGAGAAATCAACGAAAGAAAGAAAATGAGAGGGCAAGGAGGGGAAAACACCCTACCGCTTCTTCTTTCTCGCTCAGCCAAGCCATGGTCATGAGCAAAGAGCAGTAGCTTGTAGCTGATTTGGGAAAAACTCACAGAGGCAATGATTATATGTTTTAAAGCTATGAGAATGAAGCACATGTTGCCATGAAATCACCTCTAACACCGATCGAGGACCGGAGATACCCACAACTAGGGAGAGGCACTACAAGCCAGAGGTGAAGAACTTTTCTATAGCAGATCAACATGCAACCAAGAAGGGAATTGAATTGAGAGGAAGGTTTGTTGGAGAGAGACAAAACCCTAGGATGTGATATTTATATGCAGAGTTCGATCCGTTGGCCGAAGAGCATGGATCTCTAGAAGCTTGGAGAAGGTATTTTAGGTGTTTTGTGAATTCGTTACCATAGGCCATGAGAAGGGTACCATTAGATGCAGAATCCTCTCTCGGTTCCATTGCACCAAAAATCTCAGAAAACCATCGACCACAAAGAGAGAAATCCCACTTTTGAAAACACCCAAATCAACGACATGTTTCCTAAAATGGCACAAGGTTGATGATGATGCGTATGGCGTCCGATCTGGATCCAACAACAAGGAATAATGCATGCATACATTAAAAGTGCGACATTTATTTACATTCCAAATCTTATTCGGACTAAAGTGACATATAAAATTATTTAACTTTTCTCTCTCTTCATTTGAGGGTGCAAACGAACTCCAAATTTAATGAAATTTGACACCTAACCTATATAGGACATGTAGAATCCAAATTTGGCATTAGTACTCTAAGTATTTTGTTTAATTATTTTAAAGTAATTCATATGTTTTCTTTCCTATCACATTAGATACATCTAGAAACTACCAACTAAAGTGAAAATTCACCCTCAAGAAATATAAAACATATGCAACACCAATTGGCCATTAATTTCATCTCTTGAGATTATTTTGTACATAATTTAATAATTTGGACTTTTACATATTTTCTCTCTCCTAATCTACACATGTGTAAAGATTATCCAAATAGATGAAAATTTACCCAAAGGCAAATTTTAATGTGCAGATTATGAATCTAAGATTTGTTGCCTCTTCTAGAGTCATTAAATATTTTATTTTATAATTTGAAGAAAACTCACCTTTTCTTTTCTCAATAAAATTGATATAGTTATTATTATCTCAAAGTTCTAAAACCTGGCCTCCAAGCCAAACTGAATCTAAAGAAAATGAATATTAAGTTATCTTTAACCAATTAGTCTTCCTTTTATGAGTTTTATCCTATTATCCATTATTACCACTATTTCTCATATTAAATCAATCAATATCACATTAACATGTTTAAACCATTATTATTCATTCCTTTTTATCTTTCTTGATCCAAAAGGCTAAGGAATGTTCTAAAACAAATTCATTTTATCAATATGTCACACAAGTGGTAAATTTGGATATTAGACCCTAATTGAAACATCTGCTGAGGTGTTTGTGCATAAACCCATACATTGGCATAAATAGCGATCAAATTCTCCCCAAACCACTAATTATTCCACAATTTCAACTTTAAGGACAAAAAGAATAGAAAAGATAGGAAAAACATAGGAAAAATGCCAAACTAAGAATATATCTAGATTTCAGTTCGTTACAATCTATATATATAAGCTCAAAATTTAAGAAATAAAAAATCATGGCAATTATTTCAAAGAAAACTCTAGATTTTATGTAAAGAAGAACATTGTTTTACAAAAATACACAATTATTTTAACATACAACCATCAAACTCATAAGCATCATTATAAGGCTATCATGACAAAACACAAACAATAATAAACATTTGTAGTTCATGCATAACTATAATAATGAGTTCTTCTCAAGCCTTCCATATTTTTTAAATGTAATATCACCTCAAGGTATTTTAGTACACACAAATATGTATGAAATTGAATCTAATGGTCCTATGTAAATACTAATTAAACACAAAAATATCATGTATAGAGCATTAGATTTTACACCCAAGTGAGGTACAACCACTGCTCTACCGTGGTAACACAATGTCCCATCTTCTGACTCATGGAATCCATCATGCTTTTCGCTACCAAACTTTGCTTGGATCTATTATATCACAATATCACCTTGATGTGCATCTCTAATATGTTTCCTCAGAGTAGGCTTCACTTGTAACTATTCCAACAAGCCTATCAAAAAGTATACTTCCATCTTCACATTCATCTAATGAAGTGACACCAACATCTCTCGCTTTGGGCACACCAAAGAACTTAACTATGTGTTCTCATAAAATGATGACAAAGAAGAATTCCTACTCAAAGCATCTTCCACCATGTTTTCCTTCTATGGATGGTAGTCTAGGGCACATTCATAACATTTTATCAACTCCATTCAGCATCACTGCCGCATATTTAACTCTTTCTTTGAGAAGATGAATCGAATGTTTTTGTGGTCAGTGAAGATCTTAAACTTCTCACCATAAAGGTAGTGTCTCCAAATCTTCAAGGCATACACCATAGCTGCAAGATCTAATCATGCATTGGGTAGTTCTCCTCATGTTTCTTAAGTTGTAGTGAAGCTAAGTAAATCACATTCTTATTCTACATCATCATGCATCCCAAACCATTCCTCAACACATCACAAAAGACGATATAACATTTCCCTTGTTCTGGTAGAACCAGCACAGGTGCACTAGTCCGCTTCTCTTTTAAAAGCTAAAACAAACGCTAACACTTGTCATCCTAGACAAATGGTACACCTTTCCTTGTCAACTAAATTAGGGTTAACGCCATTGTGATGAAGTTCTTGATTAACCTCCTACAGTAGCGTGTCAGACCTAGGAAACTGCAAACCTTCGTAGGTGCCTTTGGCTGCTACCACTATAACACTGCCTAAAACTTCTTAGGATCCACACGAACACCTTCAACAAATATCACATGCCCAAGGAAAGACACTTCTTTCAGCCAAAAATCACACTTACTGAACTTAGCGTACAACTTATGCTGTCACAACAAGGTCAAAATCTGTCATAGATGTTGCTTATGCTACTGGATGTCTCGACATTATATCAATATGTCATAGATGAAAACAACCACAAACGGATCAAGATAAGGTCGGGACACCCTGTTTATCAGATCAATGAATGTTTTTGGAGCATTGGTTAGCCCAAACAGTATAATCACAAACTCATAGTGACCATACCTAGTCCTAAAAGATGACTTGGGTATTTCATCTACCTTGATCCACAACTGATGGTATCCTGACCTCAGATCTATCTTAGAGAAGACTGCATCACCTCTGCAATAAAGGGTAGTTGTTCTTGATTGTCACCTTATTCAACTGCCAGTAGTCAATGTACAATCTCATATAACCATCTTTCTTCTTGATAAACAACATGTGATCCCCAAGGGGAAGTGCTTGGTCATATAAATCCTTTCTCTAGTAGCTCATGCAACTACTTCTTTAACTCCTACACTACTACAGAAATAACATTCAGTGTCACTTTTCTGGGCGTCGGTTATTAAGGAAAACCGACGCCTATCATATAAGGCGTCGGTTGTTTAAGCAAACCGACGTCTATATTCAAAGACCAACCAGACACGGGTACCACTTTGTATTCAACGTCGGTTGACAATAACAAACCGACGCCTAAAAGCTCCCGCGAAATCCAATTTTCGAGCGAAAAGAAAAAGTGTCACATATAGCGTCGGTTATTTAAATAGCCACCGACGCCTATGTGTGATGAAACTTTGCGCGAAAAGTGTCACTTTCAGCGTCGGTCATCTGTTGATAACCGACGCCGAAAGTGGTTCCCGCCAAACAATTTCGTGAAAATATCGTCCAATTGAGCGTCGGTTGTTTCAAACAACCGACGCTAAAGTTGTTTAGGCGTCAGTTGTGACAAACAACCGACGCTATAGGTGAACTTTATATCTTGCGATCACCCGACTGTTCCCCTTTCTTCTGTTTCATCGCCTAAACAACTTTAGCTCCCGCCGCAACTGTTGTCGCCTGACCCTCCACTCCGCCGCACCCCTCCACGACAGTGCTGCCGCGCCGCCTTCTCTGGCGCATCCTTCTCCTCCGGTGCCTCCACGCCACCTTCTCCTTCGGTGCCAGTGCCTCCACGCCGCTGCCGCCAGGATGACAGAAGCTGCTCTCCACCACCTTCGCGCCGCCGCCAGGGTTTAGGGTTGCTAGCTACTTCTCTGCCGCGCCGCCGCCAGGGTTTAGGGTTGCTAGCTGCTTCTCCGCCGCGCCGCCGGTTCGACCACAACTTCTCTCCACTGCCGTCGCCCACTCTGTGCCGCCGTCTGCAGACCACATCTCTTCTCCAGACCGGTACGCCCTCTTCTCTGTATTTTATTGATGTACATGTATTTTATTGGTGTGACAATGCTTGTGGGTGATTGGTGAGATTACGAGGGTAGTATTGCTGCAATAGAGATTACGATAGTAGGGGTGAGGCTTGCAGATGGTCGGTGGGCTTACGGTAGTAGGTATTACACGAGTAGGGGCGACGCTTGTGGGTGGAGAAGATTGCGACAAGGAGTGAGAGCTAGGAGGCAGAGGTTGCGTGTTAGTGAATGAAGTCTAAGGCTCTTTCTTCTCTCTCAAGCTCATGAAATGTGATTCTTACTGAAATATGATGATGGGACAATTTTTTCTCTGCCATAGTTGAAATTTTCCTACTTGAAAAGGTCAACTTACCGAAAAGAATGCTCTTCTACCTTTTATTTTAAAGATGCATTCTATATACAATTTTTCTGTACCCACAATTGCTGATTAGTTTTCTTGTACAACTGGATTTTTCAAGGAAATAGCTACAACTAGATAAGATCGTGTACACTCTGTATTTTTTCCCATCCTTTCTACAACTGGATTCTTCAAGGAAATATGATGATTAGGGATACATATAATGTCTAGTACACAAATATTAGATGATAATCAAGAAAACCCTAGTTTGATGAGCATGTTGTTAATCATGTTAATTATGTTTCTTCTATATATTCTGATGTCATTATATAATTATGTGATCCCAACATATTAAATTGAATTAGAATGATTTCATGAATTATAGGGTTTTAAAGTTTATAAACATGTACATACGGAAATATGGTTATTAAACCAATGGTTATAACATATAATGTCTAGTAAAGATTCCTAGACCTTTTGTTTGAAACTATTGATTTCTTGATTTATGATTTAATAATGCTCTGTTGATTAGGATTAACCATGTTTCCTGTAGTTTATAGACATTTATTATATATAAGAATGACAACACATGTATTTGTTGGCCTAGAAACCCATCCAAGATTGACTCATTAGGAGTAAATCTTGGATAGTCCCCGGTTTCAGACTGTTCTTGAACACCTAATCTCACTTAGGATGTAAGTGTATAATGTGTATTGGGTTTTCGAGAAAATTTCAGTAGCATTTCCCCGTTTTTTCTCTAAGTATATATGTACTTAGAGAACAGCGGGGAAATGCTGCCGAAATTTTCTTGAAAACCCAATACACATTATACACTTACTAGTGAGATTAGGTGTTCAAGGATGGGATAGGTGGTACATATTTATTATATATAAGAATGACATCAAATGTGTTTGTTGGCCTAGAAACCCATCCAAGATTGACTCATAAGGAGTAAATCTTGGATAGTCCCCGGTTTGGGACTGTTCTTGAACACCTAATCTCACTTAGGATGTAAGTGTATAATGTGTATTGGGTTTTCAAGAAAATTTTGGTAGCATTTCCCCGTTTGTTCTCTAAGTATATATGTACTTAGAGAACAGCGGGGAAATGCTGCCGAAATTTTCTTGAAAACCCAATACACATTATACACTTACTAGTGAGATTAGGTGTTCAAGGATGGGATAGGTGGTACATATTTATTATATATAAGAATGACATCAAATGTGTTTGTTGGCCTAGAAACCCATCCAAGATTGACTCATTAGGAGTAAATCTTGAATAGTCCCCGGTTTGGGACTGTTCTTGAACACCTAATCTCACTTAGGATGTAAGTGTATAATGTGTATTGGGTTTTTGAGAAAATTTCAGTAGCATTTCCCCGTTTGTTCTCTAAGTATATATGTACTTAGAGAACAACGGGGAAATGCTGCCGAAATTTTCTTGAAAACCCAATACACATTATACACTTACTAGTGAGATTAGGTGTTCAAGGATGGGATAGGTGGTACACATTTATTATATATAAGAATGACATCACATTATACACTTAGGTAGGATGTAAGTGTTTACCCTAATCTTTTCCTAATATATACTTGTTTCCTAATATATACTTGTTTTCTCTGATCATAGAATGGATAGATCATGGATGTCCATTCGTAATCGTTGCACCCCAGAGTTTATATCTGGTCTTGATCAGTTTATTAGATTTGCCGAGGAACATAGGAAAAAACCTACAGATAGGTTCTACTGTCCATGTAGGCATTGCGGTAACAACTTGAAAGTCAACACTGGTGAGGAAATCAAAAGTCATGTCATGTGCAACGGGATTGTACAAGGCTATACAGAATGGCACTGGCATGGAGAGATTTCAAAATCACAAGGCTATACAGATTGTACAAAGCATTCAGTGGATGTAATGATGAACGGAGTGCACCTAAACCTATACCAGGGGATGTTGTTTATGAAAGAGTAAAAGACATTGTCAATGAATTTGGTAAGAAATCACAATGTAGTATGGCCACACAGAGTGACAATTCTTCATTCAAGAAGAAGTCAATATTTTGGGATCTTCCTTATTGGAGTTCTTTGACAGTCAGACATTGTATCGATGTAATGCACGTTGAGAAAAATGTCTATGATAGCATCATTGGTACTCTGTTAAATATACCAGGTAAGACTAAAGATGGGATAAAATCCAGACTGGACCTACGTGAAATGGGAATAAGGTCAGAATTAACAGAATTACGTGAAATGGGTAGTAAAAGAACATACTTACCTCCTGCTTGTTACACGTTGTCTAGAAAGGAGAAGAAAACTTTTTGTGAATGCTTGGTAAATGTTAATGTGCCACATGGTTACTCATCCAACATCCGTAGATTGGTATCAATGAAAGATCTGAAGTTGATAGGTCTTAAATCTCATGATTGTCACACTCTAATGCAACAAATATTGCCCGTGGCAATTCGATCTATATTGCCGAAGCATGTAAGGTTTGCAATTACCAGACTTTGTTTCTTTTTCAACAGTCTATGCAGCAAAGTTATTGACCCTGATACTCTCGATAATTTGCAAAGAGAAGTGGTTGTTACCCTATGTCAGCTTGAGATGTATTTCCCTCCTTTGTTCTTTGATATCATGGTACATCTTGTTGTCCACTTGACTAGAGAAGTGAAAATGTTGGGACCAGTTTTCTTGCATTGGATGTATCCCTTTGAACGATACATGAGCATTTTTAAAGGTGATGTTCGAAACCGTTATCGGCCTGAAGGGAGTATTATTGAAGGTTATGTGGCGAGAGAGGTTATGGATTTTTGCAATGACTTTCTCAGTGGTAATGACACTCCTGATAATGACAAGAATATTGAGGAGGGCAAAGGAATTTTGGGATCACTGGTGAAAGTAATCAGCCGTGAGCAGTTGGAACAAGCTCACTTGTATATTTTACACAATATGGACGAAGTGAGTGTTTATATCGAGGAACATACCAATTTCATAAAGAGACAACATCCTCGAGCAAGTTCAATGTGGCTTGCTAGAGAGCATAATAAGACTTTTACTAAGTGGTTTGAAGATAAAGTCTTACATCAACTATCTCAAACACCAAATGATATTATAGAAACTATCAAATGCCTCACCTTTAAACCAAAACCGAATGTTATGTCTTATGAAGGGTTTGACATTAATGGATTCACATATTACACAAAGCGCCAAGATGATAAGAGTGTCGTCCAAAATAGTGGGGTCACTCTTCAAGCGTCGACTATGTACTTTGCAAGTGCAAAGGATAAGAGTCCACGTGAAGCTAAAATGTCATATTACGGTGTCATTGAAGACATTTGGGAGTTTGACTACATAGATTTCAAAATTCCGCTCTTTAAATGTAATTGGATTGATAACACCAAAGGAGTTATAGTGGATGAATTGGGTTTCACTTCGGTGAACTTTGAAAAGATTGACGAGAAGGGTGAACCATTCATATTGGCATCACAGGCGAAACAAATATTCTATATCGATGATCCTGCAAATGATAAATGGTCGGTTGTTCTTCATGGTAAAATATACATTGCCCGATAATTGTTTCTTTAGATGCAGATTATGCAGGTCAATCATATGATAGCTCTTTATTTATACAAGATATTATTGAGCTGTTTATGTATGATTGGCTGAATACATCAATGATAGAGACATGGATAAGGTGAGATCTTGTTTATACATCCATATACCTTGTGTAAGATCCGGTGATCTGGTTTCTTATATATTAATGCATACGTAATACATGTTTTGCAGCTACTTAGTTGAAGATCATTGCAAACAATTTGCATTTGATCATGTGGGATTTTTGATTCCATCATTGATTAGTATGGTAGCTAAAGACCCTGATACTGTTCAACAATACTGTATAGATGCTTTTACAATTTTTGGTCAGCAAAAGAAGACGATAATAATAGCTCCATTCAATGTCAAGTAAGTTTACTTTATTTATAATTTGGACTTAAGAAAATTCCATTTTTATTGTGCATTTTGAGTTATTAATTGTTAACTTTTTACCTCTAGCGGTAAACATTGGGAGTTACTAGTTATTGTCCCCGGGACGTTCACTGTTTATTATCTAGATCCCGCGGGAAGTACATTCAACACTAAAATTGGACACGTAATGAGAATGCCATTATTCTGGTGAGAAATATTTCATTTTTGTATATGTTAACATCTCTTATTACATTACTATTTACTTATGCAATTTACTGTGTTATATTAACATGTAGGGGTTTAGATGCATTCAAAAAGGCTGGAGGAACGGTCCCAAGGAAAAGAACCAGCCAATAAATTGGCAGAATGTACAAGTAAGTTCCCGACTCCAATGTATATATTATTGATGTGAATTGTGCTTAGTTGTATTACTTTGTATGTTTCAATTTATAGTGCGCTACACAAGACAATGGCTGGGCATGCGCATACTATGTGATGCGATTTATGCAGATGATTATCCGATATGCCGCATTGGACATCGATACCATACATGAGGTATTATATATAGTCTCATTAGTTAGTATGAAATATATCAATCTTATTTTTATATTATTACTTATATATATACATCATTCTCTTTGCAGGTGTTTAAAACTGACAACACTATAGGTAAACGCTTAAAAAATATACATGCTCCATATACGATGGAAGCATTAAATGAAATAAGAGAAGAATGGGCAAAAGCCATACAAGCAGTGGCAACTGTAAGATATAATTGGGATGTTGATAGCGATAATGAATGATACTTTGTAAATGAATATTTCTGAATGTTAATACATATATTTGAATGTTTCTATATGTGTGAATGTGAGAATTGAATTGATTTCTTAATGTATCTACTTGTGTGAATTATTTTTTGTGAATTTTGCAGGTTTGTGGCCTGTTTGTAGGCTGATATCAATGGATGTCGTAAACCTGCAGTTCAGAAAACTGAACTGCAGGTTCTCATCCTGCTGACCAGCCACAGTAGGCCTGCAAACTGATATATAAAAAAAAATAGATATAGGCGTCAGTTATTTACAGAAAACCGTCAGCAAAGACCTACAACGTCGAGTTTTTGCAAAACACTGACGCCTAATGTGGCCACAGCCGTACAGGAAATGGCGTCGATTGTTCGTGTCAAACCGACGCCTATTTAACCTATAGGCGTCGGTCTTTTAGTAGATAACCGACGCCAAAAGGGTTCGCGCCACAGAAAACGGCGTCATCTAGGACACTTTCTGCGTCGGTCTTTTAGTAGATAACCGACGCCGAATGTGTCCTAGATGACACCGTTTTCTGTGGTGTGAACCCTTTTGGCGTCGGTTATCTACTAAAAGACCGACGCCTATAGGTTAAATAGGCGTCGGTTAAAAAACTGACGCCGAAGTGTTTGACCTTTAGCGGCGCCCACATAGGCGTCGGTCGGAAACTGACGCCAAAGGGGGTTAAACAACCGACGCCAAAGGTTGTTTCTGTAGTAGTGCTACATCTCAGTTGGTGCCATCCTGTAAGGTGTCTGTGCTATCACTTGTGTACCATGAACTAGATTGATCTCAAAATCAATCTCTCTAGGAGGGGGAACACTGGGAAACTCATTGGGAAACATGCCCTCAAACTCACATACAACATATACCTCCTAGATACCAGGAATCCTCACCTTGGTATCCACTACATGTGCCAATAAAGCTTCACACCCCTTCCTTGTCAGCTTATCTATTGTCATCGGTGACACCAAACACGTCGGAAGAATCTTCCTATCTCCTTGGAAGACCCAAAAAACATCACTGTCAAATAACGTTGCCACCTTGGAACTACACTCCATGACCACCTATTACTTCTCCAAAGTATCCATCCTAAGGATAATTTTGAATACGTGCATATCAAGTGGTATATGGTCCACTTGAATGTTGTGTCTTGAGAAATAAAGAATGCATGATGGACATACAACCCGCAACTTGGCAGAACCAACAAAAGGGGTTTCTAAGTGAAGACTATCAGTTCTACAACTAACAGGCAAAGAACCACTATTTATCACCTCTCTGGTGATAAAAGAGTGTGTCACACTAGGGTCAATAAAAATATATATAAAATAGGAAGAAGACAAATCAATGAAATAACTCTATCTGACCTACCATGACCTATGGATTGACCACTCCCTCTGTCTGAATCTTGGCATAGAATTGAGCCATTGTCTGTTATCGGCCCCATCCTCTGTTGGCCTACCAAAATGATCCTACATGTGATGCCTGACCACATCCTCTGTCTCTACTACTGCTAGACTGCTATCGTTGATGTGACCCTTGTTGACTATGTCTCGACTATTGTGTCACCTCCTCATTTTTCACTGGGAAAAACATCCTCAGATGTCTTTGTTGTCCACACTTATAACAGGTCCTTGTGTCAAACAGTGGCCTAGACATCCCTATCATTGAATCTGGCACCGCACTATGAGCTCCTACCGCCATAAAGCTACAATCTCTACCTTTGCTCAACGACCACTAAGTTTGAACCATTAACCTCTACTTTGACTGGAGTGTTTAAAACCTAGGCTTTTTGAAGCCTCTAGAATGCTGTCCCTAAAAAGGATTTGGTATCTTCTTAACATTAGCCTTGTGCTTCTCTATTGCCGACTGCTCTATCCATCTCAAAGACTCCACAAATGTCACAAACTTTTCCCTATTCTCCAAATCTGATACCATTGTCATCAAGTCTGAACTCAGCCCCTTCTTAAAATGTTTGATCCTCTCCTTATATGTTGTAGTCATGTAAGGACAAAACCTTAACAACTCCATCAACTTAGCCTCATTGTGACACCCCGCCATCACACAGACAACGAGATGACACACAAAAACGTGCGGAACCATATATTACCGAAAACACGAGTTAATTAAAACCGATCTCGAAAAGCATACATACAGAACATTTGCAACCAGGCCCTGCAAGAAGATCATGTCATATACATATACATTCAAGATCACCTGCCAGATATGTTCACAACTTAAAGTCACCCACTGTCGCAACAGTGCATATTAGTTCATCACCTGTTTATACATATAGAATGGCCAAGTACGGCCAGTAGTAGGTTATACAAAAATTACAGTAGCTAAACATCGTGAAACATCGTCAAAACACTTCCAAGGATCTGAGAGTACATGGATGACTCTAGGACTCTACTACAAAACCACCAAAACAACACCAAGTCCATCTCTTGCCTTCTACTGCTCTTCTTGCTGCTCGGCCGCAACCTCACGACCACCACCACGTCTAGAGCGATCACCTAAAAAGGGTGTAAACCAGTAGGATTAGACACATAGTCCCAACGAGAAACATAACTCCCCTCCGCAACAATAAAACCTCAAAGGTTAAAACAAATAACAACAAATAACTAAATAAGTGTATAACAAGAGTAGCATACTGAGTAAAGCTATTATTACCATCAAGCTTACCAAGATATCTGGGAGGCATATTACCAAGTATTTCTTTATGGAACATGATTGACAAGATAAGCTTTATAAGAACTTATCACAAGATATAAGGATCGTACACGTATCTACAATGTGTAACTAGATCAGCTATGCAAGCAAGGCCTCAATCAATGTTCCGTGTTTTGCTCTAAGAAGGATGTATTTATTCGGCTGGATTATGTTTTATTATGCCCTGAGGAAGTGAGCCTTCCCTGCTCAAGTCCAACCATTGGCTACGAAACCCAATCCGGTGCCATACAGGGTCTAAGGAGATCCGGACTCCATGACCTCACCTTCTCGTGGTCAATACATGAATCATCAAGCAAGACTACAGTCTTATGCTTATAGGCCTCAACCTCTGGGTTATCTCTACAAGCTACCCATCTCTAGCTCACCTCATCATAGGTGCTAGTATATACATCTGAGCCATGAACACATCATGCTCATCATCACATGTCCTGAGCCATGGGTCTGTTCACCATGCTCCATACATCCCGAGTCTGCAACCACGGTTGCACTCAACCCTCCGGTTTTAGGCTAGGGGAAACCTCGCATATTCAACAATATGCGCTCTAGGTAATCCTACAGGATAAACTTGTTTCACCGTCACCAAATACTGACAGTAATGGATCTATGTCCAGGGAAAACTACATGATATGTTTACCTATCATTGATTAGTATATTTTAAGCCATATGTTGAGGCAAAACAAGGTATAGACATAGCCTTATAGAATTACATCATTATTGCCATCGACATACTGTCTTGGGACCTCAATCCCTCATGATATCAACCATTGCCTCTCAAGGCATCACAATCATGCATCAACATCCTGGGAACGCATCCCTTATCTCATCATCTGAGGATAACACCTCAACTAGGCACTCAACCTTATATCAGGTCCTCAGACCTATCAACTTGTTATTTTATTAACAAGGATTATCATCCCACTGTGCTAGTCTGAGGACATATATCATATAGCTCTTACCAGGCTATGAATCCACATGAAATACCTGAATGGTTAGTATACATATTCATAGAGATTACTGAAGTCATCATGGATTAACAGAATGATCATGCTATCAAGTATAAAGAAGCATCCATGAGTATATTACACAAGCTTTATCATTCATAGTATTATAATCAATCAGGGGCATATGTTATGCCTTATACTTGTGACCATATACATGTGTTATATCAACATGTGAAGCAACGTCATAAACTTCCAAGCTTCCTGGTTCACAACCTATCATTATATCTCATCATCATATTTGCAGGATGCAAGGTGATTACATCATGTCAATTGTGTTAAAATTATTAAAAGAAAACCATCAACTATATACATTCCGGGTTTTCAGAACCCTCACCAAAAATCCCGCAACCCTCACTACTGGTATGGCGAGCAACACCAACCCTTACCAAAGGGTGTACCGGCTAGGGTTCCAAACCCTAAGGCAACTCACCACCATACCAACCAAACACTGCACATCCTCTGACATGCACCAAGGTTCCACTAACACTCATGGTGTCAGGTATCCATCCACGAGGTCATAATGTGTAGGACTACCATGTCTTTCGGCCAAGGGTCTAACGTGCACCAAGCTAGGGTTAGGGTTAGGTTCCATTATCGGGCTAACCTCCAACATGAGCCATATCGGCCAAAGGGGTGTCGCCCAAGACGCCCCTATCGTGCAACTTTCTAGCATCATCTGAGGGTTAACCCTATTGGCCAAGGTAACCATGATGCCTAAGAAAGAATTCGTGCATGTCCAACATCAAAACGGTAAGCATCCTAGGGTTGGCATGTCGGACATGAAACCATATTGTCCAAGCTTATCAAGGATAACGGCCAAGGCCACCTAAAGACAAGGGAGTGCATCGAGCACCCTCACTACATGGTGTGTCGTCCAAGACTTAACCCTAAGGAGGATATCGGGAAACATCTCATCAAAGGTATATTGCCCACCCAAAAACTCCACCAAGGGTATCATCCAAGGGACCATGACGGGCACCAACTAAACTTCAACTAGGCATATCGGCCAGGGATACAAGGATCACCCAAGCAAGCTCATCTATCAAAGATTACACCTTAAGGACATATCGTGCACTAAGGGTAGACAACTCATGTCGCCTAGAGTAGCACTAACGCCCAAGCTTGGGTTGAGGCTTCATATCGACCAAGATGCCCATCCAGGGGTTTAACAACCATGTCACCCAAACCCTAACTCTAGGGTGGATAAGGGATATCGGGCACCAAGGTAAAACTATCTCAACAAGGTGTATCGTGTAGGGCACTCAGCAAAACATAACTCCCAAGCACACATGGGTATCGGCCAAAGGTACAACCCAAGACAAGAAGGTTATCGGGCAACACTATCCCCAAAGTCATATCGTGCAAGACACAACCCAACAAGGTCATCTTCAACCTCAAGCACAAGGGCATTAAACCCTAGTTGATCAAGAAGGTCAACTCACCTCTGAACAACCAAGAGAGGGGTGTTGCACAACCTCTTTCACAAATCAGGCAACCACAAGGATCCAACCTCAACATAGGTCATCAAAAGCTCGCCTCTCAAATCCATGGTGAGAGGAGGGTATTGCCCAAGAAACTAGAATATAAGCTCACCTCTCTACTTAAATGAGAGAGGGGTATTTCCCACATTACTAGATCTCAAACTCACTTCTCTAGACCAAAGAGAGAAAGGAGTGTTGCTACCAACAAAAACTTCAACTATGGTTCGGCCAACTAGGTGTAAAGGCATATAACCCATCAACAACAACAACAACAACAACATCATGCTCATAAAATCCATAAGATCAACAACATGTTTTGGAACAAGAAACATACATGCATGGCCGATTGTCAACATATATGAAACATGCAACATAGGGAAAGTAGTATAGCTAGGGTTAGAAGTTATGTAACCCGCCTTAAGCAAACTCCTCAAGCTCCAAAGCTCCAAGCTTCAAGATCCTAGCACCAAGCACACTACTTCGGCCACCAAAGAACAAGACCCACCTAGGGTTCGGCCACCAAGCTGAGGGAAGAAGAAGAAGAACTCCTTCAAGGGGATCGACCACCAAGGTTTCAAGGGAGAGTTGTATCGTGCACCAAGGAAGAGAGGAGAAACAAAGAGGTAAAGGGTTCCTAAGGAAGAGAAAGGCAAGGCATATATAGATGGGGGGTCACAGTTAGACCAAGGCAAGGTGTCACCTTACCAAGGGACACTTGTCCATACGTTCCACCACCTTGCAAAACACATGCACATGCCATGCCACAACTCAACCAAGGATCGGCCACATGTCCAAGCTAGGGTGGCACAACCAAGGCAAGAAGGTCAACAAAGGTCAAAGGCCGACACACTACACCTCCAAGGCCGACACACTACACCTCCAAGACTGACACACCCCCATGGGCGATACCCCATGGACGATACAAAGCATCCTTTCCCTATACAGGGCTCAACCAAGCAAGGCAAGGCCCAAACAAGGGAAAACAAGGCCCAAAAGAGCTCAACCAAGCCCAAGACAACCCAAGGCACGGACCCAAACCTTCCTCTCAACCCTAGATGAAGCAAAGAGAGATAAAGTCATCTCTCAAGGTGACAAACTTGCTCTTCAACTCTATCTCAGGTTATTTTGCAAGTAGCACCTCAACTCTCAACAAAGCACAAGCAAACCCTAATCATCACTAGAGATGATTAGCAAGCAACCAAGCACCAGGTTTAGGAAAAACAAATAGGGTATGCCCAAAATGGAGGTAAGGGTCCTTACAAGCCATAAACCTCTACAAAAGGATTTCATCCCCGAAATCTGAAGAGAAAAGCGAGGGATACTTCCTCCTCATCTCTTCCTCAAGCTCCCACGTGGCTTCCTCAACACCACGATGATGCCAAAGAACCTTCACAAGAGCCATGTCCTTCCTCTTCAGCTTCTTTACTCTTCTGTCAAGGATCGTCACCGGACCCTCCTCGTAGGTCACGTCTTCATCAAGCTCAACCTAAACTAGATGTATCACTGTCCCTGTGTCTGGATGACTTTTCTTCAGCATACTGACATGGAACACTGAATGCAACCTGTGCAGCTCTGGAGGTAGCTCTAACTTGTAAGCTACCTTGCCAACACGTGCTATTACTTGGTACGGCCCCATATACCTGGGTGCCAGTTTGCCTTTCTGGCCAAACCTTAGCACGCCTTTCCAAGGTGAGACCTTGAGATACACTTTGTCTCCCACTTGGAACTCTAGAGGTCGTCAGCGATTGTCTGCATAAGACTTCTGTCTGTCTTGTGCTATTTTCAACTTTTGCTGTATCACTCTGATATTTTATGTTGTCTGCTGTACTAACTCAGGACCCAAAATCTGATTTTCACCCGACTCATACCAACATAAGGGGATCTGCACTTCCTGCCATATAGAGCCTCATAAGGAGCCATGTCAATGCTCCGCTGGTAACTATTGTTATCAGCAAACTCTATCAAACTGAGATGCATGTCCCAACTACATAGGAACTGCAAAACACAAGCTTGGAGAAGATCCTCCAAAGTCTGAATAGTCCTTTCAGACTGTCCATCCGTCTGGGGGTGGAAAGCGGTACTGAACCTCAACTGCGTTCCCAACGCTTTGTGCAACTGTTCCCAGAAACAACTTGTGAACTGAGGACCTCTTTCGGGAACTATTTTTGCTGGTACACCGTGCAAACACACTATCTCCTCTACATACACCCGAGCAAGCTTCTCTGCTGTATACATTGTTTTTACTGGTATGAAGTGAGCATATTTTGTCAACCTGTCCACTATTACCCAAATGGAATCATGATTCCTAGCTGTCTTTGGTAGACCAACTATGAAATCCATGGTTATATGATCCCATTTCCATTGTGGTATCAGCATGGGTTGCAATGTACATATCGGCTTCTGATGCTCAGCTTTGACTTGCTGACATACTATGCACTTAGCCACAAACTCAACTACATCCTTCTTCAAGACAGACCACCAATACAGGTCCTTTAGATTATGATACATCTTGGTGACTCCTGGATGCATAGCGTACATCGACGTGTGTGCTTCCTCGAGTACTAGATTTCTTAAATTATCACCATCGGGAACCACCATCCTACCATGATAGCAAACTAGTCCATCCTCAGACTCATGGAACCCATCACGCTTTTTGCTACCAAGCTCTGATATGATTAACTGCACTGCACCATCTACCTGCTGTGCATTTTTGATCTGTTGTCTCAGTACAGGCTTGACTTGCATCTGTGCCAACAATCCTTCCAACAAGGAAACTTCCAAATTCACATTTATTTGCCGCAAGGAGACAAACATATCCCGCCTATGGCATACCAAGGAACTCAACTGTGCCTTCTTTGTGGAGAGAGAAGAAGACTTTCTGCTAAGCGCATCAGCTACCACATTTGGCTTAACAAGATGATACTTAATGGTGCAATCATAATCGTTAATTAGCTCCATCCAACGATGTTGTCGCATGTTCAGCTCACTCTGCGAAAAATGTACTTCAAGTTCTTATGATCTGTAAAGATCTGACATACTTCCCCATAAAGATAGTGTCTCCAAATCTTTAGCACATGGACCACCGCTGCCAACTCCAAATCATGTGTCAGATAGTTCTCCTCATGTTTCTTAAGCTATCGCGAAGCAAAAGAAACCGCATGATCTTCCTGCATCAGCACACAACCTAAGCCGTTCTTGGAAGCATCACAGAAAACAACATAGCCCTTCCCAAGCTCTGGCAGCACTAGTACTGGAGCACTAGTCAGCTTCTCCTTCAAACTTTGGAAAGCTTGCTGACAATGATCATCCCAAACAAAAGGTACATCCTTCCTGGTCAGCTTTGTCATCGGAAATGTGATTGCACTGAAGTCCTTGATAAATCTCCGGTAGTATCCTGCCAAACCCAGAAAACTATGAACTTCTGTCGGTGTTTTTGGTTGCTCCCAATCTGCAAATGACTCCACCTTTTTAGGGTCCACTCTGACTCCTTCTGTAGATATCACATGACCTAAGAATGTCACTTCCTTCAACCAAAACTCACATTTCCTAAACTTGGCATACAACTGATGTTGACGAAGAAGAGTCAACGCTTATCGAAGATGTCACTCATGCTCTTGCATGTCCCGACTATAGATCGAAATGTCATCTAAAAAGACTACAACAAACTGATCTATGAATGGACGGAACACTCAGTTCATCAGGTCCATGAAAGCAGCAGGTGCATTGGTTAGCCCAAATGGCATAACCACAAACTCAAAGTGACCATACCTCATCCTAAACATTGACTTTGGTATGTCGTCCGCCTTAATCTTCAACTGATGGTATCCAGACCATAGATCGATCTTTGAGAACACTGTAGCACCATGCAACTGATCGAACAGATCATCTATCCTCAACAACAGGTACTTATTCTTGATCGTAACTTTGTTCAACTGTTGGTAATCTATGCATAGTCACATCGATCCGTCCTTTTTCTTAATGAACAACACTGGAGCACCCCAAGGCGACGTGCTCGGTTGGATGAAACCTTTCTCCACCAACTCATGTAACTGCTTTTTCAACTCTGCCATCTCTGCTGGAGCCATCCTATACGGTGTCTGTGCAATTGGTTGTGTTCCTGATACCAGATTGATCTTGAAATCAATCTCTCAGGGTGGGGGAACACTGGGAAATTCATCAGGAAACACATCCGTGAACTCTGGGACAACCGTTACCTCCTAGAGGCTAGGACCTTTCGCCTTAGTATCCACAACGTGAGCTAAGAAAGCCTTACAACCTTGCCACAACAATTTTTCTGCTACCATTGCTGATACTAGACATGTCGGAAGAATCTTCCTATCTCCTTGGAAGATCCACTTCTCTCCATCTGCATCAAACACTACCTATTTGGAACCACAGTCCAACACAACCTTATACTTCTCTAAGGTATCCATCCCAAGGATCACATCGAATCCATGCATATCAAGTGGTATAAGATCCACTTGTATACTGTGTCCTGAAAAAGATAAGACACAAGATGGACACTCTTCTCGAAGCATCGAGGAACCATCAAGAGGGGTTTCTAACAATAGGCTATCTTTCTTACAACTAACATGTAAAGGACAGCTATCAAGCAGACTATGTGCGATAAAACAGTGCGTAGCACCCGGGTCAACCAAAACAGATATAAAGTAAGAAGAAGACAAATCAAAATGAAATAACTCCATCTGATTTGTCACCACTCACGGGTTGACTATCGCCTCCGGCTGACTCATAGCATAGAATCGATATGTTGCTTGTTGTCCACATCCTCTTCTTCCTTGAGCAGATGATCCCACTTGCGATGCTTGACCGCGTCCTCACCCTCTACTAGCACTGGGCTGCTATCTGTCTGATCCTTGTTCATTCTGTCTCAGCTGTTGTGTTACCTCAATGTCTCTTCTTGGGCAATTTGACTTTAAATGCCCCATTTGTCTACAGTGATAACATGACCTTCCTTCTGTCTGCGGTCTAGATGGCTTTGTTACTGCCACAAAAGATGCACTATGTGCCTTCGACGGTGAAGAAGCATAACCTTTTCCCTTACTCGGGGACCATTGTGACGGTGCACTAGAACCTCTCATCATGGAAGGTGCTGAAAACCTTGACTTCTTGAAGCCACCAGATCTTTGTCCCTAGAACTGAACATGCCTTTTCCTGGTCATGAACTCCCTTTTCTCCTTAATAGATCGTTCGATCCTGCAGACGGACTCCACAAACATGGAAAACTGCTCCTGATTCTCTAAAGAAGCAGCAGGTGTCAAAAGTTCAACACTCAAACATTTCTCAAACTGCCTGATCCGCTCATCATCTGTCACTACCATGTGAGGGCAAAACCTCAGCAAGTCCATGAACTTGGCTTCATACTCGGTGATGCTCATCGTTCCTTGGCATAGACGCTCAAACTGGTTGATCTTCTCGTCCAGATACGTCTTCAGAAAGTATCTGCTGATGAACTCTTGCCGGAAGATCTCCCAACTGATCTCCACACTGGGTCGCTTCTCCTCCTCGATGACCCACCAGTGGCCAACACTGCCCTTCAGAAGGTAGACATCGTGCTTGACTTTGTCTGCTTCGGGGATGTCAAGGATTTAGAAGGCCTTCTCGAGACCTGTCAGCCACAGATCTGCATCTACTGGATCAGCTGTCCCAGCATAATCTGAAGCTCCAACTCGGCAAAGCCGCTCAAAGGTCTTCCCAATACCCAATGCTTCACCATGGGGAGACTATGCTCTTAGCTGAGGCACTGGCAACCTTTCCACCATGTGATTCATCGTAGCCATCATCTGCCCCATAAGCTGTTGGTAGGTAGGGTTTTCAAGAATGGCTGGGTCAAGTTGGGGGACCTTAGGCACCCGATCTCCATGTGCCTGGCCTTCTGCTCCATCAACTGATGCAACATCACTGCTCTCGGCAACATGTTCTCCATGGTTTCCAGACATCCTTAAGCTTTATCTTCTGCTGAGGGAAGAAGGTTATTGTAAGAAAATCTAGAAAACTCACAAGAACAGACGCAAACCTAGTCCTAGATCCCTGTAGACTCAGAGAAACTAGAGCTCTGATACCAAACCAACTGTGATACCCCGCCATCACACAAACAACAAGATGACACGCGAAAACGTGCAGAACCATATATTACCGAAAACACAGGTTAATTAAAACCGATTTCAGAAAGCATACATACAGAACATTTGCAACTAGGCCCTGCAAGAAGATCATGTCATATACAGATACATTCAAGATCACCTGCTAGATATGTTCATAATTTAAAGTCATCCACTGTCGCAACAGTGCATATTAGTTCATCACCTGTTTATACATACAGAATGGCCAAGTATGGCCAACAACAGGGTATACAAAAATTACAGCAGCTAAACATCGTGAAACATCGTCAAAAAACTTCCAAGGACCTGAGAGTACAGGGATGACTCTAGGAATCTACTACAAAACCACCAAAACAGTAGCAAGTCCATCTCTTCCCTTGTACTGCTCTTCTTGCTGCTCGATCGCAACCTCACGACCACCACCACATCTAGAGTGATCACCTGAAAAGGGTGTAAACCAGCGGGGTGAGACACACAATCCCAGTGAGAAACATAACTCCCCACCACAACAATAAAACCTCAAAGGTTAAAGCAGATAACAACAAATAGCTAAATAAGTGTATAACAAGAGCAGCATACTGATAAAAGCTATTATTACCATCAAGCTTACCAAAATATCTGGGAGGCATAATACCAAGTATTTCTTTATGGAACATGATTGACAAGATAAGCTTTATAAGAACTTATCACAAGATATAAGGATCGTACACATATCTGCATGGTGTAACTAGATCATCTATGAAAGCAAGGACTCAATCAATGTTCCATGTTTTGCTCTAAGCAGGATGTATTTATTCGGCTGGATTATGTTTTATTATGCCCTGAGGAAGTGAGCCTTCCCTGCTCAAGTCCAACCATTGGATGCGAAGCCCAATCCGGTGCCATACAAGGTCTAAGGATATCCGGACTCCATGACCTCACCTTCTCGTGGTCAGTACATGAATCATCAAGCAAGACTGCTGTCTTATGCTTATAGGCCTCAACCTCTGGGTTAGCTACGCAAGCTACCCATCTCTAGCTCACCTCATCATAGGTGCTAGTATATACATCCGAGCCATGAATGCATCATGCTCATCATCACATGTCCTGAGCCATGGTTCTGTTCACCATGCTCCATACATCCCGAGTCTGCAACCACGGTTGCACTCAACCCTCCTATTTTAGGCTAGGGGAAACCTCACATATTCAACAATATGCGCTCCAGGTAATCCTACATCATAAACCTATTTCACCATCACCAAATACTGACGGTAATGGATATATGGCTAGGGCAAACTACTTGATATGTTTATCTATCATTGATTAGTATATTTTAAGCTAATTGTTGAGGCAAAACAAGGTATATACATAGCCTTATAGAATTACATCATTATTTCCATGAACATACTGTCTTGGGACCTCAATCCCTCATGATATCAACCATTGCCTCTCAAGGCATCACAATCATGCATCAACATCCTGGGAACGCATCCCTTATCTCATCATCAAGGATAACACCTCAACTAGGCACTCAGCCTTATATCAGGTCCTCAGACCTATCAACTTGTTATTTTATTAACAAGGATTATCATCACACTGTGCTAGTCCGAGCACATATATCTCATAGATCTTACCAGGCTATGAATCCACATGAAATACCTACATGGTTAGTATACATATTCATAGAGATTACTGAAGTCATCATTGATTAACAGAATGATCATGCTATCAAGTATAAAGAAGCATCCATGAGTATATTACACAAGCTTTATCATTCATAGTATTATAATCAATCAGGGGCATATCTTATGCCTTATACTTGTGACCATATACATGTGTTATATCAACATGTGAAGCAACGCCATAAGCTTCCAAGCTTCCTGGTTCACAACCTATCATTATATCTCATCATCATATTTGCAAGATGCAAGGTGATTACATCATGTCACTTGTGTTATCATTATTAAAAGAGAACCATCAACTATATACATTCTGGGTTATCAGAACCCTCACCAAAACTCCCACAACCCTCACTACAGGCATGGCGAGCAGCGCCAACCCTTACCAAAGGGTGTACCGGCTAGGGTTCCAAATCCTAAGGCAACTTACCACCATACCAACCAAACATTGCACATCCTCTGACATGCACCAAGGTTCCACTAACACTCATGGTGTCGGGTAGCCGTCCACGAGGTCATAACGTGCAACACTACCATGGCTTTCGGACAAGGGTCTAACATCCACCAAGCTAGGGTTAGGGTTAGGTTCCACTATCGGGCTAACCTCCAACATGAGCCATATCGGCCAAAGGGGTGTCACCCAAGGTGCCCCTATCGTGCAACCTTCTAGCATCATCTGAGGGTTAACCCTATTGGCCAGGGTAACCATGATGCCCAAGAAAGGTGTCGTGCATGTTCAACATCAAAATGGTCAGCATCCTAGGGTTGGCATGTCGGGCATGAAACCATATCGTCCAAGCTTATCAAGGATATTGGCCAAGGCCACCTAAAGACAAGGGAGTGCATCGAGCACCCTAACTACATGGTGTGTCGTCCAAGACTTAACCCTAAGGAGGATATTAGGCAACATCTCATTAAGGGTATATTGCCCACCCAACAACTCCACCAAGGGTATTGTCCAAGGGACCATGACGGGAACCAACTAAACTTCAACTAGGCATATCGACCAGGGATACAAGGATCACCCAAGAAAGCTCATCTACCAAAGATTACACCTCAAGGACATATCATGCACTAAGGGTAGACAACTCATGTCACCTAGAGCAGCACTAACACCCAAGCTTGGGTTGAGGCTTCATATCAACGAAGATGCCCATCTAGGGGTTTAGCAACCATGTCGCCGAAACCCTAACTCTAGGGTGGATAAGGGATATCGAGCACCAAGGTAAAACTATCTCAACAAGGTGTATCATGCTGGGCACTCAGCAAAACATAATGCCCAAGCACACATGGGTATCGCCCAAAGGTACAACCCAAGACAAGAAGGTTATCGGGCAGCACTATCCCCAAAGTCATATCGTACAAGACACAACCCAACAAGGTCATCTTCAACCTCAAGCACAAGGGCACCAAACCCTAGTTGATCAAGAAGGTCAGCTCACCTCTCAACAACCAAGAGAGAGGGGTGTTGCACAACCTCTTTCACAAATCGGGCAACCACAAGGATCCAACCTCAACATAGGTCATCAAAATATCACCTCTCAAATCCATGGTGAGAGGAGGGTATTGCCCAAGCAACTAGAATATAAGTTCACCTCTCAACTTAAACGAGAGAGGGGTATTTCCCACATTACTAGAGCTCAAACTTGCTTCTCTAGACCAATGAGAGAAAGGAGTGTTGCTACCAAAGAAAAACTCAACTATGGTTCGACTGACTAGGTGTAAAGGCATATAACCCATCAACAACAACAACAACAACAACAACATCATGCTCATAAAATCCATAAGATCAACAACATGTTTTGGAACAAGAAACATACATGCATGGCTGATTGACAACATATATGAAACATGCAACATAGGAAAAGTAGTATAGCTAGGGTTAGAAGTTATGTAACCCGCCTTAAGCAAACTCCTCAAGCTCCAAAGCTCCAAGCTTCAAGCTCCTAGCTCCAAGCACACTACTTCGTCCACCAAAGAATAAGACCCACCTAGGGTTCGGCTACAAAGATGAGGGAAGAAGAAGAAGAACTCCTTCAAGGGGATTATCCACCAAGGTTGCAAGGGAGAGGTGTATCATGCACCAAGGAAGAGAGGAGAAACAAAGAGCTAAAGGGTTCCTAAGGAAGAGAGAGGTGAGGCATATATAGATGGGTGGTCAAGGTTAGACCAAGGCAAGGTGTCACCTTACCAAGGGACACTTGTCCACACGTTCCACCACCTTGCAAAACACATGCACATGCCATGCCACAACTCAACTAAGGATCGACCACATGTCCAAGCTAGGGTGACACAACTAAGGCAAGAAGGTCAAAAAAGGTCAAAGGCCGACACACTACACCTCCAAGGCCGACACACCCCCATGGGCAATACCCCATGGCCGATACAAAGCATCCTTGCCCGATATAGGGCTCAACCAAGCAAGGCAAGACCCAAATAAGGGAAAACAAGGCCCAAAAGAGCTCAAGAAAGCCCATGACAACCCAATGCACGAACCCAAACCTTCCTCTCAACCCTAGAGGAAGCAAAGAGAGAGAAAGCCATTTCTCAAGGTGACAAACTTGCTCTTCAACCCTATCTCAGGTTATTTTGCAAGTAGCACCTCAACTCTCAACAAAGTATAAGCAAACCCTAATCATCACTAGAGATGATTATCAAGCAACCAAGCACCAGGTTTAGGCAAAACAAACAGGGTAAGCCCAAAACGAAGGTCAGAGTCCTTACACTCATACTCATTGATCATCATAGATCCCTTTCAGATCTTCTCAAACTATGAAATCTTCTCATCCAAGTATGTCTTTAGGAAGTATCAATTCACAAATTCTCATCGAAACTCCTCCCAACCGATCAACACTCCAGGTCTCTTCCCTCCTCTATGGCCCACCAATGGCCAACACTTCCCTTCAGTAGGTACTCCACATGCTTCACCTTATCCTCTTCAGGGTTATTGAGGATCTTAAAGGTCTTATACAGCTCTTTCAGCCACATATCAACATATGTCAGGTTTGCCTTACCCACATACTCCAACGGTCCAATGCGCCATAACCTCTCGAAGGTCTTCCCAGAACCATGGGATTCCACTTAGGGAACAACAACCCTTGGTTGCCATGCAGGTGCTCTATCTGCCATATGCGTAATCGTGGCCATCAGTTGTCCAAACATGGATTGAAAGGCAAGATTGGCCATGGTGATTGGGTCAAATTGAGTCACTTTAGGCATTCCATCTACCCTTATCTACCTCCTGGAACCACCTCTTGGTGCAGAAACACTACTCGTAGCATGTTCTTCGTGTTCTCCAGACATATCTTCTTCTTCTTCTTCTGCATAAGTAGAAGCTGCAATTAGATATACTAGATACATAAGAATAGACACAGTTTTTAGTCCTATCCTATGTCCTTGTACACTCAGCAAACCTAAAACTCTGATACCAACCTAAATTGTGATGACCCACCACCATAAAGTGAGATTACTCAAAACCAAAATGCAGAATTATCAACTAACAACCACATTACCACAAAACAAGATAAATTAAAATCTATCCAATATGACCATCTCCAGTTGAAACATAGACATCAAGGTTCACAACCTACCATCACATGTATCATATATATCATACCATCAAGGTATTACACATCATTATTGAAAATACTACCACCAAACCGACAAACAAATCATTACTAATAAAGCAGAATAAACATAATTAGCAGATTAACAAAAATCACTAAAATTTAAAACCATTTTGTAAGGAGATCCTTGATCAGAAAACTTTTACTGAAAGATCCAAAACCCATACATATCTTGAGTTACATTGTACAACATTATTTTATCTCATTTTGAGGACAACATATAACAATTGCTCTATCAAAACATATACTAGAGTAACATAAAACCTTGAGTCATACAAGACAAAATCTCATATTGTTCATGAAATCATTACGAACCAACTCCAAGGACCTGAGAGTATAGAGACGACACATAGGAATTCTATCTACAAGACACAACAGATAGTACACTCAACCTGAGATGTTACTACTGTCTCAACTGTTGTTCCTCCTCTGTAAAAAGGTCTTCACCGCCTCGTGCACGCCCACCTAAAAATTGTGGATCCCACGGGGTGAGACAATTGTCCCAGTGAGAGATATAACTCTCTCCTGACCATATTATTATTGCAGAATAACATTATAAAACTTAGCAGGGGTTATTTTATATTAATAGGAAAAATTAATCATTGTATCAACAGAATAAGATAATCTCCTTTCTCAAGGAGAACATTGCATCTACCCATGATAGAGTTATAAATCATCTATCTGCTTTGCAAGGAATGTAAAGAAACATAAATAACATCTATCAACTAAGATGTATAATTGAAATGCACATCAATCAATGTTTTCCGTATTCGATCCTTAAGTAGATATGCTACACGGATGAACATATTTTAACAATCACACTTATGCCCTGAGGAGATGAAGCATACCCCGTTCATCTCCAACCGACCACAAACTTCTCACAAGTTGGTACCATACAAAGTCAATGGAAGAGCCGGTTGCCATGACCTCCCTTGTCTCGGTCAGTACGAGACCACTTAGGCTTAGTAGGACATCTCGTGTTAGCTGCAATATAGTTGTGCCAGGGTATGTAGGCATCCTCGCTTCGAGCTACAATGTCAACTGTACTCTCTTAGGGGAAACATCTACAACAACCGTCCCCAATTATTGAGTTATGGTCACTTAGGCACCATACTCTGAGCCATGGTCACATAGGCACCATGCTCTGAGCCATGGGTAAGCTCACTCTGATCTATTGAGACATTCTTATTAAATGACTGAGTCATGGACACTTAGGCTCCATGCCCCCACATATTAAAAAATATGCATTCCTGGTTATGCCGTGGGGAACCCGTTTCACCATTTAGCAAGTTCTGACACTGATAGATCTATGGTCAGGGCAATGTTTTATAGTTCCTAATGATGTATTATATGTATTACAACATTCTTTTATCATCAAACAAGTTATCATTATTAATCACAACAAATGCTACAAAGAAAGTGTAATAGATCTATCATGTACTTTTCAAGTCTTTAAAACACATTCAAATACTTGGTACTTGGGATCTCAATCCCTTATCACATTATTGGGGATCCTCATCCCTTCATATCATTTTCATCATGATTACTGGATCTGGGTATTCAAACCCCTAGATCATCACATAGCAGTGTTACCTCTATAACAGGTAACTATTACCTCTAGGTCCTCAGACTAAGGTATTCATTTTACTTGTTGTACAAGCATTTCACATAGTTCACATGGTTTGATTAAGTATCTTGTCACCTCTCATTAGGCAACAACTATACACATGGCTCACACGACCCATTAAACATCTTGTCACTTCTCACTAGGAAACAACTATACACATGGCTCATAAGGCCCATGCAATAAGAGAAATACAACCTTCCCATTATTAGGGTTAGGGTTTCCCTTTATAGGCGAATAAAGTTTCAAGTTCATATTATCAGTCCAAACCCTAATCCATTGCTCCACACATTTAGGAGCATACATTGATACCATAAGTATTCAATAATACTTATTTATTCTCATCATTTATCATTAAATGATTCTCAACACAAAGTATGAGTTTCTCTCTCATCTTTAATAGGATATTAATTACATCATACTTTTGGTTCAATCCTCCTCTTGAGGAATATTAGTCCATCATTAACAATTCACATCATCTTTTGATTAACACCACAATCAACATATGTTACTCAGTCAATTACTCATGATTGGAGTGTCTCTATCATATTGGGTATCAAGATGTGTGTATTATCATATTATACTTTAAACCACATTCTTTACTTCATGTCATGTATCCATATCAGGCATGTGGTATAACCACATCACCATGTCTTGTTTTAGGGTGTATCCCCTAATTAACATATCATGTACCCATATTAGATGGACTATCACTTAGATCTTATCATTTCAAATTAGCTTTGTATCAGGTATGAGCTAGGTGCTTGACCCCATATCAGGTATAAGCTATGTTCTTGGTGCCATATCGTGCACAAGATGTGCCCCATATCGGGCATAGATCATATACCTCATCATATATCCTTTGAGTGGTATACACAATATACCATATCAGCTTCCATTTAGGATTGCCATAATAGGTATCCATACCGGGCAACATATCGAGTTACATATCGGGTGACATATCGGGTTACCATGTTAGGTAGACCCTTAGACTCATAACTCCTTCATTCTTTCAAGGATCAACCTTATAATATAGTTACTTGACAAGCTAGGTGTCTTATTATATTCTCATACCACAAACAGTCACACAAAGGGTAGGGTGTATCAGGTTCAATCCCTCATCTAGGGTTTCCCACCAACTTAGGTAAATTATGCCATATCGTACAAGAAGTATGAGTTGAACCTCATATCGTTCACAAGGCAGGAGTAGGTACTTTCCCTATCCTTCAAGGGGTATCATTCATAACATAAATGTGGTATCACTCACCACTTATATTGGCTTACCCATCACTTAGGAATTATCCAACTCTATATTGTTTAGAGCATTCACTATCTCTTATTGTGTAAGAGATGTAGTTTTAGATTTGTATTGTGTATAAGGGTAAATGGGTATCTCCCATATCGTTCAAAGGGAATGGCTCATATCGTGTATGAGCTATTCATTATCCCCATATCAGGTTAACCCTATCTTGAGTTTCATATCGGGTTGAGGTGTTTCAACCATATCAGATTACACTTAGAATCCATGCCTTATATCATGTACCAAGGGTATATTACATGATCATATCAGGCAAGGAATACTTGCTTTAACTTACTCATATCAGATACCCAACTAGGGTTTCATATTGTCTCAAAAGTATACACTTGTTCCTGTATCATGCAAGGAGTCTATACTTGACTTCCTATTGTGAAAAGGTTTATGGTTAACACCATTTTGTGTTCCAAGGTAGGAACTTCATTCCATATTGTGCAAGGAGATATAATCTCACAAGCATATCATGCAACTAGTGCATGTATATTACCATATCAGGTAAGAGCTACCTGTTTGGGTGCTTGAACCTGATATCACTTTATGAAGTGATACCATCTTATTCAAGCTCTAGACCTTCATTATATCTATTCTAGTTCATGTCAACAGGTCTAATAAACTACTAGAACTCATAAGTTCATCGACTATTTTAGAAGATTTTCAGAATTAGAAGTAATTCATTAAGTATAGCAATTTAGGTAATGAATAATAACATGATAGATTTCAAGTTCTATATCCCTCCTTATGAACAGTTTCAAAGATAAAAGATCCAAATCTCCACGTCCTAAGGTTGAATAAGAACTTCTCTAAGGTCTAGGGCTCGTTCACAACTCCTCCATGGACAAGAGATCACCATAGTTAAGCACTTGGTGAAGAAGGAAAGAAAAGAATAACCATAACTCGATATCCTACTTCAACCAAGGTTGAAGGTGACCAAAGCCTTACATAAAGTTTGATGTTTGAGATATCCTAGCTCCTTCAGCTGCTTTACACAATACCTAAGGGTCTTTGCACGATATCTCCAAGGGGAATGGTTATGAGGATCGTAAACTTTCATAAGTTGGTGAAAGGTGAATTATATATACTTGATATCATGAGATAAAGCATATATGCAGTGTCTTCCCCTCATGCTACTATATGACACATGGCCATTCATGCACGCATGAATATCTTGCCATGCAAGAGTCTTGAGGATAACCTAGAGACAATATCTCACCCCTTACTTATCTTGTTGGGCAAGTTATCTCGTCTTGATCTCATTAAATAAGCAACCTGATACACTTTTTGTAAGAAACTTTGCAACTCATCATGGGTCACCTCCTTGAGGTGATATGCCCTTCATGGCCTTTGACAAGGCTCAAAAAAATAATAGGAGGCTCCTACTTTGGCTCCTTGGCTGATAGGGCTCCTTATATCAAGTCTACAACTCGATACAACACATATAAGCCTCTTGCCTTCAACTCATTCTTGGTCCTTCATTACCAAGAGTATCACCACTCAAAGGTGATTCAAACATAGTGTCTCCTTATTTATATTTCCTATAAAAGATACATAGAGGGAGTAGGGACACTCTAGAGGTGGCAATTTACATTTTAACCCCACATATTGGGTAAATTACAAATTGTACCAAAATTGGTGCACAAAGTACTGGCATTGTTCAAACGAGTTGTAACTTGAGATTTAGGCTTTCAATAAGACATAACTTAGCATCATTCTCTTTCTTAGATAGCAAAACACTTGGAACACATTCCACATGTGACATTTGCAATGTAACCCCTCATCTTGGGTAAATTGCACTTTTCACTCAGACTTTCATATAATGCACAAATAGTGTGTATTTAAGCTCAAACTTGAAAACAAACTTCACAAGAAGACTTAATTACTTTTCAAGAGTTTAGAACCAGTTGATAAGTGTCTTACTTAATCACAAATTCTAGGGTTAAGCCATAACCCACGTCAGGGGTATTACATTAAAGTTCTAAGCAACTTTATTAGCCAAAACAAATAGGGTTTACCTCATAACCTAGGTCAGGGTCATTACAAGTTATAACACCCTAATAAGGATTTATTCATCATACCATCAAGTCTCAACATAACATCTTCATGTCATGGAGATGCCATAGAACTTTGATGAACACAAAGTTCTTCCACATTGGTTATCATAGAATTTGTTCACACATGACACATACTCAACTGTCCTATCCATTACTGACTGCGGAGTCAACTCTGTGTCAGATAACTCTTTTCTTAGTTGAAGGGGCATTATACATACCTTATTTAACTTAGGTGTCAAACCTCACTGATTTGTCACCTTCTCAACTTATAACTTTATGTGATAAGTGTAACATACTCAAATTTTACTATTATATCTATGTTGAGCTATTTTTCCCCTAAAGTGAATTTATTGACAATATTTTCCTTCACTCCAAATTCCACTTATATGATTCAATTATCATGGTCCTTGATAGGAATCGTCTTCAATTGAATTCCCTTGTGTCCTAATGAATTAATCATCCACACTTGAGAAACAATTGCAATCCAATCCCTCATTTGAGCATCATTTTCTTGGTTGAAATCATTTAGTCAGAATTGATCTATTTGTGCTTAAATACCTTGATTTCATCTCGAACCCACATATTGCTCTCGATTTGACCAATATTGGCTTGGAACAAGAAGGATACATTAATCACCTTTAAAGAAAGAAATTCTAGAATTAATTATGGAGACAAAAAGTTAAATTTGTAAAGTGTTGGTACTAGTATATATTACTTAATTTATTTGAATGGAAATCAAACCATGGTCAAAATCTCATAACTATTGGCCTTTTCATTTAATAGTTATAATGGAACTAGTAACTATGGTCTTAACTATAGCCATCAACTTAATATCGTTGTAAATGAGGTAACACCCTCTTTAACCCCTCTAGCGTGAGCAACGCCAGTTACAAAGAACCAGAGACAACCCAAACTAGACAAACACGATGGACTATCAAAACCGCCTCCGGCACAGAGGGCAAACGTCCCAAAGGGCTGATCTCTGCTGCTATTTTCTCGAAGAATCCTCGAGGCGCCGCCATGAAATTGCTCTGCAGATTGAAAAAAAATAGATCTGCCATTACTCAGATTGAGGGCCTGGATGTGTTGCCTCCTCGTGTTTCTTCCATCAACAAACCCTAATGTCATATCCTATATAGATATCCCCAACCACATGTGAAGAGGCACCCCCATCATATGAATAACAGTAAACCTAGCCGTAATCACCATTGTCATCACGACCGCGTCGACCACCTGCAACCTCGATAGCACTCCAGACACCCCTCTAATATCTTTTCCTCCCTACTGCAAAGATTCATAGCACATTCCCTGAATCAGTAGACCATGAGGTAGACTCCACAATTGCCCAATCATCCAACCTCCTCTCCTCCAATTTCCTGTGTCAGCGGCCTAGGCAGTGTCTCGCCAGCCACCATGGCTCCCTCCTTCCACCATCACAACACTGCAGCGGCATCAGAAAACAACATGCGGCAACCAAACGAGCTCGCCGCCCTATAGTTACCCGACATACTAACACCCAAACTTCTTTCCTCCTCCTCACTTCCTCCAGTCTCCATGCATCCTTTGCCCAGCAATTGTAGTCACAGAGCAACACCATGAGCCCGGGCGAATATGCAACAGGGAGACAACCACCACAAAGACTACCCGGCAGCCTGCAACCTTGCCCTAGGCACTGCACCAACAATCACCTGCGGTGGCACAGAGCAATCTCCAAGATGTATATGTTAGTTTGATCCGCTGCCGTGGCCCCCGCCACCTCTGACGACATAACCTCAACCTACTAATATCTACTATAGAGCTATGACCTGCAACAACAACGCCCCACCTCGCCACCAACAGTAATGCCCTGCCAGGACTACCTCGTGTTCTCCTGTATCCAAACCTCTCCAGCAAACGACCTACACTAGGAACCCACATCACCATCAAGTTTAGAGCTCGACATGGGTGCACAACCTGGCCCCGACATCTCCAACAGCCTCCATGATGACCTAAAAATCGGAAACTCGAGGCACAACTGCAATATGGATTCAAGGGTAGAACTATTATCTTCAGCAACCTGCTACCTGCACCCTTTCAGATGAACCTGGAACAACATTGAAATAGCTTTCTAACCAAGCTTCAGAGGCCATCTCTATTGGGGATGCAAGGGAAGAGATTAATGGATCACATACTAACCCAAGAAATCAAGAGACCTGCTGCATACTCCCATACACAGTTCGTAAGTCTCTTCTCCCTCCTATTTAATTTCAGAATATCTAATAAGACTAAGAGATATGGGGAGTGAGAAACAATGTGAATATACCTAATCATTGTAATTAGATAGGACTAGAAATTGTTTAAGTCTATACGTGCATTACACGTTCAAAGAATGCATATATATATATATATATTATAGTAGATTTATGATGTAAATACTATTAAATCATATAAGTGGGTTAGCTAAGAAGTTAAGGGAAAAAGGTACAAATATGATGATAACCTAGAATAAGTAGTTGAGAAACTTAATGCCATCCTTTCTAGTTAACATAAATGTATATCTGTATATAATGGCCTATCAAAAATACATATCAATTTACCAAACAAATCTATGTAGACCGACTGTTACGAACCCACCTCCCGATAACCCTCAATTAAGGGAGACTGAGAGGTCGAAGCCGCACCCATGACTTCCGGATCAAAGGTTCGACAATTAACCAAGAATAATTATCAAATTTTAACATACTATACTGAAAGCTGTAAGAAAAATAAAATTTTGCATACCTTTTTAAAAACTTGGATCTCTAAACTTCTATCCACTTAAGTATTCTACTCTAACTAATCCTCCTTGTATTTTACTTCATGTATTTCACAATATGACGATTTACTGTTTGTCCTTTTGGCTTGTACCCAAAATGCTGACAAACAAAACGTCGGTCATCCGAAGCTGGTATGTGGGGGAAACAATAATCATGTAAATACGTTAACAATGTAATCATTCAATTAATCATTTAACAACCAAGATTACGTTTTAAATATAACTCCGCAATCCAAGGGTACCCTATCCTCTGTGTTGTCCCTATTAAACCCCTCATGATCCACCTATAAGTGAACTAGTTTCTAGGGTTGAGTCACATGGCACTACTCATAGGTAGACCACTCCTTAACTCGGGGTACGCTAAAGAGTCTCATGGCACTACTCATAAGTAGCCCAGTTTCTAACTCACGGTAACCTAGACCTTGCTCTAGGATTACCCCTTTTTTAGCCTTTTCAAAGTAACAGAGGTGGACCCGGATCTAGCCAGTTATATATGCACATTTATAGTGATAATCATAGTCCCTTTATAGATGCATGAAATAAATAAACATCCAACAGTTTAGTTGCATTCAATGCTATTAAACATCCGGGAATCCATCGGGAAACTAAAGCGGTTATTCATAATTAACCACATACCTGAATTGATGAGACATGCAGATTATTAAACATATACTTCATGTTTATACAATCAAGCCAATCAACAGATCCAAGCAAGTAATTCAATCATCACATAATTCCTGAAAGAACATGTACGCGATTTATTACACACTTTAACAAGAGTCTACTTTATTGACTTCAATTCTCTTTCTAGGGTTTCTAATCCGCATTAAGGTTTCATTAATATTCATTAGGGTTTCTTAGATCAATTTCTCAAACTTTATTCCTTTTAGGTTAACAACCCTAAATTATCCGTTTCCATTTATATGAACCTTAATTACTCAACTATTCATTTTAATAGTCTTTTATACCCAAAATTTGACTTATGATCATCATATCCTTATTTATTCATGGATTTGAACCATTAAAACAATTAAAATACATATCCATATAAATTAGGGTTTTCCAAACTCATTAGTGAATAATCATGCACAAAACCCTAAATTAAACCAATTATATAAAAAGATAATCCTTTTAGATCCTATTCTCACTTTTATTAACAATAGGTTAATATCAACTTGAATTACGTCATTAAGTCCATTTATCATCAAATCTAAGGGTTTTTCCTTAATTTAATAATTAAAGATGATAACTTTATGTACTTTCCACATTTCAAGCATATTTATGCATATAAACTCCCAATTAGACTAGTCACGTGCAAAGTTATTCCTTTTTGAACATTATGTACCGTTTTACATTTAACAGGTTAACATCAACCCTAAAGATCCATTAAACCCAACTAAACACATTAATCATATCAAAATAGGGTTTCTTAATCTTTAATGAATCAAAGATGATAATTTACACTACTTTTTGAATAGAAAGAGGAATTATCTTCTAAAGATATTTTTATTGGATTCCTCTCATTTTTCTGAGCAATTTTATATATAGTTTCACTATATTCCAAGATACTAATAAAGAGATATAAAATTTACAAAATCTGCTTACTTGGACCAATGGGACGCTGACACATCAGCGGTCCCATGCACTGCGCTCGCTGCATGACTCGGCTGGTTTAAAACATCACCAAAACCTGATTTTTCCCTCACGTGGATCCTTGGTCTCGCACAGCTCGGAGGGACAAAACTGTCCAACGCCACCCGCCTTTCTCCTTCCTCACGGAAACCCTACGCTTCCGCCGCAGCTGGGGTTGGCGCGACCCAGCTTGATCTTCCCCGACCCCGATGACCTCCACGGCGGTTCCCCCACCTCCGATGCACCTCTGTGTAGGTGAGGATGCCACTGGTTCATGGCCAAGATGGCCCATACAAGCTCCTCATCTCTGCAACCCGCGGACGGCCTGCAGTTGTCTTGAGGCTGTTTCGTGAGTGCCATCGTATGAGGATGATGGACGCAACTCTCTCTCTGTGTACGTGGGGTATCTAGCAACCATCCATCCTACCCAAAGGTTTGTTATCGATCTATGGGTTGGACTATCTCCCTTGATTAGGGTTAGGAAGAAGAAGTAAGAAGCAAGGAGGGTAAGTGGAATCCCTTCCTCAGACTCGGCCCAGGCTCCCTCTCCTTATATATATAAGGGTAGCAACATCCTATTATGCTTGCTCATGAAGAGATGATGTCCTTTCCTATTAGGAATTTGATTCCTTTACAAAAAGCAAGCTCTTTCTCTCTCTCTCTCATATCTCTTTAATATTCTTTCTCCTTTTGATTTTAGGATTTCGAAGATTATTTCCATTATCTTACTTATACTTGTGTTGGCACGAAATTATATACCTCCTTGAGTAGGAAATTCTTCCTTTAAATCAATATTACATAATTCTTTAATAATGCAACACATTATCCTCTTATTTTTCCTTTTTAGTATTTTCTCTTTCTTTCCTCTTTATTGGGACTCCTTGGATCCCAAGACATTCCATTATTTCGAAATTCTTTTTATTGAATACTTATTATCCTTCTAGATGCATCGTTATGCATTATTTCACATTATCTTGTTTATTTCTCATTTAAATACCTCCTTTTGAGGATTTCTTTTTATTTCTCTTTTATTTTCCTCATTGGAATTCCTTTTAATATTAGAAACCTCATGGATACGAAATTTCCCCAAGAAATCTCATTTATGCCTCTTTCCACTCATTTTCCACATTTTATCATTATTTTCAATTTATTTCTTAATAAAGAAATACTTAATTAATCCTTCCTTTTCTCATTGTTTTCTTTTTACAACTTTTGGACTCCTTGGAACCCAAGGAACCCAAGAGGCACGAAATCCTCTTTGGATGTGCCTTCTAGAGGTATCTACATATTTCTTTTCTTAAAAATTCAATCATCCATTTACTAATTGAATTTCCTTGTTATTTCCTTGTTATTGGGCCCAATAGCCAATAAAGCCCACAACACAAACATCAAGGCTATTGTAAACAAAATCCATGTATTCAAAACAAATTATACCATTCTTTGTTCAATTATCTTTAATATGAGAAATTGCATTTCTCACCAAATGATCCCAAAAATTGGGGTTGTAACATCCTTCCCCTCTTATAGGAATTTTGTCCTCAAAATTCAACCAAGCAAACAAACAATTTAGGATAAGACTTTTCCATGTCCATCATTGGCCCCTATGTGGCTTTTCCGTACTCATGGCATTTTCAAAGAACCTTTATTATCACATATTCTTTTCTCTGAGTTCTTTCATCCTGGCATCTATAAACTGCACAGGTGACTCGGGCCATGTCAGCCTCCCTTGGGGCTCACTAGGTTCATTGCTTAGCGCATGGTCGGGTACCTCACATAGTGCTCTAAATCGGACACATGGAACTCATCACACATCACTTATCCTGAGGGGTAAGGTCAATATTAATCTTCTCCACCAAACCATATCAAAAGAACCCATGAATCGGGGACTCATCTCTCTTAGCTATAACTTAGAGGGGTTAGATTTTCTCATATTCTTCCACAGTAACTTGTCTGTCAGTCTACTTTGTATCTGCTCATGACTCTCATCATCTCCAGGCTCCTTTCAGCCCTTGCACAATCAAAGTGACTTCATCTACACACATTGTGGTTCCTTCTCTAACCATCATGTGGTCCTTTTCTAACCATCATGTGGTCCTTTTACCAACATCACCTTACTGAAGTGGTGACCGACACAATCCCCCCTTACAGAGCTTCTTATAAAACCTGATACTAGATATGGTGGTCATTGTCACATCTTTCATAGGACAAGAACTGTCTCTAGATATCACCCTGAACGAGCACACATGCTCTCATTAGACCCCCCCTTTAGTCTGGATTATACTAACCATTAGTTCGGGGTGATAAAATGTACTATCATCAAGTTCTTCATGTACCTACTTTCACCTTATGGAAGTGAACTTTTAAGTCATACTCATGAACTTTTGAACTCACATCATGGTGTAATTGAACCATATCTCTCATATGTAGTTCAACCCAATCTGTCCCTTGACAGTACTCTTTCTTTCTTATGTCATCTAGGTAAGGCGATCTACCATAACCCATATTGCATCTCGACCTTCCTTGGTTTAGGCTAGACCTATCACAACATCCATAGTGATGAACTCCCATTCCCTCTCAGGGACTCTTTTGTCCTCTATATCGATACACTGGGTTACTAGGGTTCGTCCTTTACCTCCTGGCTTGCATGGCCATAAACCACATGCAACTTCATCTTAAGAATCCAAAGTGCTATTGCCATTTTCCACGGTGTATGGTGATCTTCAATCATGATTTCCTGTATGTCATGATTCTTCAAGATCGATTCCTCCGAAACACTAAATCACTCTAGTTGGGGTTTCATCACCTTCTTTTCCAAAGAAGTGCATCTGAGGTTCTACCACCATCCTTTCATTGCATGAAGGACTAGACTGGCTAACCAAACAACCCTTAACTTTTCAACGAATCTTGTTATATCTAAGTGTTATCCAAACACCTCTCCTTTAAAACTTAAGGTTAGCCAAACAACCTCTTCTAGCTTCTAGTCAAACAAGCCAGATGTATCTCAACCAGAGCATCCATTACCACTTCACATCCTTAGGTATTAGGTAACGTTGAAGACATACACTTCCATGTATTTCACTTATCATCTCACCTCAAACTCTATGTCTATCTTCATTAAGAATACTTCTCTGATTTCATTATCATGGTGATCAAACTCTACTTGGTATAACTTGTAAGTTCTACATAGTTCATGATAAAAACATCCTCATAAGGGGACTACCTCATTCCTCTTAGTGTTTACAAACCATCCATGTATCATTCACTTTACCAGGGTAGATTATCTTCTCTATCCCCATTTCTTGTGGCAACGTTCCAACCTACATCATCTCTTGTCCTTGGTGTATGGCATGCGTAATGTCATATCTATCACTCCCATAACAAGAGGAAATAAGCATTTGGCTGTAGTCCAAATACAAAGTTCTTCCTGTTCCAAGAGTAGAGATGGTACATCCCACCTTACCAATACACCTTTACATCTAAGTTGCAACGTGCCACATATGTCTCTACATCACAGACATCATGATATCAAACTTGTCTTGAACCTACTAAGGTTTATATCCTTGGTCATCTCCTCTAGGTCTATAGGGTACCAGCTCTTTTTGGGGTCATCACTCTTCCCTCATGCATCAAGAGAGCGCCCTACTCATCTGCCCTTTGGGTCCCATGAGTTCATGAAGGTGATCAATCTCCTAACCGATGTCCCTCAGACAATGATAGTTGTTACCTCCCGACCCTGTGTTCATGTGCAACTGGGGAATTAGGTAACTCCTACTTTCATCGGTCTTACCCCTACCTGACCCTAGGATAGACTTAGGATTCTCCATTATAGTACATGTTCACTTAGAACCTTACCCAAGTCTTCATCATCTCTCTTTCTGCATTCATGGGCTGGCTCTCATCCTTTCATAGGGATCATGGCAACCTACCTACCTTGGTCAAGCCCCATACTGGTTACCTCCATGGTAACACATTCATATGCAATAGAGATGGATATCCATGGGTCTGCAGGTTCATTCTCATACCATGTACTTTTCACTTAGCTTCTCAAGATCCTATGAGACCTCTTTAGGTTACCTTGAACCAACAAAACTGATATACACCCTACCAAAGGGGTCCCTCTCTCAGGATGGGAGGAAAACTATCTCTTGACAACAAAGTCACAAAAGCTCCTAGGTCTAGGGTTTACATCCACATGAGCCTACTTAACCCTACTAGGATATTAAGGCACAAGCATATCACCTACTGAACCATGCTAGGTCATACTTGTCCTCTTTTCTCAATGTTGGATCAAGATCATACCTTTCTTTATCATCAACCTAGCTGTGAGGGGTTCATCAAACACACCTTAAACTTAAGGGGCTTCTCTTTTCCTCTATACATGAGGAGTACCATGCTCTCTTCTATAGGAACTCAACTTCTCATCATGAGCCTTAGGTACACCACTTCCCCTCTTAGGCCTAGGAACCCTAGGTTCACAACATGATCTGTCTCTTAACTATGAACCAAGCATGAAAAAGGCATGACATGCACTCCTTGTCATCCTTCAACTCAAGCAACACTTAGAGTTGGGTCCTCCTTAAGGAAAACCAACAAGGTACAAGGTCTCATAGCCTGCTACTAAACCTTTCTAGGTCTAAGGAACTCTTCTTCCTACCTCGAAAGGTAAACACCTATACCATAGGCATGTAGGTACCAGAAGCTTCATCTTTTCTCTAGGGTTTGGTCCCTGTAAAGGCAACCAAGGTATCAACAGCCTTATCGGATCATGCATGAGGCAACCTCTATCATCCACTTAGGTCGCATCATCCTTGACTCCTCACTGTTCCTCATATGTCGGGGTCTAGATTTGTGACCTTCTTGGAGGGGTTTCCTGCTCTCTCTCTAGAGCTAACCCTACATCCAATCTCACCATTAGAGGTCCTCACTTCATGAAGGATCAGCCTCAAAAGCATGCCCTACATGGGTGAAGCCTAGGTTTGAACTTACGTTTGCTCAAGATCATCCATAACCCTTTATGCTCCATCATAATTCCTTATCCAGTGTTTCATCCTACTATCAACACTATGACATGCCCTAGGTGCCCGCTATACCCTACTTGCACAAGACCATAGGGTTTCTAAGGTTCTTCACTATCATCATCATCTAAGGAACTATCCTTTACCCTAACATACACGACCCTTCCCAGGGTTGGGTTGCCAAAGGTGCTAGGTCACCCATGGGTCATATGGCATCCCAAAGGCATGTCCTTTTGAACACCTGGTCCAACTCATCTCTCTCTAACCTTTACTTAGGGTTAGGGTTAGCATCATCCTCTGAGGATGTGCCAGGTCTCTACTTGAAATGGAGATCTTTATCTCCAAGACTACTTATCCTCCAGTCAAGAAGGTCTAGCCTCAGGTCTCTTCTGAGGACATGACAACTTATGTCATACGACCTAAGCATGTATCTATTCTTTAGTTTGCGCTTAATCTTTTAAGCTTATGTCCATGACATCTTATTTACATGCCTTTCATTAATTTGGTGGAGGATTCCTTAAACCTTATTAACCCATACCTCAAGAGGGTGAGGAGAAGAAAGAAAACCCTAATCCTTTAGGTCCTTATCAGAATTTTGTGGTGAGAAGGGATGAATAAGATGAGAAGTCCTAAAGGTATCTTATTTCGATTCATACCCTAAGACTTTGGCCAGGCAGTCACACGGATCCAGGAGTCCTCGTATTCCGACTAGCGGTGCGGAGGAAAATATTGCCAGCTCCCGGTCGTGATCCTTTTCTAGACACCTCCGTCTTTCGGATAATCCTCTAATAACTCCCTTGGGTTCGGAGTTTGTAAAATTTAATAATTATTAATGGTTAAATGAGGAACCTACGCTCTGATACCAAATGTTACGAACCCACCTCCCGATAACCCTCAATTAAGGGAGACTGAGAGGTCGAAGCCGCACCCATGACTTCCGGATCAAAGGTTCGACAATTAACCAAGAATAATTATCAAATTTTAACATACTATACTGAAAGCTGTAAGAAAAATAAAATTTTGCATACCTTTTTAAAAACTTGGATCTCTAAACTTCTATCCACTTAAGTATTCTACTCTAACTAATCCTCCTTGTATTTTACTTCATGTATTTCACAATATGACGATTTACTGTTTGTCCTTTTGGCTTGTACCCAAAATGCTGACAAACAAAACGTCGGTCATCCGAAGCTGGTATGTGGGGGAAACAATAATCATGTAAATACGTTAACAATGTAATCATTCAATTAATCATTTAACAACCAAGATTACGTTTTAAATATAACTCCGCAATCCAAGGGTACCCTATCCTCTGTGTTGTCCCTATTAAACCCCTCATGATCCACCTATAAGTGAACTAGTTTCTAGGGTTGAGTCACATGGCACTACTCATAGGTAGACCACTCCTTAACTCGGGGTACGCTAAAGAGTCTCATGGCACTACTCATAAGTAGCCCAGTTTCTAACTCACGGTAACCTAGACCTTGCTCTAGGATTACCCCTTTTTTAGCCTTTTCAAAGTAACAGAGGTGGACCCGGATCTAGCCAGTTATATATGCACATTTATAGTGATAATCATAGTCCCTTTATAGATGCATGAAATAAATAAACATCCAACAGTTTAGTTGCATTCAATGCGATTAAACATCCGGGAATCCATCGGGAAACTAGAGCAGTTATTCATAATTAACCACATACCTGAATTGATGAGTCATGCAGATTATTCAACATATACTTCATGTTTCTACAATCAAGCCAATCAACAGATTCAAGCAAGTAATTCAATCATCACATAATTCCTGAAAGAACATGTACGCGATTTATTACACACTTTAATAAGAGTCTACTTTATTGACTTGTATTCTCTTTCTAGGGTTTCTAATCCGCATTAAGGTTTCATTAATATTCATTAGAGTTTCTTAGATCAATTTCTCAAACTTTATCCCTTTTAGGTTAACAACCCTAAATTATCCTTTTCCATTTATATGAACCTTAATTACTCAACTATTCATTTTAATAGTCTTTTATACCCAAAATTTGACTTAGGATCATCATATCCTTATTTATTCATCGATTTGAACCATTAAAACAATTAAAAGACATATTCATATAAATTAGGGTTTTCCAAACTCATTAGTGCATAATCATGCACAAAACCCTAAATTAAACTAATTATATATAAAGATCATCTTTTTAGATCCTATTCTCACTTTTATTAACAACAGATTAATATCAACTTGAATTATGTCATTAAGTCCATTTATCATCAAATCTAAGGGGTTTTCCTTAATTAAATCATTAAAGATGATAACTTTATGTACTTTCCACATTTCAAGCATATTTATGCATATAAACTCCCAATTAGACTAGTCACGTGCAAAGTTATTCCTTTTTGAACTACCTTTTTACATTTAACAGGTTAACATCAACCCTAAAGATCCATTAAACCCTACTAAACACATTAATCATATAAAAATAGGGTTTCTTAATCTTTAATTAATCAAAGATGATAATTTACACTACTTTTTTAATAGAAAGAGGAATTAGCTTCTAAAGATATTTTTATTGCATTCCTCTCATTTTTATGAGCAATTTAATATATAGTTTCACTATATTCTGAGTTACTAATAAAGAGATATAAATTTTACAAAATCTACTTACTTGGACCAATGGGACGCTGACATGTCAGCGGTCCCATGCACTGTGCTCGCAGCATGACTCAGCTGGTTTAAAACATAACCAAAACCCGATTTTGCCCTCACGCGGATCCTTGGTCTCGCACAGCTTGGAGGGACAAAACTGTCCAACGCCACCCGCCTTTCTCCTTCCTCGCAGAAACCCTGCGCTTCCGCCGCAGGTGGGGTTGGCGCGGCCCAGCTTGATCTTCCCCGACCCCGATGACCTCCACGGTGGTTCCGCCACCTCCGATGCACCTCTGTGCAGGTGAGGAAGCCACTGGTTCGTGGCCAAGATGGCCGATACAAGCTCCTCATCTCTGCAACCCGCAGACGGCCTGCAGTTGTCTTGCGGCTGTTGCGTGAGTGCCATCGTCCGAGGATGATGGACGCAACTCTCTCTCTCTTTCTCTGCGTACGTGGGGTATCCAACAACCATCCATCCTACCCAAAAGTTTGTTATCGATCCACCGGTTAGACTATCTCCCTTGATTAGGGTTAGGAAGAAGAAGAAGCAAGAAGCAAGGAGGGTAAGTAGAATCCCTTCCTCAGACTCGGCCCAGGCTCCCTCTCCTTATATATATAAGGGTAGCAACATCCTATGATGCTTTCTCACAAAGAGATGATGTCCTTTCCTATTAGGAATTTGATTCCTTTACAAAAAGCAAGCTCTTTCTCTCTCTCTCTCATATCTCTTTAATATTCTTTCTCCTTTTGATGTTAGGATTTCAAAGATTATTTCCATTATCTTACTTGTACTTGTATTGGCACGAAATTATATACCTACTTGAGTAGGAAATTCTTCCTTTAAATCAATATTACATAATTCTTTAATAATGCAACACATTATCCTCTTATTTTTCCTTTTTAGTATTTTCTCTTTCTTTCCTCTTTATTGGGACTCCTTGGATCCCAAGACATTCCATTATTTCAAAATTCTTTTTATTGAATACTTATTATCCGTCTAGATGCATCATTATGCATTATTTCACATTATCTTGTTTATTTCTCATTTAAATACCTCCTTTTGAGGATTTCTTTTTATTTCTCTTTTATTTTCCTCATTGGAATTCCTTTTAATATTAGCAACCTCATGGATACGAAATTTCCCCAAGAAATCTCATTTATGCCTCTTTCCACTCATTTTCCACATTTTATCATTATTTTCAATTTATATCTTAATAAAGAAATACTTAATTAATCCTTCCTTTTCTCATTGTTTTATTTTTACAACTTTTGGACTCCTTGGAACCCAAGGAACCCAAGAGGTACGAAATCCTCTTTGGATGTGACTTCTAGAGGTTTCTACATATTTCTTTTCTTAAAAATTCAATCATCCATTTACTAATTGAATTTCCTTGTGATTTCCTTGTTATTGGGCCCAATAGCCAATAAAGCCCACAACACAAACATCAATGCTATTGTAAACAAAATCCATGTATTCAAAACAAATTATACCATTATTTGTTCAATTATCTTTAATATGACAAATTGCATTTTTTCACCAAATGATCCCAAAAATTGGGTTGTAACACCGACTTATTCGAACTTAATGATATGAGAGATTGAGTAGTTATCATTACATGCATGACTTTATTCTTGGAAAATCATACTTACAATGACACATTGGTTTGACTATATCATCCTCATTCATATAAAGAAAAGGTGCTAGATTTTATTTGTATACATATATATATATATATATTTGAGGTCTAAGTACAACTGCACAATTACTATATATAGACTTATGTTGAATGAAACCTAAGTATTTTGATAAAATTATTTGGAAGTAAGCATATAGACCCTAATGACTAAACAAACAAAAAAATTGTATTATATTGGAGACAAAATAATAATTGAGGAACTAACATAAGGAAGATGTTATACACTTAAATATGCAACATTGATCATATGGGACATAGTTATAAACCCTAGGATGTTTTTAATTGGAAGAATATGTTGTAGTTACTCGAAATTGAAATCCTAAATCACAAATAACTAACTGAACAATAACTGGTTCCAAGCCAAGTGATAACACTATTATACTAATTTGTAGATTACTCACTTTTGGAGCCTTATTATGATTGATCAAGCTCTGGAGTTTTGAATCAAATTAAGATACTAGATCTTCTATTTCATTGTTGAACTATTTTCCCTCTTGATGGACATAAATATATCTTGATTTGTGATGAATTCCATATAGCTTTGAAACCTTTATTTATTTTTGAAAGTTCACCACTCTCATTTTGTAATTGATAAATTATTATTGATAATTATTTTGGCACTAGACTTGATCTATTTGGAGTTTTAACTCCCTGTAGAGTTTGGTCACTTGGGCTTTGGCCTGATAGAGATTTGGCTCACTTGAGTGGGCCAAGTACCCCACAACCCTACACAGTGGATAGGGATTAGTTGTCCCCTAGTTAACTGGAATAGCTAATAAGGCACTAGTGCCGTTCTCTCCTAGAGTGTGAGAACACAAGGCACTTAGCTCTAGAAAAGATATGATAGGAAGGTGCCAAAACTTGCCAAATAGAATATCTTGAAATTGATATACCTTGTGGATAACTTGGATAAATTTTGCATACTTGAATTATTGAATCTTGCTTAATGACATTATTGTGAAAGATTTTCTATCTTGAAGTTGATAATGGAATTTCTTTTTGTTAGCCTTTAGTCCACCAAATAGTCCTTTCCTAACTTTTATTATACATCTCAACCTATTTCGTACATAGTTCAATGATTGGATTTAGTACCAACTTTGCTGACCCTTTATTTCCTTTCAATGGGGTCAATATGTGGTTTTATTCCTGCTGGGAACTCATGGGCAGGTAATAGATGGAAGAGCTTGAAGAGACATGCACTAGGTAGTCCTCCGTTAAAGACTAGATAGAATGAATTCTATTTCTTAAACTTGTAATCATATTTGTAAGCTTCTGTGACTCTGATGTACAAGCATGATTGTAATAAAGATTGTTTATGATTGTGATATTATTTTGTAAATATTCGACCGTAAAGATCGAGTCTTTACAAGATGGTATCATAGCCATAAACAGTCGGCACTCATGCATATCTCGTGGAAATTAGGGTTAAGTAGGAACATCAATGGAGTAGTTAGAACTTAGAAAAATAGTAAGGATAACTCCTAATATAATTGGCCTAATTTCTAGAATATACACAAACTACAATTAGGGAACACTAAGAGCCTAGGTTGTTGATGTACTTTAATCTAGAAATTCATCTATGTCATCTCACTACCTTTTGGATTCCCTTAGGATAGATTTACTTAAGTTATTATTGAGGAAGAAGTATTAGTGAGCCCTTAGAACATTAAAGTCACCACCCTAGGTATACAAATAGGTAGAGTATCCTGATTTTCTCTTTAGGTTCTGACATACATTAATAATTTCATATATTAATATAGTATAAATAATTATCATAGACCCTAAAATGGGAAGTTTGACAATCATATTCAATAATTTCAATTTAAAACCTTAAAACATATGTAAAAGTCATGTCGCACAAATAATTTATTCAAAAAAAAATTACTAATTAAAAATCATTACACCATGTAAGTGGAATAAGCTAAGGAAGGATGTTCAGTGAAGGTTCTGACATAATTACTCCCGATCCACTTGGCTGGTGGTGGAGTTTTCTCACTTAACATACCAACCTGGCCAAAGTGAAATTCATTACTTGGGAAAACCCTAATGTTCAATAATGCCAATAATGAAAAAAAATTATTAGTATCTATAATCATGTTCAGTACATATATATATATATATATATATATATATATATATATATATATATATATATATATATATATAAATTATGATGTGCTAATACTTGGAAGACAGTTCTCATTTATATATCTAAAAAAAGATCTAGCTAATCTAAAATATGAACAATATATTTATTTTATTAAATATAATTATCACTTTTGAGAAAATATGTATCTAGAAAATCCATGACACTTGAAATTCAACCTTGGATCCACATAAGTAGGAATTGAGATTGTAGTGGATTAAATTGTAGTTATTGATATGTTGAATCAAGATAAATATGATGCACTTGATATTTGAACTTATAATTTCCTCGTATATTAGAAAAACCTGGCCTGACCTAGAATAGTAGAGAAATAAAATCCTACCCTAAAAAAAAACAAATACGAAGTATACTAAAATTTGGACCCAATAAATCATTGCACAAATATATGTGACAAAAAAAATCAACTATGGAAAACAACATTTTATTTAATTTATAGAGAACAAAATGTCATGGATATAATATTATATTTAGAATAATATGAATTAGTAGTAAAAAAAATCAAAAGTTGAATTTGACTAGTGTTTAAATGCAATTGTTGAGATGAAAACTAGGACTTATATATTTTTGAACCTTGAACCACATTTAGAACTTTGGGGAATGACATGGTACATAAATCATAATTAAATGAAACCCTACTCAACTTTAAAAAAAGTAAAATTTAGACACTATAAATATCACTAAAAAATGACAAACATAAGGGATTAAAGTTGACAAAATGTAAAGTTTAAACTTGATAACTATAGCTTGACAAACAAACTTGTAGTGTAACACAAACTTTTGATAATGATGGCCAAGACTCACAAATCAACTATTTCAACTCTCATATTAATTAGAAGTCGTATGGACTAGTCATCATTAGGAACCAAATTTAAATACTTTTAAAGTAGCATTTACACATAAATTAGATCAACAATTCCATGGTAGTAGTAGATGAATTGTGGTCACCCTGAGTGAAACCTATTTTAGTGGAAGGATAATTGTAATAAGGTATGTGAATTGAAGTGATTCAATCAAATTACAGTAGTATGTTGGAGAATTATTGGATTAGATCCCAGTAGGAAGAAGATTATCAAGAAGGATAAGATTTCGGGGAAGAAATCCCTTTTAAGGGTGGTAGTGTTGTAGCATACTCAATTTTTACTATTATATCTATGTCGAGCTATTTTTCCCCTAAAGTGAATTTATTGAAAATATTTTCCTTCACTCCAAATTCCACTTATTTGATTCAATTATCATGGTTCTTGATAGGAATAATCTTCAATTGAATTCCCTTGTGTCCTAATGAATTAATCATCCACACTTGAGAAACAATTGCAATCCAATCCCTCATTTGAGCATCATTTTCTTGGTTGAAATCATTTAGTCAGAATTGATCTATTTGTGCTTAAATACCTTGATTTCATCTCGAACCCACATATTGCTCTCGATTTGACCAATATTGGCTTGGAACAAGAAGGATACATTAATCACCTTTAAAGAAAGAAATTCTAGAATTAATTATGGAGACAAAAAGTTAAATTTGTAAAGTGTTGGTACTAGTATATATTTCTTAATTTATTTGAATGGAAATCAAACCATGGTCAAAATCTCATAACTATTGGCCTTTTCATTTAATAGTTATAATGGAACTAGTAACTATGGTTTTAACTATAGAAATCAACTTAATATCGTTGTAAATGAGGTAACACCCTCTTAAACCCCTCTCACGTGAGCAACGCCAGTTACAAAGAACCAGAGACAACCCAAACTAGCCAAACATGATGGACTATCAAAACCGCCTCCGGCACAAAGGGCAAACGTCCCAAAGGGCTAATCTCTGCTGCTGTTTTCTCGAAGAATCCTCGAGGCGCCACCATGAAGTTGCTCTACAGATTGAAAAAAAACAGATCTGCCGTTACTCAGATTGAGGGCCTGGATGTGTTGCCTCCTCGTGTTTCTTCCGTCAACAAACCCTAATGTCGTATCCTATATAGATATCCCCAACCACATGTGAATAGGCACCCCCATCATCTGAATAACCAGTAAACCTAGCCGTAATCACCATTCTCATCACGACCGCGTCGACCACCTGCAACCTCGACAACACTCCAGACACCCCTCCAACCTCTTTTCCTCCTTACTGCAAAGATTCATAGCACATTCCCTGAATCAGTAGACCACGAGGTAGACTCCACAATTGCCCAATCATCCAACCTCCTCTCCTCCAATTTCCTGTGTCAGCGGCCTGGGTAGTGTCTCGCCAGCCACCATGGCTCCCTCATGCCGCCATCACAACACTGCAGCGGCGTCAGAAAACAACCTGCGGCAACTAAACGAGCTCGCCGCCCTGTAGTTACCCGACACAGCGACACCCGAACTTCTTTCCTCCTCCTCGCTTCCTCCATCCTCCCTGCATCCTCTGCCCAGCAATTGCAGTCACAGAGCAACACCATGAGCCCCAGCGACATCTGCAACAGGGAGACAACCACCACAAAGACTACCCGGCAGCCTGCAACCTTGCCCTAGGCACTGCGTCAACAATCACCTGCGGCGGCACAGAGCAGTCTCCAAGATGTAGACGTTAGTTTGATCCACTGTCGTGGCCCCCGCCACCTCTGACGGCATCACCTCAACCTACTAGTCTCTACTATAGAGCTACGACCTGCAACAACAGCGCCCCACCTCGCCACCAACAGTAATGCCCTGCCAGGACCACCTCGTGTTCTCCTGTATCCAAACCTCGTCAGCAAATGACCTACACTAGGAACCCACATCACCATCAAGTTTAGAGCCTGACATGGGTGCACAACCTGGCCCCGACATCTCCAACAGCCTCCATGACGACCTAAAAATCTGAAACTCGAGGCACAACTACAATATGGATTCAAGGGCAGAACTATTATCTTCAGCAACCTGCTACCTGCACCCTTTCAGATGAACCTGGAACAACATCGAAATAGCTTGCTAAACAAGCTTCAGAGGCCATCTCTGTTGGGGATGCAAGGGAAGAGATCAATGGATAGCATACTAACCCAAGAAATCAAGAGACCTGCTGCATACTCCCATACACAGTTCGTAAGTCTCTTCTCCCTCCTATTTAATTTCAGAATATCTAATAAGACTAAGAGATATGGGGAGTGAGAAACAATGTGAATATACCTAATCATTGTAACTAGATAGGACTAGAAATTGTTTAAGTCTATACGTGCATTACACGTTCAAAGAATGCATATATATATATATATATATATATATATATATATATATATATATATATATATATATATATATATATATTGTAGTAGATTTTTGATGTAAATACTATTAAATCATATAAGTGGGTTAGCTAACAAGTTAAGGGAAAAAGGTACAAATATGATGATAACCTAGAATAAGTAGTTGAGAAACTTAATGCCATCCTTTCTAGTTAACATAAATGTATATCTGTATATAATGGCCTATCAAAAATACATATCAATTTACCAAACAAATCTATGTAGACAGACTTATTCGAACTTAATGATATGAGAGATTGAGTAGTTATCATTACATGGGTGACTTTATTCTTGGAAAATCATACTTACAATGACACATTGGTTTGACTATATCATCCTCATTCATATAAAGAAAAGGTGCTAGATTTTATTTGTATACATATATATATATTTGAGGTCTAAGTACAAGTGTACAATTACTATATATAGACTTATGTTGAATGAAACCTAAGTATTTTGATAAAATTATTTGGAAGTAAGCGTATAGACCCTAATGACTAAACAAACAAAAAAATTGTATCATATTGGAGACCAAATAATAATTCAGGAGCTAACATAAGGAAAATGTTATACACTTAAATATGCAACATTGATCATATGGGACATAGTTATAAACCCTAGGATGTTGATAATTGGAGGAATATGGAGTAGTTATTCGAAATTGAAATCCTAAATCACAAATAACTAACTGAACAATAACTGGTTCCAAGCCAAGTGATAACACTATTATACTAATATGTAGATTACTCACTTTTGGAGCCTTGTTATGATTGATCAATCTCTAAAGTTTTGAATCAAATTAAGGTACTAGATCTTCTATTTCATTGTTGAACTATTTTCCCTCTTGATGGACATAAATATATCTTGATTTGTGATGAATTCCATATAGCTTCGAAACCTTTATTTATTTTTGAAAGTTCACCACTCTCATTTTGTAATTGATAAATTATTGTTGATAATTATTTTGGCACTAGACTTGATCTATTTGGAGTTTTGACTCCCTGTGGACTTTGGTCCCTTGGGCTTTGGCCTTATAGAGATTTGGCTCACTTGAGTGGGCCAAGTACCCCACAACCCTGCGCAGTGGATAGGGATTAGTTGTCCCCCAATTAACTGGAATAGCTAATAAGGTACTAGTGTCATTCTCTCCTTGAGTGTGAGAACACAAGGCACTTAGCCCTAGAAAAGATATGATAGGAAGGTGCCAAAACTTGCCAAATAGAATATCTTGAAATTGATATACCTTGTGGATAACTTGGATAAATTTTGCATACTTGAATTATTGAATCTTGCTTAATGATATTCTTGTGAATGATTTTCTATCTTGAAGTTGATAATGGAATTTCTTTTTGTTAGCCTTTACTCCACCAAATAGTCCTTTCCTAACTTTTATTATACATCTCAACCTATTTCGTACATAGTTCAATGTTTGGATTTAGTACCAGCTTTGCTGACCCTTTATTTCCCTTCAATGGGGTCCATGTGTGGTTTCGTTCCCTCTGGGAACTCACGGGCAGGTAATAGATGGAAGAGCTTGAAGAGACATGCACTGGGTAGTCCTTTGTTAAAGACTAGATAGAATGAATTCTATTTCTTAAACTTGTAATCATATTTGTAAGCTTCCGCGACTCTGATGTACAAGCATGATTGTAATAAAGAGTGTTTATGATTGTGATATTATTTTGTAAATATTCGACCGTAAAGATCGAGTCTTTACAATAAGATTCTTGATCTAGAGAGTCTTCCATACTCCTCACTTAGTTTAGCATTTTATCTTCTAAGGAAAGACCAGAGTTACGTTCTATCACCTTCTTGGAACTACAAGTCTTATCATACATCTGTTGTGCCATTCTAATCTGTTGACACAATACAAAACTTTCTTATGACTTGTACCAGCTATCTTCCTAGTTGTACATTCTCTTATCATAAGGAAAGGTCACTTATTAAAGAAAAAGTTATCTTGGGAGGTATCTCTATATGTTATGTATAGGATGCCTCAACAGATCTAGATATAGATATTCTAAGGAATTATTTTTAGTTTAATAAGCTTTTTCTCAAAATGATTCTACAATTTTTCATTCGATTAGTACCTCCTTATCGATGTCATGTTTATTCAGAGCATAAACCCATAGCATATGATGTCCATACTATAGTATGTAACTAGACTGATCTCAAAGTTGACACTTCTAGGTAACCCAACATTAATCATCTTATCAGGATTCATGTTCTCATTTTCTCATACCACTTGACACTACTTGGATACCAAAATTCCTTGGTATCTGTCACATGTGTTGAAAACACATCACATTCTCATCATTTCCCTGTCTCTATTGTTAATACCAAAGCCAAACATACAAATAATCTTTCTTTCATCTTGGGACTTTACCTATTACACATATATTTACCTTGGAACCAAAGTCCAAGATGAATTAATACTTTTCTAAGTATCCATCAATGGATTATTTCTAATCCATGCCCATTGAGTGTCATCAGACTTACTTGACTGCCATGTCCTTGAAAGGAAAGAACACAAAGGAACATATTCCTTTTATCACCCCATCATCACTCAGGGTCGTTTATCAAAGAAAAGAGATTATCATCTCCTCTAATTATTGCATGAACTTTCAACTATTCATGAGTCATTTACTCTTGTTTCATCCTAGGTTCCTTGCCATCTGCATAGGAATTATAATGATGATTACATATCATCATTCCTTTCTTTGTTATTATCGAACATGTTCATGAACATTTTGTGATTTTATCACATTTCCCATTTCCACATCATGGGAAAAAAATCTTTAGTATTCACACAGGCTTTATTAGACAGGGATCATCTCCCTTGTTCCCTTTCTCTTATCATGAGAATTATACTTTTTACTTTCTCATACACACAGATTGATCTGAGATCATCTCCGATTTCATTTAACGCACTTAGGATGTGATAAAAATATTCATGCCATATTTCCTATTTCGTTATGGTCACTAGATTGTCTCGGAATGATTACTTGATTAGAGTAATTAGAAAGATATCAATCTAAGAGTTTCATACTCACCTTATCTTCAATAGTTTAATACCTAACCATGGTATACAAGTACTGAGATTAGGTAGTATGCACTTTGTTTACTATCATGTTCCTTACTTTTCATATCATAAAAAAACATAAGACTTAGCATCCCTAGATTTTCCCCAGGCATCACTTCTATATCTCATCTTCTTTCACACAGATAAAAGAAATTGTAAAGTAGTTTAAATCTTACTGAGCAAAATATAAGTCCTCATCTTCCTTGTCTCCTCATAGGACTTGTCAAAGGAAGCTCAATATCAACTATTTTCTTATATTTAACAAATAGGATCATGAAACGACATATCAGAATGATACTATTTCATCTGACTTGTCTCAACTCATGGTTTGTTCACTACCTCAGGATGATTCTTTTCATAGAATCTTGTCGTTGCCTGATCCCAACGTTGTGATTCATTGCTCGGTGTTGATGAACCTACTCGAGACGTCGGTCTACATCCTCGTATGCCACAGCTAGACCGTTGCCTTTGAGAGTGTTGTTGACTCTGCCTCGACGGTTGGGTCATTTAGTCCTTTTTTGGACAAGTGGATCTAATATGCTTAAACTGTTTACACTTATAACACATCTTATAAGTATTCCCTGGCCTTGTCGACCTTATAACCAATGTAGAGGCCAAACCAAGAGTTCTAACTGGTGGAACATCAGGTCCTTTGCCCTTTCTGGGTAGCCACTGCCCTGGTGCACTAGACATTGGTTGCACTGGTGGTGCCAAAAACTTTCCCTTTTTGGAACTACTAGGCCTCTGTTCTTGAGTTTGGATAGGTCTTTTCTTAATTCCTACCTCATTATCCTCTTCTGGATATGATATGTCCAGGCTTCCTACACCTATAGTAAACCCTGATTTTGGGTTGTAACCTATTTCTTTCGACATTTTCAACTTCCCCAACAATACTATGTTGATCTGAAACTCTGTAAGAGCCCAAAACTTTATCATTAGGGGCTGGTAATCTGGGTTGTGTTACTAATACCCAGTCCACTATACGCATCACTGCTGTCGTAAACTGCCCAACAATGGTATCAAAAGAAGGATCCCTTATCATAACTGGATCATCTTGGGGATTCTTAGGCAATCATTCTTCTCTCACCTGCTTCCCTTGCACCTTCTCCTAGTGCAACAACATTGCTTTCAACAATGTACTCCTTGTGTTCTCCAGACATCTTTAAGCTTTACTCTATCTTCTGCATAAGTAGAAGTCACTATAAGATATACTGGAGGACACTAGAACATACTCAATACCTTAGTCTTATGTCTCTGTAGACTCACCGAACCTTAAGCTCTGATACCAAACTTGAAAAGACCACCACCAAAGTGACAAACAAATCATTACTAATTAAGTGGAATAAAACATAATCAACGGATTAACGAAAATCACTAAAATTTAAAACCATTTTGTAAGGAGATCCTTGATCAGAAAACTTTTAATAAAAGATCCAAAACCCATACATATCTTGATTTACATTTTACAACATTGTTTTATCTCATATCGAGGACAACATATAACAGTTGCTCTATCAAAACATATACTGGAGCAACATAAAACCCCGAGGCATACATGCCAAAATCTCATATTGTTCATGAAACCATTACGAACCAACTCCAAGGACCTGGAGTACAAAGACAACACATAGGACTTCTATCTACAAGACACGACAAGTCCTCAACTATTGTTCCTCCTCTGTAGAAAGGTCTCCACCGCCTCATGCACGTCCACCTAAAAATTGTGGATCCCATGGGGTGAGACAATTGTCCCAGTGAGAGATATAACTTTCCGCCGACCATATTATTATTATAGAATAACATTACAAAACTGTGCAGGGGTTCTTTTATATTAATAGGCAGAATTAATCATTGTATGAATAGAATAAGATAATCTCCTTTCTTAAGGAGAACATTGCTTCTACCCATGATAGAGTTATAAATCATCTATCTTCTTTGCAAGGAATGTAAACAAACATAAATAACATCTATCAATTAAGATGTATAATTGAATTGTGCATCAATCAATATTTTCTGTATTCGATCCTTAAGCAGATATGCTACACAGTTGAACATATTTTAACAATCACACTTATGCCTTGAGGAGATGAAGCATAACTCATTCATCTCCAACCAACCACAAACTTCTCACAAGTCGGTACCATACAAGGTCAATGGAAGAGCCGATTGCCATGACCTCCCTTGTCTCAGTCAGTACGAGACCACTTAGGCTTAGCAGGACATCTCGTGTCAGCTGCAATATAGTTGTGCCAGGGTACGTAGGCATCACGTCAACTGTACTCTCTTAGGGGAAACATCTACAACAATCATCCCCAGTTATTGAGTTATGGTCACTTAGGCACCATACTCTGAGCCATGGTCACATAGGCACCATGCTTTGAGCCAAGGGTTAGTTCACCGTGCTCTATTGAAATGTTCTTATGAAATTATTGAGCCATGGACACTTAGGCTCCATGCCCCCACATATTCAAAAATATGCATTCCTGGTTATGCTGCGGGGAACCCGTTTCACCCTTCAGCAAGTTCTGACGTTGATGGATCTATGGTCAAGGCATAGTTCCTAATGATGTATTATATGTATTACAACATTCTTTTAGCATCAAACAAGTTATCATTATTAATCACAACAAATGGTACAAAGAAAGTGTAATAGATCTATCATGTACTTTTCAAGTCTTTAAAACACATTCAGATACTTGGTACTTGGGATCTCAGTCCCTTATCACATTACTGGGGATCCTCATCCCTTCATATCATTATCATCATGATTACTGGATCTGGGTATTCAAACCCCTAGATCATCACAAAGCATTGTTACCTCTGTAACAGGTAACTATTACCTCTAGGTCCTCAAACCAAGGTATTCATTTTACTTGTTGTACACATATTTCACATAGTTCACATGGTTTGATTAAGTATCTTGTCACCTCTCATTAGGCAACAACTATACACATGGCTCACAAGGCCCATTAAACATCTTGTCACCTCTCACTAGGCAACAACTATACACATGGCTCACAAGGACCATGCAATAAGAGAAATACAACCTTCCCATTATTAGGGTTAGGGTTTCCCTTTATAGCCAAATAGGGTTTCGAGTTGATATTATCAGTCCAAACCCTAATCTATTGCTCCACACATTTAGGAGAATACATTGATATAATAAGTATTCAATCATACTTATTTATTCTCATCATTTATCACTAAATGATTCTCAACACAAAGTATGAGTTTCTCTTTCATCTTTACTAGGATATTGATTACATCATACTTTTGGTTCAATCCTCCTCTTGAGGAATATTCATCCATCATTAACAATTCACATCATCTTTTGATTCACACCACATTCAACATATGTTACTCAGTCAATTACTCATGATTGGAGTATCTCTATCATATTGGGTATCAAGATGTGTGTATTATAATATTATACTTTAAACCATGTTATTTAGTTCATGTCATGTATCCATATCGGGCAAGTGGTATAACCACATCATCATGTCATGTTTTAGGGTGTATCCCCTAATTAACATATCATGTACCCATATTAGATGGACTATCACTTAGATCTTATCATTTCAAATTAGCTTTGTATTGGGTATGAGCTAGGTGCTTAACCCCATATCGGGTATAAGCTATGTGCTTCGTGCCATATCGTGGATAAGATGTGCCCCATATAGGGCATAGAGCATATGCCTCATCATATATCCTTTGAGTGGTATACACAAGATACCATATCGGTTTCCATTTAGGTTTGCCATAACAAGTATCAATATCGGGCAACATATCGAGTTACATATCGGGTGACATATCAGGTTACCATGTTAGGTAGACCCTTGGACTCATAACTCCTTCATTCTTTCAAGGATCAACCTTGTCATATAGTTACTTGACTATCTAGGTGTCTTATTATATTCTCATACCACAAACCATCACACAAAGGGTAGGGTGTATCAGGTTCAATCCCTCATCTAGGGTTTCCCACCAACTTAGGTGAATTATGCCATATCGTGCATGAAGTATGAGTTAAACTCATATCATTCACAAGGTAGGAGTAGGCACTTTCCCTATCCTTCAAGGGTTACTATTCATATCATCCATGTGGTATCACTCACCACTTATATTGGCTTACCCATCACTTAGGAATTATCCAACTCCACATCGTTTAGAGCGTTCACTATCTCTTATTGTGCAAGATATGTAGTTTTAGATTTGTATTGTGTATAAGGGTAAATAAGTATATCCCATATCATGCAAAGGGCATGACTCATATCGTGTATGAGCTATCCATTATCCCCATATCGAGTTAACCCTATCTTGAGTTTCATATCGGGTTGAGGTGTTTCAACCATATCAGATTACACTTAGAATCCATGCCTTATATCGTGCATAAGGGTTTACTTGTTTATCCATATCATGAACCAATGTGTGCTTCAAGGTATCGTGTACCAGGGGTATATTACATGATCATATCGGGAAAGGAATACTTGCTTTAACTTACTCATATTGGGTACCCAACTAGGGTTTCATATTGTCTCGCAAGTATACACTTGTTCTTGTATCATGCAAGGAGTCTATACTTGACTTCCTATCATGCCAAGGTTTATGGTTAACACCATATCATGTTTCAAGGTAGGAAATTCATTCCATATCATGCAAGGAGATATAATCTCACAAGCATATCATGCAACTAGTGCCTGTATATTACCATATCGAGTAAGATCTACTTGTTTGGGTGCTTGAACCCGATATCACTTTATGAAGTGATACCATCTTCTTCAAGCTCTAGACCTTAGTTCTATCTATTCTAGTTCATGGGAACAGGTCTAAGAAACTACTAGAACTCATGAATTCATCAACTATTTCAGAAGATTTTTGAAAGTAAAAGTAATTCATTAAGTATAGCAATTTAGGTGATGAATAATAACATGATAGAGTTCAAGTTATATAACCCACCTTGTGAACAGCTTCAAAGCTCCAACCTCCAAAGATCCACTTCCTAAGGTTGAATAAGAACTTCTCCTAGGTCCAGGTCTCATTCACAACTCCTCCATGGTTAAAAGATCACCATAGTTAAGCACTTGGTGAAGAAGGAAAGAAAAGAATAACCATAACCCGATATCCTACTCCAACTAAGGTTGAAGGTGACCAAAGCCTTACCTAAAGCTTGATTCTAGATCTATCCTAGCCCCTTGAGCTGATTTGCATGATACCTAAGGGTCTTTGCATGATATCTCCAAGGGAAATGGTTATGAGATTGTAAACTTTCATAAGTTGGTGAAAGGTGAAGTATATATACTTGATTTCATAAGATAAAGCATATATGAGGTGTCTTCCCCTCATGATACTAGATGACACATGGCCATGCATTCAAACATGTATATATTGCCATGCAAGAGTCTTGGGGATAACCTATAGACAATATCTCAGCCCTTACTTATCTTGATGGGCAAGTTATCTCATCTTTATCTCATTAAATAAGCAACCCGATACACTTTTTGTATGGAACTTTGCAACTCATCATGGGCCACCTCCTTGAGGTGCTCTGCCCATCATGTCCTTTTACAAGGCTAAAAAAATTGATAGGAGGCTCCTACTTTGGCTCCTTGGCCGATAGGGCTCCTTATATCAAGTCTACAACTCGATACAACATATATAAGGCTCTTGCCTTGAACTCATTCTTGGTCCTTCATTACCAAGAGTATCACCACTCAAAGGTGATTCAAAAATAGTATCTCCTTCTTTATCTTTCCTCTAAAAGATACATATAGGGAGTAGGGACACTCTATAGGTGGTAATTTACATTTTAACCCCACATATTGGGTAAATTACAAATTGTACCAAAATTGGTGCACAAAGTACTATCATTCTTCAAATGAGGTATAACTTGGGATTTAGGCTTTCCACAAGCCATAACTTAGCATCATTCTATTTATTATGATAGAAAAACACTTGGAACACATTCCACATGTGACATTTGCAATGTAACCCCTCATCTTAGGTAAATTGCACTTTTCACTCAGACTTTCATATAATGCACAAATAGTTTGTATTTAGCTCAAACTTGAAAACAAACTTCACAAGAAGCCTTAATTACTTTTCAAGAGTTTAGAACCAATTGATAAGTGTCTTACTTAAGCAAAACTTCTTGGGTTAAGCCATAACCCAGGTCAGGGGTATTACATTAAAATTCTAGGCAACTTTATTAGGCCAAACAAATAGGGTTTAACTCATAACCCAGGTCAGGGTCATTACAATTGTACAATGGCCATCCCGCCACAACTTGAAACATGTTACAAGGATAACATGTTCACATATACAAGCCATACATGTACAATCATGACATACTGCCAAAAACCTTGTATCGATGTACAAACATCTACAAAACACCCCTAATGACCTGAGACTACAGGGACAACACATACGACTCTACTACAAAACATACTACCAACATATCCAACCTTCAATAACTACTGATCTCCTTATTGCTCTTCCTCAACCGCATGATTTCTACCACATTGTGCACGACCACCTAACGGATGTGGAAACCCACGAGGTGAGACCAATTTCCTAGTGAGAGATATAGCTCTCTATAAACAACTATTTCTAACACATGTTATACATTAAATAAGAAAGTAACATTATTAACAAGATGAGCAGATTCAACTAAAGGTGCAAGTAAACTAATAACACAAATTAGGAAAATTAAGCAGCTACAACTAATCAATAGAACATCATATACTTTTGGAAGGAATATGAAGAGCATGTATAACATTCTCAACTAAATTCTACAACAAACAAGGCAAAAGGCTACATCCGATGTGAATCATGTTTAACCCTAAGAAAATACACTACACTGTTGTATTACTTCTTTTATTATGCCCGTGGAGATGAGGTATGCCACTCATACTCCAACTGACCACTACAAAGTTGAAATCAGTGTCATACAAGATTTGGGAGAGCCAAACTCCTATGATGTTCCACACCCTCAGTCAGTCTGAGTCCTCCACAATTACAAATAGAGTTCAACTGCAAAACAACCTAGTTTGCCTTGGTATATAACACGACACTAGTAAACATGGTATACAAACCCAATCATTCGAGGTACAACTGTTGTTGTCCTCTATCACATCATATACTGAGATATGATCGTAGCCATTCTCCTGCTAAGGCATGACCGTAGTCATCCTCCATAACCTAAAATTATGGATGCAAAGATATATCCTCAACTTGCACCCCCGAATATTCAACATTATGCACTCTGAGTTTCCCTTAGGAATTACTTGTTTCACCATCCAACAAGTATTGACACTGAAGATGGATCTATGGATCGGGGCAAGTATATGATTAGGGTTTCACTTGATTAGTTATTGCCAATTGGGTATCTTTTAATGCATCAGTCAAGTTATAATGTACAACCCTAAATATATTCTACAAGGATTAGGGTAGATTACAACATCAGATGATATAAAATGTATTAAGCATAAAGCTAATCACCTCTCTACATGACGTTGCCTCGCTGTCATAAATAAGGTCATCATCATTATCACATCATCATAGGATAAAAAATCCTTCATTACATCATCAAAGGATATCACCTCAAATATAGGCATTAAGCCTCTACTAAGGTCACAACACGTAGTCACATTATCATTATCTTCCCATGCCTCATCAAGGCTTATAGTCATCACCCTGTATTATGTAAGAGATACCATAGAAATCACAAGCTATGATGTACATTCAACCTCCATCATTAGGGTTACACAAGTAGTAGATAGAAAATACTTCAATACATGCTAATCATACAAGCAAGTACACATCTTTACCATGCCCTTAAAGATTAGGGTTAGGGTTTCTTCATAGCCTACTACTATAACTAAATGATCAAGTAACCAACATAGTGTAGTGACCCAACTAGGTTTAACACCCCTGGAGACCGCCACACCTCATCTCATGTTGTGATCATCATATCATCACATGTAGCGACCATAACATACCATAACTAAACTGGTGACCATGGAAAACATCAAGGAGTAGCAACCATAAGGAAGGAGTCCCATGTATGGTGACCCACCAAGAACTCATGTATAGTGACCATCACATCAACATCACATGTAGTGACAACAGCACATGCAACAAAGCATAGCGACCACAATAGTTAAGCAAATAGAGAAGCACCATGACCATGCAAGGTCAAGATAACATAGCGACCAAGGTGGTTAGGGCTAGGATTATTATGAATAAACCAACCCAAATTGTGACGTCAACATGGATCATAGTGATCCCAAGAAACAAGAGAAACATGGCAACCAAAATAGAAGGTTGACACCAAGAAACCAAAGAGTCACCAAGAAGAAAAACCCCATGGATAGGATGATCATCAAAACCCTAAAAGTGACCATCTCAAGGATCAACATAGAAACCAAGATAAGGGAAAGAAAATCAAGCGTTAAATTCATATAAACAAGAGTCAAAACCTCCATCTTCCATATGATAACCGAACCATAAACATGGTAATAAAACCAACATTCAAGATGCATGTAAGAACTAACAACTCCACCATCCATTCATTCTCAGGTAAAGGAATTAGGGTTAATAGAAAGCGATAATCTACGCAAGATTACTATGGAATCATAAACCTTAAAACAAGGTATCATCATCAAGCATCTTATATTCACATTTTAGAGATAAGATAACATGCATGCAAGATTATGTGTAAACATAGTAGAGGAGAGAGTTATATAACCTGCCTTGGGGTGAAGATCAACTCCAACATCCAAGAAGCTCCAAAATAGAGAAGAAATGCCAATCTTGGATCAACTCCATGGCCAAGAAAGATCACCTCAAGAGAAGAAGAGCAAACCAAGGTCAAAGAAATCTCAAAGAGAAAATTGTACAAACCCTAGGCCAAAAAAGAAAGAGAAAGAGGAGATCTTCATCTCACTCAGGAACTACCATGGGAGAACCATATATTTGACCTCTATGGAGAGGAAGTTCCTAAAGATAGTCACCATGGAGAACCATAGTCTCGTCTAAGAGAAGAAAAGGAGGGTAGGGTTCATGGGAAACAATATCAAGAAAGATAAACTAATTACCAAGCACAAGGATCACGAAAGGATCAACAAAGAGAGATGCTCTAACCCTAGATTACCACACGCAAGGGCTCGAACACCTTCTTCAAGCTCAAGAACCTCCACTTGCACCACCAAGAACAAGGGCCGACTCCAAGCAAGAAGATAGAAAAAAGAGAGAGCTAAAGGGGTCACTTGCATGTGAAAGGAGGGGTATAATTACCCAAGCATGGGAGAGAGGTGAGGGAGGTGAGGTGTCAAGATACTAAATCCTCTAATGAAACTTGTCCCTCTAAAGCTCGACAATGAAAGCACTAAAGCTATGCATGTAAGAAAAGTCATTAAAATTAAGGCTATGTAGCGATCACTTGGTCCACTACACCCCTTTGGTCGAAGCAAAAACCAAACAACATCATGGAAGCGACCGCTACCCATGTCACCCAAAGCAAAGGGTCACTAAGACACCAACACTAGCCAAAACCTAGCAACCAAGATCAAGGAAAAGGCATGTCAGTATCTACAAACACGACCAAGGAGAACACATCAGGTGCTACACTCAAAGATCAACAAACATGGTTGACACCATCACCAACTCATGCATCCATGCAAACCCTAGCATTAACACATGAAGCCAATCCATCATCCAAGGTTGAATAAGGAGTCCCTATCCATCATTCTCTCTTTCATGATGCTAAGTCATACGAGGCACAACCAACATGTGAAAAATTGCAAGATACACCCTCAACATGGGTAATTCGTAATTTGGTCCAAAATAAGCACACATATAGCATAACTAGCTCAAACATCATGCATGCAAACAGGACCAAACTAAAAGCATAAACATGTCACATGTTATTGAGGTGCATCATATGATTAGATTAAGGTGTAACCATTGTATTAAGCAAAAGCAAGCAAGATCAAGCACTAAGTTAGGTGAGGGGTCTTACTTGTTTATATATTTTATTCTTTTCACACTAAAGATGAGGTATATACTCAATTTTATAAAGATAATAAAACAAAAAAAGGATAAAGAAAGTTAAAATGTGTTCTATATTAGAATAGTATGAATAGATGAATAATAATGAAGATTATAGGATGATTCCCTAGAAGTACGAGAACATGTTGTTTCACTTGGTTCATTTGGGATATTATATTTTCATTTGCTAAAAAATCTTGCTTCAGTTCCAAAATGATTGATTAGCTTGTATGTGGATTTGCTTCCATCTTTTAGCTTTTTTCACTTGGATAAGAGATTAAATGATATACCTAGTTTGACAAGTTCTCTTTCCCTTCATAAGAGTAGGATGATAGGTAGGACACAACATGTATTTGTTGTGGTTAATAAAGGTTACAACATAAGTTGGATAGGTTATTAAGTTCACACATCTATCCAACTATAGGATATATTTTTATCATCTAAGATTTTTAATTGAATTAAAGTGTTGATTTGGTGTCATCATAGGAATGGAAGTTTAATAACTAGTATTTCTATATGATAACTTTTCCATGTCAACTTATGAATGTTTTGATATCTATACATAATTGTTTTGGAACCATTTTCAAGGCACCTCCCTTGAATATTCAACATATTCTGACATGTAAGAACTAGCATGTACATATCTCTTTGTTGATGACCTCTACTTGTGAAGGATTGATTACCAACATGGGAATGCCTCCATCCATGGAGAGGAATCATATATGATACATGGCTACTCCCATCATATAGAAGGAGTCAGGTTTCATGTTGATGAAAGAAATGTGTAAAACATATTATTTGTAAATCATTTCCCTTGGGTACAAATATTATTGATCATCATGAGCATCAAGCAAGCATCCAAAGTATTGTAGCTACCATAGTTTGAGTAAATTAGTTCTATACTTCATATTGCTGTGGGACTTAACGTGATTTTCTTAAAACATTTGTCAAAGGTCATTGTAATTTAGTTGTTCCTTCCTTTGTATTTATATCTTGGAATTTGATTTTCTTATAATCACTTACCATTTTTGTTTACTCATTTTACAACAACACTAATTTCATGGATCTCTCCCATGACTTTATTGGAAATATGTATGTAATGGAACCAAAGTTTAAGAAGTACAAGGAGAGTCATATCATATACATTTTAGTGTCAAGACAATACTCTCTAAATCAAAAAATTTAAAAAATATTTTTAGTGATGATTAATACTTACACTATATATGTTTACTAGATATGGAAAAGGTATATGAAAATTCAACTCCATGCCCTACAAATTATTCATGTTCCACATGAGGAGTCTATAGTTCATAATTTAGCTTTAAAGGGACATGCTTTGTGTTAGGTGGACCTAGGAATTCTACTTGAAGATTTTGATAGACAAATTTTTGTAAGAAATAAAAGACAATCAAAATCTGATGAATTAAGAAAAATTATTGTTAAAGAAATTGAGTACAAAGATTAAGTTGTTTGTCTTCTCCCTTGTCTATGATCTAGACAATTTTTTTAAGTCTATCAGAATTTTGTTTCATGGATGACTATCCTTTTCTACTTCATAAGTGCCTTGTATGTCATGAAGAAGTGTAACAACACAATCGATCATTTTTATTTAATGAAAACATTGTATCTTTAGAGAATCCATACCTTGACTATGATATTGTCTTGAATTTTGATAAAAGAGAGTACTTGGTACATTAAAGGAATAGGAAAAGTGAAAGAGGACACAATCCATTGTCTTTTATTGGTGTGTAAATTCGTTTTAGATATTTTCTATTCTAGTTATGAGGTTGTAGAGAGGATATTTTCTTTTTTTGGTCACCAAAACTCCTTTTCCTTTTATTCTATTTTTTTAATAGTGTCTACACAGGTAAACCTTTTTGTAAGGAAAATAACAGAAAAAGAGAAAGGGGCACATAGGCCCAGGAATATACATATATGACTCCGAGCATGGTCAAAAATAGGGGAAAACACAAAAAACCATTAGATCACTACAAAAAGATGAACAAAACAGCAAAAACCATCGACACCTAAGCTTCATACTTCAAATAGACTATAGGTTCAACAACAACAGCTAGAAAAAACATCACAACAATAACCACCAAAGAATAATCATGATCCACCAACAAAGGAAAGACACCATTCTCCCTGCTTAACAGAAGAAGGAGGGCAATATCAACAGACATAACAACTCCCTATCTTCATGCATCCTCTAGCTATTTGAAGAAACTGTGACATCCCACTATCACATAGACAACGAAATGCCCCGTGAAAATGTGTGAAACTTCCATAAACCACATATTACAAAAAACATGGGTTAATTAAAACCGATTGCGGAAAACAGATAATAAAGACACTATTGCATCCAGAACCTTATCCTGCAAGGAAACATGTTATATGAACTTACATAAACCTTGATACGTGTTCATATCTTATAGGAACCAACTGTTACATAGGCACAAAGAGTTCACCACCTGTTTATATACAGAACAGGCCATACTAGGCCAGCAACATGATAAAAAAAGCTACATCAGCTATACATTATGAAACGTCATCAAAACACCTCCAAGGACATGAGTGTATAGGGATGAATGTAAGACTCTACTACAAAATGACCAGAACAACAGCATATCCATCTCTTGCCTTCTACTATTCTTCTTTCTACTTGGCCACAACCTCACGACCACCACCACATCTAGCACGAACACCTAAAAAGGTTGTAAACTAGTGGGGCAAGAAACATAACTCCCCGCCTCAACTATAAAACTTCAGACAAAGCAGGTAACTGATATAAGCAACATATTGAACAGAGCTTAACTTTATTAACAACTTACCAAGATATCCAGGAGGCATATAACTAGATATTTCTTTATGGAACATGATTGACAAGATAGCTTTATAAGAACTAATCACAAGGTATGAGGAATGTACAAATAACTGCAAGATATAACTAGGGCAGCTATACAAGCAAGGCCTCAACCAATGTTCCATGTTTTTCCTTAAGCAATATATATTATATGACTGAATTACGATTTATTATGCCCTCAGGAAGTGAGCCGTACCACTCAAATCCAACCTTCAGCTGCGAAGCCCAAAACCGGTGCCATACAAGGTCAACGGAAGAGTCAGACTCCATGACCTCACCTCTTCGTGGTCAGTGCACGATAACCAAAGTAGGACCACAGTCTCTTGCTTGAGTGGCCTCAGCCATAGGGTCAGCTCCACGGGCTACCCTTTTCTCTAGCCTGCCTAGGTACAGGTCTCTGCGCTAGTATATCATGAGACACATGCCTATTCACCATGCTCCTGAGCCATGAACGCATTCATGTTCCATCACACTGAGCCATGGGATATTTCACCATACTCTTATACACATCTTGAGTCCACAACCACAATTGCACTCTAATCCTCCTATTTTCAGCTAGGAGAAACCCCACATATTCAACAATATGCGCTCCAAGTAATCCTGCAGGATCAACCTATTTCACCATCACTAGCTATTAACAATGATGGATCTATGGCCATGGCAAAACTACATGAAATGTTCCACTGTAATTAATTGTAATGTTTAGGTGAATTGTTGAGGCAACCGGGTTATAAAACATAAACAACATTGTGTCACATTATTACTGTCATTATCACATTGCCATGGGATCTCAGTCCCTCATCACATAATGCCACTGCCTCTCAAGGCTTCATCATCATACATCATTATGGGATATCAATCCCTCATGTCATCATCAGAGGTTAACACCTCAAACAAGCACTCAACCTATGATGGATTGGATTTTTTGCTTAATTTTGATGACAAAATTTTCTCTTAAGGTGTGTAGGATGTGATGGAGTGAACTTTTGGAATTCCTAAATGTCCAATGACATAAGTGAATTTGTGCATGTTGAGTTATCTTAAGAGTTATAGGTTCTTTGGTAAAGTTGGTTGGTGATTGGTATTTATATTATGATTAATATGCCAAAAAGTTATGTCTCTTTGAGGTATTTCATTGACAAGTCAAATAGTTAGTTTTAACAAAAAAATGGAATTGAATGTAGCTTAAGTTGTGATTGAGCTATGCTCTGAATTTCATAATGTTTCGCTGCTCCTAGAAAGAGATACATAGGTTTGAATGTATTGATATATATGTCACACAACCAACTCTTTTTAATTAGCATTGTGTCTGTGTTTCAGTAGCCATAGATTAGGCTTTCATGAGAAGTCATCCTGACCCTTGGATATGATCAAATGGCTTGGAACCTGCCTTCTTTGCAGCAGTTATGATTAGCTGAGGAACATGGGACTCACATAGTCAAGAAAACCCATTGTGGGTTGAGAGTACGTGGGGAACCGAGTAGTTCGCCTCAACCTGACCATGGCCCTCCTACTAGTCCTTGCTGGAGGGAGAGGAGTGAGGAAGTTTCACTTTCCTTCTCCCACACTTCCTTTTTCACCTAATACATATCTTGGGTAGGAGAAGGAGCCAAAGAAGGAAAACTAGAATGAGGAACTAAAGCATCTTGGAGCCTCTCCTTCATCTCGCTAGGGTAGTCCCATGCATCAGTGACAGTTCAAGGTGGATTCGTGGAGAGCATGGGACACTAGCAGAGTCTGCAACATAGAGGAGTACCACCAAGCCCTAGCTCTGGTGATCGTCGTTGCTCATTGCTCAAGCCATGGCAATGCTTAAGGATGCGCGAGGCAAACAACAAAGGATTAGATGTCCAGGCTGCTAGACATCTATGAAACCGAAGATGAGATGGATACAATGACCAAATCTCATAGAGCAGCATTGGGTCTGAGCTCATGACGATAGCCAGACAGGAGGAGTGTCCCTAGATGCGGTGGTGGTGGTCATTTCTTGCAGAGTCCCACTGGGGACCCAAGCAACCGACAGCGGCAGCCATCACCGACGGCTCACGGGCGCAGAGCTTGAGATCAGTAGAGTTTGATGGTGCCATGATCTGCAGTCAACTGCTTCCCAGATTCCTCATTGGAGCCATGGATGCGGCGACGTCCTCACCACTTTGTACAAAACCAGATCGGGCTTCCAATCGCTGAGAAGCAAATCTGAAGCATAGCCATTGGCGGCAGCCTCATTAGGCTCATGAGGGCGCAACTCGAGAGACCTAAAACCTAGTCGGAGGCGACTGAGAGGAGATACCAGAACTATCTACAGAAACACTGTGGTCGAGAGAGAGATCAAGAGGCACGATCTCCCCTCCTGCACTGCCGAACCTGTGTCAGGCGGCGGCTTTGCGTAAGGGGAGTCCGCTGGGGACTCGGGCGAAGGAGAGGGAGCGGGCGGACCAACAAACTAATCCCAAACCGGATGGTCTAGCTGGAGATTAGGTGTGAACCGCTGGGTCAATCCCTAGCTTGGATCGGCCACAACAAGCAAAGGAGCTGCGCCAACCTTAGTAGCCATGTGGCGGCCAGCGATTGGCCCAGAGAGATAATAATCTATAGATCTTCAATAATTAGTAGAAAATAGTGCGATTGTCAGAAAAATACAAGTAAGGTGTCAAAATTCTCAGAAAAATGCGTACAACAATATGGAAGCATAATATCAGCCTTGTAATGATTTAATATCAGTGATATCATGTAAGATGTATTATGCTTGTTTCATGAGTAATAAATATCAAATGATGATATAAAATTATGGAAAATGTCAATAACTCTATAATCATATTTATAATGCATATGATGTCAGTTATGGTCATGTTGATGTATGAAATCTTATAATTTGATTAATATGGCTATCTAGGGCTAATAACCCTAAAGAAAATGTAGAAAATACCTTCATAATCAGTAAATGATAGAAATTACAGAGTAAGCTCATATCAGTATATGGAACCTCATATTTAATTATGAGATCATGATGATTCACGAAATCCATGGTATATGAAGATGAATCTTAATACATGTTATACAACCCTAATTTAGGTTAGTACATGTAACCTAGGGTTAATATGTGCACAGAAAGGATATGGAACCTAATGTCCAAATGATGAACTTTGATAATGAGATGTAATCTAGAAAATGGCATGAGTGAGATAATCATAAGATATGAATACAAGTAATGATACACATATCCTAATGAACTAAGAGAAACTCTAATGAACACGATTAAGGTTAAAATGAGATGTAAGATGATGAGAATCTGATGACATGATATGATCTTGTCTTGATCAGGTTTAACAAAGATATAGATGACATGAGGAATATGTGATTAGGATGCCTCTTTGGAAGGTACGCCATTACCTCTTACTTGGCTTATTATACAATACGCTTGTGTTATGTAGTAGTGAATACTTGGCATATGGTATTGGCTGAAATGATTGTTCTTGTATGCTATGTTGCTTGAGTTTTCCATACTTATTGTTATGAACACATCAAACATAATATATCTGTTCCATTATATGAAAGCACTAATTCTCTTTGGTAGCATAGTGCTGGAAAGCAATTAATTAGCAGTGGAATTACTAAAAATTACTAAAAATTAAAACTTTTTGTAAAGAGAACCTCAAACGGTAAAACTCTTTCATAAAGAAACAAGTTAAGTTATTTACAACTGATTCATCAGTACATCTCTGTATTATCACATCTTGAGAGTCATAACATTGACTGTCCTGTTGAACTGTACATGAGCAGTATACAAAAATCTCGAGGTATTACGCCAAAAATCTCATATCAAAATTAAACCATCTACTGACTCCTAGGACCTGAGAGTAAAGAGACGACACATAGGACATTCTATACACAAGACCTAACAGATAGTGACTCCACCTGTGGATCACTGCTGTCCTTGATGTTGTTGCTGCTGCTGTTGTTCACCCACTGAAGGGTTCCTTCGTCCTCGGCATCTACCTAAAAAGTTGAATTCCATGGGGGTGAGACAATTGAATAATTGTCCCAACGAGAGTTATAATTGTTCACCAGAAGCATTATTATTGCAAATAAATGAATAACACTGAACAATAGAATTATAAATACTCAACAGCAGGAAATTTATTGAATAAACTAAGTAGAGCAGTATTCTCTAAGCAATCATTTCAATTATAACTTGATTGAATGACAAGACATATATCAATAAGGAATATGAAGAACATGTATATTATATGTCCAACTAGGACATTATAAACAATGTATCATCAATCATTGTTTCTCGCAGTTCAACCTAAGAAAATATGCTACACGGCTGATTACATTTTACAAACATAATTATGCTCTGAGGAGATGAGATATACCGCTCATACTCCAACCGACCATTACAGAATCACAATCGGTACCATACATAGGTCATCAGAAGAGCCATATTCCTATGACCTCATCTTCCTCAGTCAGTGTGAGGATCAACATGCAGGACATCTCGTGTCTCTGCTATAATAGCTTTCCAGGGTATTCTGGCAACTTCACTATTAGAGTTACAGTGGCATTCTGTACTCTCTTCGCCATCGAGGGATTTCTTGTCTATCTCGCATCGATGCGGCATTAACAACATCATCGGAAGATTGGTGATACATCATCCCGACATATACAAATAATGAAGGATTGAGAGATTTATTTGTCTATCTCACATCAATTCCTCCATTAGGACGTAAGGATATTCACGTCCATAACCCCTACATACTCAAAAGTATGCTCTCCAGGGGTTCCCTTAGGAAAACCTGTTTCACCATCATTTAACTTCTGACATTGATGGATCTATGGTCAGGGCTCTACATGATATCATTATACTTGATTATTTAAGTACATTATGGCATTCTTTTAGCATCAGGCATGTTTTCAACCATAAACCATTAAAACAATTGCTATAGAGAAAGAGTATTAATTGTATCAAGTTCATTTCACATCTAGTTATCATTGGGATATCAATCCCTAACCATCTCATCATTATGATTCAAGAATATGGGTGTTCAAACCCTTAGTTCAGCAAAACACTTGTTACCAAGTAACATATTGCCATCAAGTCATTTAACAATGTGAACATGATTGTAGCAATACAGATATTTCTTATGGCTCATACAGCCTATCGGTCTCATTTGTTACCTCTTACTAGGCAACATAGCATATCATTGCTTTCAAATCTTATAAAGTGCTTTTACTGAAGATTACATCATAGCTCTTACCTAGCTATGCTCACTATTTCGTAATAACCTGCATGGTTAATATAAATGATAATAGGCACATTATTTCTATATCGGCACAATATAAAATAATGATAGCATCACTATTGGTTAAGGTTTACTTGCAGATCAACTCCAAGTCAAGTATAGTGCACCACAGCCGTGCAGCCAAGAACGGCCGTGCTACCTTGCACGGTCGTGCTACAGAAGATCACCACGACCATTTTATACTTATGAAATCAATACTTCAAACCGATTAGGGTTTACTATTCATATCACATCACTCAAGGTTTAGAATTCTTATTTAGCATGCTCTGAATTAAGATTTACTATACTCATCACATTACCCTATGTTAGGGTTTATTATTCACATTAAATCATCCTTGATTAGGGTTATCATTAATATCTCACCATTAGGGTTTACTATTCACCCTAGTAGGAATGATCAACAAAGTATCTTTAATTTAAGGGTTACCATGTCATCATTATGAATTAGGATCATATCATCATCATATATTAGGGATACTCCCATTATTGCCTTCAGTTAGGGTTATGATTCATTAACCATCATAATTAGGATTTCATGATCTCACTAACATGGATCATACCCTAATTAGGTATTCATTTATATTGGGAACCCATTACTTGATTAACATTCATATAAGAAGTCTTCTCTCTCATCTTTCTATAAGTTAATGTTTGCATCACTCTTGATTAGGCTAAGTCAATTCAATATTGACATCATGGGTTATGTCATTACTATTGTGATCATTAAGGCTTACTCATTCAAAGAGTATTAATCACTCTATCCCATCAAGGATACCTTTATTATAATCACCATTGATTACATCATGTCACAATCAACTACTTACTTGGTTCTTTAACCACTTTAAATATCTATGAAGTTTAGGTTAATCAACCACTAAACCATCTTGACCACTAAGGCATCAAACGATCTTACCCTTCTTAGACCTCAAACGGTCTTGTACACTAAACCTCCAAATGGTCTTGGACTGCCCTTGAAACCGTTTGGTGGTGAAGACCGTTTGGTTATGTTTGACTTTTGAAACCGCTTGGTAAAGCACACATTCAAGACCGTTTGCCCAAGATGGGGTGAAGACCGTTTGGTCAAGTTTGACTTTTGAAACCACATGGACATAACCGACCTTGAAACCGCATGGGACTAAACGGTTTGGGATTGTTTGGTCCTAAACGGTCTTGAGATCAATTGGTCCCAAATAGTCTTGAGATCATTTAGACTCAAATGGTCTTGAGACTGTTTGGACCCAAACGGTCTTAAGACCGTTTGGTCCAAACAAAACCGCAAGGACCAAAAAGTGTCTCAACCTCTTCAATTGAGTTAGGGTTTCCAATGTTGAACCCCTCAATCGATCGTGCACTTGTTAGCCACTTATCAATTGAGTCAACCAGGTCAACCCTCAACTAATTTGACACTCAATTGACCCTCAATTGATCATCAATTAGGGCTTGGATCAATTGGATTAGGGTTTGAAATCGATGACCCTTCAACATGCTTCAATGTGAGTCTAATTGATTTGAAACCATTGAACCATCATTCAATTTGATCATGAACTGACCCCAAACTGTCTTGGGATCGTTTGGATATCCTCCAAATGGTATTGAGACCGTTTGCCCATTATTTTATCAAAAACCAAGTCATTCAATTAAAGTTTGGATCCTAGGTTTAGTCACAAATTCAGCAATTGATTGTTCTTCAATTTAGAACCTTTGGATCTTCAATTGGTCAAATATACTTAACCCTAGACCCCCAAATGGTCTTGGATGATCACCAAACGGTCTTGGGACCGTTTGGGTGATCCCCAAATGGTTTAGAAACCGTTTGGGTCACTCAACCCAAACTTCAACTTAATTCAATTATTGAAATCAGCAATTAACCCGATTACGGTTTAGGTGGTTGATGGGCCTTCAATTGGTGAACCACTTGGAATTAATTGATAATTTTTGGTAGGTAACTAGTCTACATTATTCTCAAAAGTCCTCCAAATGGTCAATGCCTGGTCAACGCCTCCAAATGGTCTTGGACCGTTTGCTTCCATGCGTTCTTGTGAAACCGTTTGCATCCAAACGGTTTGGCAAACCGTTTGAGCAAGGTTGGGAGACCATTTGCTAAAGTAAATCTTGGATAAACATAGAGATTAACGTCATCATATTCTACCTCAATAACAGGGGCTATTCTTCACGGAAATAATAGCAAGAACACACAAAGGTGTCTAAAGAAGAAGTATAAGCAACGATTTTAGGAAAGAAGGATGCATTAACAAAGCCTAAGGGTTAGAGTTATAAAACCCGCCTCTAGGACTGATCTAGAGCTCCAAGCTTTGTATCTTTAATGGTGGATGAAGCTCTAGTGGTTGTCCAAGATTCATTCTTCACGTTTTGGATGGAGAAGATGGCTAGAAAGAAGAATCATGTGAAGAAAACCAATAATCCAACCTTGTTTTATGGTTTCCACCATGAATTAGAGATAGATGATGATCCATACTTACCAAACCAGCTTGGTCATACTTCCTCTGGTCCAAATATTTCTCTTGGTCGGCCAAAGCAAGAAGATACGGAAAATAACTAAGGGAAACGATCCCTTGTGTTGTTGGAAAAAGGTTCATTATATATTTATGGATTTTTAGAGAAAATGGAAAGAAGGGAGTTATTTCCTTTTTATCTCCCAAACATATCCACAAAAGCTTGCTACATACTTGGCCACGTTTCCACCTACTAAACTTATGCAAAAATCCTCTACTATCCAAGGTTTAATGGAAAAGAAACCAAACATCTTAATAAGTTGTATATATTAAAGGGCCATCTGCCTAAATCTTGTTTATTTTAATATCAAGATCATCTCTCCTCCTTGATTATTCAAATGAGGCACCCTTCTCATTTTATTTGCTCTACTTGATACCAAGAAACATGAGAGATCCTCTAGAGGTATATTTTACATGTTGGACCCTAGGTTTCGGGTAAATTACACTGTACACCAAAACTAGGTTTTAAAGTACAAGGATTGCTCTACAAGCTATATCTTGGTGCTCAAGATTGTGGAATCCATAACACCACATCATATTCATTCTTATGATGTCTCAACATCAGAGGAACATCTCAACATGTGCAATTTGCAAGTTAACCCCTCAACTTGGGTAATTTGCACTTTAGTCCATTGTTAACAAAACAATGTTTCAACATAATGCAAAAAGGACTGAAATTAAAATATAAGTTCCTCAAAAGCCTTAATTACATTTCAAAGGATAAACACAGGCATCAGATCATTTATTTAAGAAAAACACCTAGGGTTAGTAAATAACCCAGGTCAGGGATGTTACAATTCTCTTTGGTAGCAGATCACATTGTACAATGATCTAACTCTTTGGTAGTAGATCATAAGGCCTTACATCTCATTCTCTTTGGTAGCAGAGATGATGTATTATTCCCTCAGGTGTAAAATACATGGATATATAATGGAAAATGTCCTTAAAATATGTGTTCTCTTTTGCTAATGAATATCTTTGTGCAAGTATACACTTTTCTTATATTCTTATGTTACTGCCAAGTATATTAGTTTTATCTTATTGCCAAGATATGATGCGAGGTATATAAAAGACACGTAGGCGTACTCAGTACAATATTCTTGAATATTGTGTTGACATGTACCACATGTAATCTTTTGTTTAGGTTGTGGTTATGCTCTTGAAGATCTAGGATAGTGAGAGTTGTGTGGCGAGCTGATGTACAAGTGGACATGTTGGCTTAAGATCATGTAGTTTAGTGGTAGTACATGTATATGTATTAGAAGTTTTCTGTTCAATATGTAATATCAAATGTTGTAACAATTCATGTTGTAATTATATGTTGAATGGTGAACATGTGTTGTGGTTTTATTATTGTTCATGTGCATGTGCTACTGATTGTTTCCTTCTGACTGCCTTTGATTTTCTTCTTCTTAGCCTCGTGTGGATGTTTAAATTGGGATTTTCACTAAGGTGAGGGTTTCAATTTGGACGTCACACATCATATTAAGGTTTAGAAAATATGGGGACGTCACAGGTGGTATCAGAGCATGAACAATAGCAAAGCTTGACATTTGGTCATTATACAACGCAAAACTAAAGAAAACCTTGAACTTAATAATCTTTAGGGTTAGATTAGTTGTCTTTTAGAGACTAGATCTAACCTAGCATCTAGGTTAGCACCTAGATGTCTGAGAACTAGGTCTAGACTGGTGCTTGTTGTATACCAAGTCCTTAGATGTCATTCTTTCCTTGTAGTGCAGCGGTATGGGACGTTGCACTATTTGGAAATGACGTGCATCAAGGGAAGAGAAACCCTAGACATATTGTGCACATTATCTAGAGTAGGTACACTAGTCTGTACCATGTTCTCACCCTTTTCACTAGTTTTCATGACACTGGACTCTCTACTATGTGTGGGGCACTCATTTTCTGAATTTGGTTTCAGATTCCAATCGGATTGAACCTTGATAGTTTTCTCTAACGCTTGTTTTATCAGAGAAAAACTATATAATATTTTATTATATATATGTATTACAAAAATGTGTCCCCACACAAGTACAAGTAGGAGGTAGTCATGTAACCTAAGTGAAAGTGAATGACATTAGTCTAGAAGAGAGAGTAGTTCTAGATTAGATGTCTAGAGCTTGTTAGAATATATGATAGTTGGAATAGACGAAATAAGTTTTGATGATATGATGTAAGTTTGATAGAGATGATAAAAGATAGTTTATGATGATACATGTCTTTGAGGACTTACATTCAGTTTTGAGGATTTGAGATAAGTTTTGATGATGAACGTAACTAGACTTTTATGAGATGAGATATGTTAAAATGAGACAAAGTTGTGAGTCAGCATGAGCCTCAAGCTCTTTTACAAAGGAGGACCTCTAGTGTTAGGACCAGTTTTGGGGTTAGATGAAGAGAGAGAGAGAGACCCACAGGGAGAAGGTTAGATAACCTAGACTCCATGATATGAGAAATATGATATATATGTGATATGTTATGTCCTAAACTAGACTACTCCTGTGTAATTGAGTTGAGTCGATTTATGCGTGATTCCTTTAGTTTTGGTGATAACCCTAGAGACAAAGAGAGGCCGGTTTTATGTGCATATGTGAATATGAATATGAGTGACTGCCATCTGGGTGAGGGAGAGAGCCCAAGACCCTGGAGGAGGTAGATATGTTAGTTTTTGTGAAGCCTCATGCTCGGGTTGGTGGTTTCCCCCATAGGAATCTAGTGGTGTATATAAGAGAGTTTTGGGTAAGCATGTTTCATGGGTAGAAGACCTGTGATGAGAACATCATGTCATGTTTTGGTTTGTGCTGATGTGGCTAGACCTTGTGAAGTTAATCACTAGTGCTAATGAGTTAGACCTAATAACCCTTGATCAGAGAGGAAAAATAAAGTATATTCTTATGAGATACTCATAGAGTTGAGTGAGCTCAGAGAGACTGAGCATGTCACTACCCTCATGATATGGGTCAGGAGAACCTCAATTGGGCTAGATAAACCTTTGATATATGTTTAATAAGCCACTCACATAAGTTTGTGTAGCACAACCATGATAAAATATATGTAAGGATGTGATCTAATCTCGAGATGTGATATGTAGACATGATATGATGGAAACCTAGAGATGGTTTAATAGATATCAATGCATAAATGGTTAGCCATATACATGAATAATGATGATAATGTGATAATTGTTGGTTAATCTTGTGAGGAAATCACTAATAAATGTTACAAGTTATTACGAATAATGAAATAAGATCATATGAATGAAACATGCTATAAGAGGTGTTAATCTTAGTGCTTAACAAATATGGAAAATATAGTTTGAAAGCTAGCACAACATAATGATTATGACACCTTAATATGACCTTGATGGATAAAATGGTTTAATTATAGTTAACTCCCTCCTAAAAGGCACATGTTAATGTTGAACATGTTCTAACCTTTTGCTCAATGAAATGTTGATGACACCTTGATGTATGAGTTAATCTTAGTTAACTCCTTTAGAACATGGTAGGATGATGTTTAATATTAATGCATGTCTAAAGATAAAGATACAACCCTAACGTATGAGATACATCATGATGTAACCTAATCTCCTAAACCATGATATATCATCATTGGTTCACCCTTGTATCACCTTAGATGTTTGGAAAACATCCTAATAGCTGGGATATAATTATGGAGCTTTTGACTATGTTGTACATAGAATGATGCCTACATGTGGATGAGAGCAAGATAAGGTTTTCCCTAGAAGTATGATTATGGCTTACTTTCGAGGACGAAAGTTCTTTTTAGATGTATATGATGTGATGGAATGGATTTTTTTGCTTAATTTCGAGGATGAAATTTTCTCTAAAGGTGTGTAGGATGTGATGGAGTGGACTTTTGGAATTCCTAAATGTCCAATGACATAAGTGAATTTGTGCATGCTGAGTTATCTTAAGAGTTATAGGTTCTTTGGTAAAGTTGGTTGGTGATTGGTATTTATATTATGATTAATATGCCAAAAAGTTATGTCTCTTTGAGGTATTTCATTGACAAGTCAAATAGTTAGTTTTGACACAAAAATGGAATTGAATGTAGCTTAAGTTGTGATTGAGCTATGGTCTGAATTTCGTAATGTTTCGCTGCTCCTAGAAAGAGATACATAGGTTTGAATGTATTGATATATATGTCACATGGCCGACTCTTTTTAATTAGCATTGTGTATGTGTTTCAGTAGCCACAGATTAGGCTTTCATAAGAAGTCATCCTGACCCTTGGATATGATCAAATGGCTTGGAACCTACCTTCTTTGCAGCAGTTATGATTAGCTGAGGAATGTGGGACTCACATAGTCAAGAAAACCCATTGTGGGTTGAGAGTACATGGGGAACCGAGTAGTTCGCCTCAACCTGACCATGGCCTTCCTACTAGCCCTTGCTTGAGGGAGAGGAATGAGGAAGTTTCACTTTTCTTCTCCCACACTTCCTTTTCCGCCTAATGCATATCTTAGGTAGGAGAAGGAGCCAAAGAAGGAAAACTAGAAGGAGGAAGTAAAGCATCTTGGAGCCTCTCCTTCATCTCGCTAGGGTAGTCCCATGCATCATGACAGTTCAAGGTGGATCTATGGAGAGCATGGGACACTAGCAGAGTCTGTAGCATAGAGGAGTACCACCAAGACCTAGCTCTGGTGATCGTCGTTGTTCATTGCTCAAGCCATGGCAATGCTTAACAACACAGGATTAGACATTGAGGCTGCTGGACATCTATGAAATAGAAGAGGAGATGGATACAGTGACCAAGTCTCGTAGAGCAGCATTGGGTCTGAGGTCACAATGACGACAAGGTAGGAGGAGTGTCCCTAGCTACGGTGGCGGTGGTCATTTCCTGCAGAGTCCCACTGGGGACCCAAGCAACCGATAGCGACAACCATCACCGACGGCTCACGGGCGCAGAACTTGATATCAGTAGAGTTCGATGGTGCCATGATCTATAGTCAACTGCTTCCTAGATTCCTCATTAGAGCCATGGATGTGGCGGCACCCTCACCGCTTTGTGCAGAACTAGATTGGGCTTCCAATCACCGAGAAGCAAATCTGAAGCATAGCCATCGGTGGCAGCCTCATTGGGCTCATGAGGGCGCAACTCGAGAGACCTGAAACCTAGTTGGAGGTGACTGGGAGGAGATACCGGAGCTATCCATAGAAACACCGTGGTCGAGAGAGAGATCAAGAGGCACGATCCCCCTCCTGCACTGCCAAACCTGTGTCAGGCGGCGGCTTTGCGTAAGGGGAGTCCGCTGGGGACTCGGGCAAAGGAGAGGGAGCGGGCGGACCAGCAAACTAATCCCAGACCGGATGGGCAAGCTGGAGATTAGGTGTGAACCGATGGGTCAATCCCTAGCCTGGATCGGCCGCAACAAGCAAAGGTGTTGCGCCAACCTTAGTAGACATGTGGCGGGCAACGATTGGCCCAGAGAGGTAATAATCTACAGATCTTCAATAATTCGTAGAAAATAGTGCGATTGTCAAAAAAATACAGGTAATTTGTCGAAATTCTCAGAAAAATGCGTAGAACAATATGGAAGCATAATATCAGCCTTTTAATGATTTAATATCAGTGATATCATGTAAGATGTATTATGCTTGTTTCATGAGTAATAAATATCAAATGCTGATATAAAATAATGGAAAATGTCAGTAACTCTATAATCATAGTTATAATGCATATGATGTCAGTTATGGTTATGTTGATGTACGAAATCTTATAATTTGATTAATATGGCTATCTAGGGCTAATAACCCTGAAGAAAATGTAGAAAATACCTTAATAATTAGTAAATGATAGAAATTACAGAGTAAGCATATATCTGTATATGGAACCTCATATTTAATTATGAGATCATGATGATTCACAAAATCCATGGTATATGAAGATGAATCTTAATACATGTTATACAACCCTAATTTAGGTTAGTACATGTAACCTAGGGTTAATATGTGCACAGAAAGGATATGGAACCTAATGTCCAAATGATGAACTTTGATAATGAGATGTAATCTAGAAAATGGCATGAGTGAGATAATCATAAGATATGAATACAAGTAATGATACACATATCCTAATGAACTAAGAGAAACTCTAATGAACACGATTAAGGTTAAAATGAGATGTAAGATGATGAGAATCTGATGACAAGATATGATCTTGTCTTGATCAGGTTTAACAAAGATATAGATGACGTGAGGAATATGTGATTAGGATGTCTCTTTGGAAGGTATGCCATTACCTCTTACTTGGCTTATTATACAATATGCTTGTGTTATGTAGTAGTAAATACTTAGCATATGGTATTGGTTGAAATGATTGTTCTTGTATGCTATGTTGCTTGAGTTTTCCATACTTATTGTTATGAACACATAAAAAATAATATATATGTTCCATTATATGAAAGCACTAATTCTCTTTGGTAGCATAGTGCTGGAAAGTGATCATTATCTTTGGTAGCAGATTACATTATACAATGATCTAACTCTTTGGTAGTAGATCATAAGGCCTTACATCTCATTCTATTTGGTAGCAGAGATGATGCATTATTCCCTCAGGTGGCAAATGCATGGATATATAATGGAAAATGTGCTTAAAATATGTGTTCTCTTTTGCTAATGAATATCTTTGTGCAAGTATACACTTTTCTTATATTCTTCTGTTACTGCCAAGTATATTAGTTTTATCTTATTGCCAAGATATGATGAGAGGTATATAAAAGACACGTAGGCGTACTCAGTACAATATTCTTGAATATTGTGCTGAAGTATACCACATGTAATCTTTTGTTTAGGTTGTGGTTATGCTCTTGAAGATCTAGGATAGTGAGAGTTGTGTGGTGAGCTGATGTACAGGTGGACCTACTGTCTTAAGATCCTGTAGTTTAGTGGTAGTACATGTATATGTATTATAAGTTTGTTGTTCAATATGTAATATCAAATGTTGTAACAATTCATGTTGTAATTATATTTTGAATGGTGAACATGTGTTGTGGTTTTATTATTGTTCATGTGCATGTGCTACTAATTGTTTCCTTCTAACTTCCTTGGATTTTCTTCTTCTTAGCCTCGTGTGGGATGTTTAAATTGGGATTCTTGCTAAGGTGAGGGTTTCAATTTGGGCGTCACACATTAGATTAAGGTTTAGAAAATCCTGGGACGTCACACAACCTTTATCAACGCACTGGACCTTTCTCATCATACTGGTGGACATGTTATCTCATCAACAAGGAACATCATAATTCATTGGTATACAAAACAAATACACCTCATAGCTCTTACCTGGCTATGAATTCATTTGATACACCTACTTGGTTAGTATGAATATCAAGAGAGATAACTGGATCACCAAACATAAATCTTAGAGAACATAATATTATTTTCATGCCATTCAAATTTAGGGAGCATATGATTGGAACTACATCTATTATTGTGATCATATGGGGTATAAAGTTGTATCTGCATGTCTGACAATTATATTAGTGTTATCAACTATGAGAATCCACTATGCCCTATATCTCATGAACATAATCATTATCTTATCATCTTACTTAACAACGACCTTAGGTAACAAACATATCACTAGTCACATCCTATCTTTCATATCTCAAAATCATCTTAACCAAAGATGCAAGCTCAAGACAATAGGTTCACCAACCTAGAGTTCTCGGGCTAGGCACATCCCTCACCAAAGATGTCACCTACCTTCACCAAAATGTGTGGCGGGTAGGGCACTAACCCTCACCCAAAGGGTATCAGCCACAAGCATAACGTGCACCCATGTACAAGGGGATAATGGGCGGACTAGATCTAAAGGTATTTCATGCAGCCATGGACCAAGAGTGTATTGTGCAACCAGGTGCAAGGGGATATCGTGCAACCAGGAACCATGGGTGTATCATGCATCCATGACCAGGGGTGTGTCAGGCAACACATCCACCCCATTGGCCAAGATGCCCTATCGCCCACTAGGGTTAGGGTCCATATCGGGCAACCATCATCACCATGTCGCCCAAGGAAAAAACCATACAGCCCAACCTACACCCTCTTGGCTAGCACAACACGGTGTCCACGGGACTCTCATAACGCCCAAAGTACTCAATCTAGGGTTTCACCATCCAGGACTCATATCGGGCGATACCATAACCAACCCATGTTGCCCAGGGCACCAAGAAGGGATGTCTACCAAGTATGTCGACCATAGACATAACGCCCAACAACACCCTCTAAGGTAAGGCCCCATATCGGTTAAAGGGTCAACAAAACATCACTTAGCATATCACCCAAGTCTCATCCCTAGAAGAGGGATATCAGACAGAACACCATGAAGGGGTATCGTGCAAGAGTTCAAGGCCATGACGGGTTGGTCATCTTCAACCTCAAGACTATCACCAAGAAGCCCTAAGAGTTCAAGAGAGTTGGCTCACCTCTCAAGACAATTAAGTGAGAGAGTGGTATTACACAACTTCCATCATCTATCAGGCAACAAGGAGGTCTAACATATCATAATGGCCAACCAACCGAAGCTCAACTCACCATTGGACTTGGAGACCCTAAGCTCACCTCTCAATAACTAAGTGAGAGAGGGGTTTTGCCCAAGGAACTCCACATCCATGGTTTGTCCAACCCAAGGCAACCCAAGATAACCATATCCACAAAGTCTAGGGTAAATCTAAAGCAACCTTATAACCATTAAATCAAGAAACATAACTAAAGAAATATTACATGGCCGATCAAGATAACATATAGCATGCAACATGGAAAAGAAGTAGTATATCTAGGGTTAGGAGTTATGTAACCCGCCTCAAGATCTAAGGCTCCAAGCTCCTAGCACCAAGCTTCCAAGCTCCAAGGCACCACCACAAGAGAGGGAGAAGGGACAAGCTAGCAAGGTGTGTCGCCCAAGACACCAACAGTGTCAGCCACCACTTACTCCTCTCCTCTTCTTCTCGGACACCAAGGGAAGAAGGAGCTACTAAGGGAACTAAAGGAGCTGTTAGCAAGCAAGAAGGGTCGATTATATACTTAGGGGTGAAGAAGGAGAGCATGGCAAGGTGGCACCCGACCCTAGTACACTTGTCCTCGAGTCATGCCACATGCTAGCACCCTCAAAACCACATGTCCACGACTTGCCACCCACTAAGAAAAGCAACTGCCACTTTTCCTAAGATGGTGACACAAACAAGGCTAGGGTGTAGGATGTGTGTCACCCAAGATGGAAACCCCACACATCCACCAACACCCTTAGCTGATACAAGACACCAGGCTCACCCTTGCCCGATACCAAGCCTCAACAAGGGTCAAAAAACCCAACAACACTCAACAAAGCCCAAAGCTACCCAAGCAACAAGCCCAACCCATCCTCTCAGAGCTAGAGGATGCAAGGAGAGAGAAGGACATCTCTCAAGGTGGCAAACTTGCACACCAACCCTAAAACTTGGGTAATTTTCAAGTTGCACCTCAACCTCTCAACAAAGCACAAACAAACCCTAATCACAACTTCAGGTGATTAGCAAGCATCTCAACACAAGGTTTAGGCAAAGCAAACAGGGTAAGCCCAAAACAGAGGTCAGGGTCCTTATAGAAACCCTCTGTATAAGTGCAGATAAACCATAATCTTCCAATAAAAAAAGAGAAACCCTAGTAGAAAAAATCAGGGAGTCATAATAACATCTAGAGACATCCAGGAAGAGAACCATCCTGCTTGCTAGATAGAAGAAAAGGGCAATAACAATATACCTAACTGCTCCAATAACAAAAAATGCCTTACAACAACATTAATCAAGCCCAAAAGATTTTAACATCCGACATGATCTTCTTGCTCAAAATCTCAATTGAAATCTCCCTAATATTCATGCACCCTAGATTTCTTTCCCACCAAATATAATATAAGGCACACATCAACAAAAATTTATACTCAGTCTTCTGCATTTTAATAATATTAGGCCAACTAGAGAAAGTCAAAAGACATTTAGCATCCTCCTTCAATTGTTTGAGGACACTCTCTGTATAAGTGCAGTTAAAAACAATATGGACAGAAGATTCACAATCAATTTAACATAAAAAAAACATCTTGAGGGTCTAGATAAACCTCTCCTCCTACTATATTCAAACATGGGGAGTTTGTCATGGACACATTTTCAAATTTGAAGCTGAAATCTATGAGGGATCTTCCCCCTCCAGATCCAAGTAAAAAAGGATATTTTCTTTTGATAGGATCCCCTCCTAGGAAGATCTAGTAATTGACTTACCCTAGCAGATTAAACTTTGAGATCAGATGTGTGGTGGCCACTCACCCCCATGCCACACCCGATAGTGTGTTATGTTGTTTCAAATATTTCCTAGTTCAGGGCACTCACCAATCTATTTTGTTTTGCACCTAGTCTTCCTCAAGTAGGATTAAGACCAAGGTGGACTGGTTTTAAAGCACCCCCTTTAAACAGTTGCACCCCTAACTGGGTGACTTGTAGAAAGAATAATTTCAAATATAGATGAGAGAATTTGAAATAAAAATTAAACTATGGTATCCTACCAAGATGGCTAGTTGTTATAGGAAAATATATGTATAGAGGATATAGTAGGTGATGTTAGGTGCATCTTTAGACTAATGGCCCTTTTTAGAATATTTCTTATGGTAGAAGATCATTGAGATTTTTCTTTAAGGAATCCTAAGTTTCTTTCCACCAGATTGTGTAGTTGTAGTAAGTACAAAGGTCTTTCTTCATAGACTTACAATTGTAACTGTTAACCAATATTTAGGAAAAGGTAGTATATTGTCTTATTTGTAAAGATTTTATAATTGATAAGATAATGATAAATGAAGAAGATGACTAGTATCATAATAATTACATTTTCATTACAAGTACATTGATGCTAATAGAATCCTCCTTCCTTATAATATGAAGTTGGATTTTTGTTTTAACTAGTCTTTCACATGTTCAATTGAAAATCTTAAGGATATTTCCATCTACAAATAAAATTTCAAATTTTAGAGTGCATATCATTTCAAAGAATTAGATCAAATATGTTTTATATTTCAAGTTTCTTTTCCAATCAAGCATCATGTGTCTTATCCTCAATAATTAGGTTTTTGGATTAAATGTATAAATATAGAATTCATTAAGTTATATTCAAACAAATATTACACTCTTATTCAAAATAATCGACATAGGTTACTATCTCAAGGAAAGAAACTTAAAAAAACATTCCAAAAATCAAAATTTAGGTATATCTTCTTAGGGATCAATGAATCCCATCATAGTTTTTTTTGTTTTCATCATTGATATGGAAGTCAATGAATTTGTTTTGGTCAAGCAAGTGTGAAACTTTATTATTAACCAACTTTAGGTACACACAATGATGTGTCCCCAACTTGTAATGACCTTGAGAGCCTAACAAAGCAAACGCTCCTCGCAGAGAATAGAAATAGATTAAAGATCCTAATCTACACAGAACACCACTAGCACGTAGGCACAATCAACATTGAAAAATGTAAACATAAAACCCACATGTCAAAAACCACCCATGGAACCAAATGCCAAAAGGTGGAAGCCCATGAAACAAATTATAAATTCATAAGAGATCCATACACATACACAAACCTACACAAGACACCCCAAGAAACAAATAACCATAGCAAGTCTGAAGGATAGCCACATCAAAACCCTAGCTCCCATTCCAGACTGGGGCTACATGAAATAGAAACGACAGTAGAACCAAACCCTTATATTTGGCTTCTCCATATATTTTACAGCTTTACTCCGGTCTAGGATTTGGAGAACTGAGATTATCTCATCATCAACCCGAGTAGAAGCTTGATGAACATCCAGCAAGTTCCCTTTGTCATTCTGAATCATTGACATGATCAACTCCCTTTCTTACTATACCATACTCCACATTCGGTGCACGTTGTGAAGATGCTAATTCACCTTGACCAAAAACCACCCTTAGAACATCATCCTCCTGTTAGAGACTCTTAAGAACCAATCATAGAAGCAATTGATCAAACATAGGCCAGGCTCCCAACTGACCGGTCTCCCAAGTTGTCACAATCGCTAACATGGATGACCAGGACTAGCAATATCCCATGATCACTAGTCTGTCAAGCCATAGGTGCACACACTAACCAATTAGATTTGGATTAGATGCACCCCACGAGACTCGAAGCACGCACGTGTGATCTTTCAAATAAATCCCTAAACAAGGTTCACTCACAATACTAAAATATGCTCCCTCAAGCGCACGGGGTCATGTCATGGTATAGGTGAGAGGCAAGCAAAGGGCTCGATTCACAGGGAAAGAGGGGGCACTAGAGCTAGGTTAAGGTACCTACGTTCCTAAAACATAGTGTAGGGTTTTTAGGGTTTAAAGATGATTTTTTTAAATTTCTATACAGTTGCAAGAAATTAAACTAAAGAAAGAAACTAGCTTATCAAAAACCCTAAATTATCCTAAACAAGTTAAGACTAAGAAGCAAGGTAAGGAAATTAACTAAGAAAAAGCAAGGAACTACAACTAAGATACACTAGACTAGCAAGGCAAGTTAACACCTAAGAGACAAGTTAAGAACTAGAGCAATCAAGAACCTAGGTTATCACTAACTAACAAGATTAGCACTAACAAGCTCAAAAGAACACTAATTACTCAAGAAAGACCTAGCTATCAAGAATTAAGTAATTAACTAAGAAGCAATTACGAACAAGCAACTACTTAGCATGAACATGCTAAATTAACAAGAAGGGTTTTAGCAATGATATGGATAGGTGGGTCATTTGGGGATGATACTATGATATTAGTTGGGGGGGTTAACAAAGCATGGAAGTATTATATCTTCAATCTAGATTGCCAAACCAAACAACAAGGCAAGTTCTATTTGAATCTACCCTATGCTACTAGTTGGGAAACTAGGACTAGGTATAATTCTAATAGGACTTGGCAAGTCTAGGTTTCTCGAGTAAGTGGTATTAGGGAAATTGAGAGCCAAGGGTAGGAATGATGGTAGAGATGAGGATGTTTCACCTCATGTTACTCACCATCTAGCCTTGTAGAGAACTCTAGGAAATTGCACTAATCACTCTTAAACTAGATACTTAGATCTCACACCTACTTGTAGGAGAAGGGAGTTGTATGTAGGAATATAGGGTGCTAGCTAGGGATCTACTAATTGGACCTAGGAGCAATTCCTAAGATAGCCACATACAATCCATTTTCTCCTAGAAGATAGGTGTTTTCAAGCATCATACAACAAACAATTTATGTTTAACGACACAAATCATAAGTAAGATAATGGAAAATAACTTAGAAGCAAGAGGCAATCATCATAGAATGGAAATATGTTCATTACAAGTTATTTTCCCCAACATGGTATCAAAGTAACATTTTTCCACTAACAGCCCACCACAAGGGACTTAGCTACACAAGACTAAACAAAAGAACAAAGAAAAGAGAGGAAAGAGGTAGAAATCCATGGAGCTCATGATAGATCTTCCTCCTTCACCTCCTAGTAGCTATAGAACATGGTACCTCCTCCAAGATGGATGAATGGCATGGAATATGGGGGATTATGGTGGAAAACCTAGAAAACTAGGGTTTTATGGTAGAAATGAAGTGGAAATGGAAGATGGGAGGTAGGTGAGTGGTTTGAATGCAAGGAAGTGGATAAGGAGGCTCTAGAGCATCTGTAGGGGTGCTAACCTTCATGTTGTTGCCGCCACCTATGTATACATAGGTGGTGGGGATGCACTAGGGTAAGTGGGTGCAAAATGGAAAAAAAAAGTGGAGAAAGTAAATAGGGTTAGGTGGTCAGTGTGGCTGTATTGAGGTGCCACGACCGTGGTGCGGATTAGGAGGCATAGTCATGGGTAGTGGGAATGGATGAGGTGGAAGGTGGAGGTGAAGTACATGTATAGGAATGAGTGGCCATGGCCATGGAGGGTGCCATAGTCGTGGTGGGTAGGAGGTGCCATGGTTGTGTTGGGTAGCACGACCGCGTTGGAGGAGGTTACTACGGGCATGGTTGCTCTGAGGGTCATCTTGTCTTCAACTTGCAATGATCATGGCAGTCACCATGGGTGAGGTGGCCTTCAGGGACCATAGTCATGCTGATGGCCATGACCGTGGTCATTCACATGCAATTTGTGCTGATTTAAAGTTAGTTTTTGGGATCTTGGAGAATAATTCTCTATGGTCGTGGTTTTTTCCACGGGTGAGTTGCAGCTCACTGGCCACAACTATTCTACTGGCCACATTTGTTGGGTCTTTAGCCACATATGTTTTGCTGCTCATAGTCGTGGTCATTCATGTACAAATTTTGTGAAGTTTCTGTAACTTTTGAAGATTAAATCACCACGACTGTGGTGATTTCCCACGATTGTTTTGGGGCTTCCTTCTGCCAACTTCTTCATTTGACCTCCATTTTCTTTAAATTGACCCTTGTGCATCCAAGGAAAGCTCGGGTCAGAAGTAGGTCCAATCTTGGAGTGCAAGGACCCAAAGATGTTCTTGGTCTCTCTCCCTTGCAACAATGCATGCATAAGTACCTTGAAATCACACAAAAGGAAGTATAAATTCATTTGACATGAAAGTTCACATTGGAGGAAATAAATTACAATCTACAATGTTTAGATGTGATTATAATGTAAAACTATCAAGGATGAAGCCCTATAATAGGACTACATCACCACCCCAATCTTAAAACATACTTGTCCTCAAGCATGCTCCAACTTAATTTCCCTGTTCATTTTCTTTCAATCAAACAAGAATGATAAATGCATTGCAAAAGATTATTTTTGACTAAATGGCCTCAAAACTGACAAATTGCATGTGTTCTACTTCTCTCCCCTCCACTTTCTCAATCCAATTATAAAAAGATCACTGAGTAAACAAACTTCAAATATAGAGCATAGAACACCCAAGCTTTGCATATGTTCTTCAAGTAGTTTTGGGTAAACTGTTTCATGATGGCGTTAATCAATGATGACTAGGAGTTTTGTTTCACTTTCATGCATTAAATCTTATGCTTCAAACCACACCAAATCACTAACATGGCTGTAGAAAAACATAAACTGTGCTAGGTCTGATGTTTTCTAGTTCAACGGGTATGAAAATGGAAGAAAGGATTACAGTAAGAAATTGGAGTGTTTCAACCCTCATATTTTATTTAGATGCTCTTAAACAAGATAATCTTTTATTTTATTTTTCTTTTTTTCTTTTATTTTTCTTTTGCCCTTGGTGAAGATAGGTAACATGGTGGAGTGAGTGAAGTGGGGAGATGTAGAGATGGCCACCCCAAACTTTTGGAGGTGGCCAAGGCTAAATATGTGCACTAAGGCATCCTTTCATGAGGCAGAGAGGTATGAAGATGGTGAAAGAAGATTCAAGTCAAAGAGGGGTCATTAGTGTGGTCTTGAACATAAAATCTCCTGCATGAAAACTAATCCAACACTTTATCAAATGATATCACAGCACATGAGTGAACGACATGAGATTCACATTTTTATCAAGTGATTCCATAGGCTCTAAGCATTCATAGCTTGCTCAATTCACAATTCAACCAATACAATCACAAGCACGAGAGAGGTGATGCACATGTAACAAGCCAACAATCAAGACCATTTAGCAATAAACTCTAAGAAAATGGCATGCATTTGTCTAAGATCAACAACTTTCAATTCAAAAATCAGAGATATAAGTTGAAACAAACTTTTGGCAAGGAGTTACAAATTTGGGCAAAATTGTGCCAATTTGCACTTTAATCACATCTAAATCTATTTTAGGGAAATTAAAGCATAAAGTAGCAAATTATAGCTAAAACACACAAAAATTACCAAAATCTACATGAGAATGCAATGCATGGCATGGAAGAGCAAAAAGAGCAAAACATTTTGAAAAACTACTCAAAAATGCATGAAATTAAACTACATGTATGCATAAATGAAAATAGAAGGAAATCTACACTAGATAGGTTGAAGTCAATTGATAAAAAAATTAGGTGAAACAAGTACAAACAAAATAAGAGTAAGGGTGGTGCATACCACCCTACCACCCCAAACTTTTGAATCATGTTGTCCTCAGCATGAAACTAAATCTTAGGGACAGTAGGGTAAGAATCATGGCTGGTGCCACTGATCAAATGGTAGGTCTATGTTGTGGTAGGTCAGGGTGGTGATAATGAGGGCTTTCTTGAGGAGGTGGAGGACTTGGGGATGGAGGGAACGGATAATAGTGACCCCAGTAAGCATCCAGAGGAGGAGGGAAAGTCTCTTGATATCCCAAGATAACACCACAAAAATCTTCACCCCATTCAGGGTTTCTCTATGCCTTAGTATGGTGGTAGTGATACATGTGGTTGACCTAGTAATGCATCTGATGTTGGTCATGCCACATGTATTGCTGGGTGAGCTGCATCTCTTGTTGTGTCTTTTGAATTCCTTCAAGATGCACTTGTATGGATGAGATGTCATTCGTGTTTGTTGAAGGCTCTTGCAGTTGGGATGTTGCCTCATCCCTTCTCCTCACCCTTCGAGCTTGTCTTTGTTGCTCTTCTTCTTCTTCTTCTTGATGCCCATGTGCATTTGATTCTCCCACCTCTTCATGTGCAACAGTGGCATTGTAGTTTTCCCTGGGGTTGTCGTTCTCCTATTGTTTCATTTCCGCTAGAAGGTTAGGGCCCCCCAAAGTAGAGAGGAGTGGGGTAGCATGGTAGGGCAGATCAAGAGTTGTTGTCATTACTCTGGGTTTCACATTATTCATCAACCTCTTATTTTTTATAGTGATCGTTTGTGAGAAGATGGGGTATTTCAGATCAACAAATTGAGCCCCTTCAGCCTCTTTGAGTCCAGTGACATATTAACCTAGGGATAGAGCGATTGAGGTCACAAGCCCTCCCATAACAAATGGAGTTTTGCTTTTGAAAGGAATTGTTCTCATATAGTCTATCAATAGTGACCCTAGGTTAAGTTGTTACCTTATATTTATCACGTGAAAAATAAAGAGGTCCTTCTATGAAATTCTACCCTAGTTGTCATATCTCCCCACAATTTGTTGGCGAAGACTTTCTACACATGTGACCAAGGAATTGTTGTGTGCCATAGTCTTTGACTTTCCAGCTGTGTATCCTGGAGTCCCGTTCAAGCTATACCAGAATTTACTATAGTGAATTTTAGTCTCTTTCTCAATCAAGCCATCATTTATCTTGTTGGCTTCTTCAGTATTTGCAGCAAAAATGCAATAAAACTAAGAGGTAGTAAGAGTGTGCATCTTATTCATCATCCCAAACTTGATTGCTTCTTCTCCTTTTACCTTTACCTTTTCAAGTGTGGGGAAAAATTGCTGAGTCAACTCCATATAGGTGGTTTGTGTAGTGAAAAGCACCTTCCACAACCTAGTTCTCTTCAGCTTGCTTTCCAACTCTACCTTAATACCTAGATCATCGGTCACTTTCTTGCACCCATACCTTGTGGAGATGACTCTTCTAGTCATGCATTCAGGGTAGATGGGTGTGATTTGCATCTTTCTTTTAGCTCTTCCATAAGATGTCCCTCTTGGAGATTTACCAAACCCCTACAATTTTCCTACCTCTAGGTAGGCCATTGTGTCCTCTATCTCAAAAACTAGCTCCTCCTCATCACTGTCATCATATTCTTCATCATATGGTATGATCTTGACACCGAGCTTGTGTCAAGATTGAGGGGTACCCATTCCTTGGTGTGTCGTTATTGTGCATCCTCTTCTTCCTCTATCATCAACTGGTTGCGGGCTCATGGTTTTTGTTGCGGTCTCTCCAATACTAAAGAGGTGGAGTGGCGGGCCAGTGTAGGTTGAGGCAGAGTGTGTGAAGATTATGGTGAAACAACCCCTTTTCCACACTATGCGAGCGGTGACTACAAGTTCTACTTCATTGATCATGGCATCAATGTTCTCCTCGGATGCCTCCTCCTCCTCCTCCACATAGGTTTCGTCGGTGATGTGATGGATGTCCAACGACAGGTGCAGGAGGCACTCACAGATGTCGAATGATGAATTGAGGCGGAGATGTAATTTGATGGTGATGAAGTGTGGGAAGACATGGAAACATTGGACGAGGCTCTCTTAGTTTGCACCTTGCCTTCTGTGATCACCTCAAGGCTCTTTTGAGCCCCCCTCTTCACAACCTTTCCTATCCCCTTCATGATGTGGAGGTGGTGGTGGAGTTAAGGCTGTGATTTTTGGAATTTTTGATAGAGGGAAAGATGGAGGTTGAGGGATGGGTGGAATATGTTAGAATGGTTGTTGTGGTGGTGGAGGATGGATTAGCTAGGGTGAAATTTGTTAGATTTTTGTGGATTTTTGGGTGGGATGGCTGTAGATGAGGTGGAAGATGAAAGTGGAAATTGTGGCTGGATTGATGGAGGATTTCATGTGGAAATGGGAGTGTGGGAGGTGGCGGAGGTGTAGGTTGTGATTGGAGGTTGGATTGGTGAAGGATGAGGGTTGTAGGATGAAGATTGGAGGAGCAGGACTATTGTTGGTCATCGCCACAGGCGAGGGGTGGGAAGAGAAGGGATAGAGTGGGAGTGGTTGTGGTGGAATAGGGGGTTTAAGTAAAAAACATTAGGTGGGGTCGGCCCCCTCCACGGTCGTGGTGGGTGGCCACAATCATTGTGGGGTTTGGAGGAACATACGTGGAAGGTACTACGGTCGTGGTGGGTGGCAATGACATATGCAGCTCGACCCGCACCACAGTCATGGTGACCTTCTCTTACCTTGGTCATGGTGGTCACCATAGTCTTAGTCGTTCATGCACAAAATAGCCTCCATCTATGTAACTTTCATGAACTTCTACAATTAAATCCCCACATCTGTGGTGAGCACCACAACCATGCTGCCATCATTTTGCCACACCTATGGCAGCGGCCACGGCTATGTTGTCCTATGCACACCTCGACTGTGTTGATTTCCACAACTATGGTCATTGCTTCTCAAAACTTCACATGTTGCTGTAACATTTTCATTACAATCCACCATGTCTATTTTTCATCACCATGGCCATGGTGGGTCATTCAAAGTGTCTTGTCATTGAAAATTTCACAAAACTTCATATTTTTGAAATTTATTGAATGGATGCCACATTTTCTTCACACAACCATGCTTGCACTCATTTTTACTCTCTCTCTTAAACCTATCACCTGCACCTCATCAAAACTAAAAAAAACTATCAAGAACAAGTGTGCATGTATGTATTCTTGGAACCATGTAAAAATAAAGAAAAAGTATAAAAAAGTGAATGTTGGGTGCAAAAGATCCCAAACCTAGGTGGGTTGCCTCACACCGGAACTAAATTTTTTATGCCTTCGGTTGGGCTTATTGATTCTTGACTCAACCATCCTCATGGAACCTTTAATTCATCCTAGTAGTAGATGTCTCTCTCGTGTGCATTTAAACACATCTCCTCATCAATCAGGTGTTCCTCAACTAGTATCACAATGTCAAAACTTTAGTTTGTTTTGTCCGGACCTACTTCAACAATGACTTTCAATCTTTGCTCATTAACGGTGAACTATTTTTCTTCGTCCTTTTCACATATCACAACAACCCCGAATGGATATACATGTTTGATTAGATAAAGCCCTTCCCATCTAGACTAAAGCTTTCTTGGAAAGAACTTCATCCTAGAATTGTATAGAAATACTCATTGTCTGAGCTCAAAGTCCTTCTTGATCAGCATATCATGTAAAAACTTGGTGCTTCCCTTGTAACTTTATGACATCTCATATGCCTCATGTCTCATCTCTTCTAGCTCATGCAACTACAATTTTCTTCTCACTCCAGTAGTGTATCCATCCATGTCCATGGCTTTCAATGCCCATAGTGCCTTGTGTTGCATTTCTACTAGTAGATGGTAGCTCTTTCCATACACAAGTTTAAATGGCGTGGTGCCAATAGGGGCTTTGAATGTTGTTCTATATGCCCACAAAGCTTCATTGAGACGTAAAGACCAATCCTTGTGGTCCAGCCTTACCACCTTCTCAAGAATGAGCTTTATCTCCCGATTAGCTAACTCAACTTGACCACTTGTTTGAGGGTGGTAAGGAGTAGCCACATGATGATTCACACCATGCCTTTTTAGCAATACTTCAAAGGTCCTATGCATGAAATAACTTCTTCCATCACTAATCATTGCTCATGGTATACCCAAGCGGCTGAAGATGTTTGACTTGACAAAGTCACAAACTACGTTGTGATCATTTGTCCTTGTGGAAATTGCTTCAATCCATTTGGACACATAATCAACAGCCATCAAGATGTACACATATCCGAAGGAGGGAGGAAATGGACCCATGAAGTCAATCCCCAAAACATCAAACACCTCAACCACCAGGATGGGTAATAGAGGCATGATGTCCCGGAGGATATAGTGCCCACCTTTTGGAACTTTAGACAACATTTGCAATATTCATTGGCGTCTTTGAACAAAGTTGGCCAATAGAATCCGCTTTGAAGAATTTTGGTGATTGTGTGTTTCCTGCCTAAATGACCTCCACAAACACCAGAGTAGTACATGGATAGGATCTCTTGTTTCTCAATATCAGGGATATATCTTCTTATGAGTTGGTTGGGACTATGCTTGAATAGATGTGGGTCATCCTAAACATAATTCTTCACCATGACAAACAACATCTTGTTTTCTTCTCTAGTCCATGTTCCTGGTACTCTACCACTTGCCAAAAAGTTGGCTATATGCCTGTACCACGGTCTTTGAGTGGATTCAAGAAAAAAGGGTTGTTCATGGGCATCGTCTCCTTCATCCATTTCACTTCATTATAGGGTGCCTCAATGCGAGAGAGATGATCAACTATAGAATTTTCCACTCCCTTCTTGTCAACAATCCAAATCAAATTCTTGAAGCAATAGTATCCAACAGATCAACCTTGGCTGAGAGTCTTTATTTTCCATGAGATAGTTCAAGGTGGCATGATCTGTGTATACCACCACCTTGTTTTTCAAAAGATAAGAATGAAACTTGTCAAGAGAAAAGATCATGGCAAGCAACTCTTTTTCTGTGGTGGTGTAGTTCATTTGGGCTTCATTAAGAGTTTTTATTTCATAATAGATGGCATGTAGAACCTGGCCAATCCTTTGGCCCAACACAGCCACCATTGCCATATCCGATGCGTTAGTCATGATTTCAGATGGCAAAGAGAAATTTGGGGGTTGCATAATAGGAGAAGAGATAAGCTTATGCTTTAAGTGGTTGAAAGCCTCAACACACTTGTCATCAAAATTGAAATCCACATCCTTCACCAGAAAATGGTAAAGCAGTCTCGAAATTTTACTAAAATATTTGATGAATTAGTGGTAGAAACATGCATGTCCCAAGAAAGAACATACATGTCTTATAGTGGAAGGAACAGTAAGAGTGGAAGTTAGGCCCACTTTGGCCTTATCAACTTCAATGTCGGCCTTCGAAACTCGGTGACCGAGGACAATGCCTTTGGGAATCATAAAGTGACTCTTTTCCCACGATAACACCAAATGAACCTTGACACATCTTTCAAGCATAGCTGCTAGATGTATCAAACAATCATCAAAAGTCTTGTCAAACACTAAAAAATCATCAACGAAGACCTTCAGAGACTAATCAAGCATGTCATAAAAGATGGATGTCACACATCTTTGAAATGTAGAAGGATCATTGCACAACCCAAATGACATTCTTTTGTAAGCATAAGTACTACTTGGGCAAGTGAATGTTTTCTTCTCTTGATCTGTGGGATGAACTGATACCTAGAAGTAACCTGAGTAGCCATCAAGAAAACATTACAAACTCTTCCCTATAAGTCTTTCCAAGATCTGATCAATGGATAGGAGGGGAAAGTGGTCCTTCTCGGTCTTATCATTCATTTTTGTATAATCTACACACATTATCTACTTTGACTTCTTTCTCACTGGCATCAATTCTCCATCTTCGTTCTCAGCTACTCTGATCCCACCCTTCTTGGGCACAACCTGGATAGGACTCACCCAAGGGCTATTAGAAATGGAGTAGCTAATCCCAACATCTAGCAACTTCACTACTTCTTGTGACATGACCTCTTTCAGATTTGGATTCAACCTTCTTTGCATTTTCTATATTGGTCTGACATCATCTTCATGGAAAATCCTATGAACACAGATAGACGGATCAATGCCCCTCAAATCAGCAATGAACCATCCAATGGCTTGAATGTTTTTCTTCAAAATCACCATTAAGGCATCTTCTTGTTCTAGAGAGAGGATAATGAAAATGATCCCCAAGAGGGTGTCATTTGAACCTAATAAAGCATACTTCAGCCCTTTAGGGAGAGACTTGAGCTCAAGGATCGGGGGTTCTTTAAGGGAATTCTTCATAGGTTTTTCAAAAATGGATGGGAGGTCTTCACTTGCAGCCACTAAGGCTATCTCATTTTCCTCATCCTCATCATCATCATCATCGTGAAATTCCACAATAGGCTCCAGACCTCTACCTTGTGTGGTAGTTTGAATCCATGCAGGTAGGCATTCCTCTACAATCTCGTCAAGACACTCAATGAGATAACAATCTTCCTTTGTACCACCTATCACATCGGCCTTAGTAGAAGACTTGAAAATGTTCAATCAGATGTTCATGTACATGTAGGTTACAAACATGGTATCGGTCCTCACGCGAATCACTATGTTGGTTGTATCCAAGAAGGGTCTCCCCAAGATAATAGGCTTTTCTTGAGTCTTTTTCCATATCAAACACAATAAAATTAGTAGGGAAGAATGCAGAGGTCTCATCATCAAGTCTGACCAACTAGGCATTTTCACATAACGGTCATCCAATTGCAAGGTGTAGTGAGATAGACCCAGTTGTCCCAATTGCAATTATGCATACACATCATATGGCATTAGATTCATACTAGCTACCAAGTCAAGAAGAGATTGGTCTATTCTGTGTGCTCTAATGTAGCAAGAGATGATGGGAGCATCATGATCTTTCCTTTTCCTTAGTACGGTGTGTTGTATAATTGAGCTGAATTTCTTAGTGAGCTTGACTTTCCTTGGTGTTCTTCTTATTGTTCTCCTCTTGAATATGCACAAATCTTTCAAGAACTTCACATAAGATGGCATTTGCTTGATTGCATCAAGAAATAGAATATTGATCTTCACCTACTTAAAAGTTTCCATGATGTGTTTAGTTTGCTTCTTCTTCCTCTTTTTAGTGGATGGTTCCTCAAGTGCATCTGGGAAAAGAGAGAGTTGTGCTCCTGACCAGATCAAATCAACAAAACCATCAATCAATATCACATGAATCACAATATCATCTCTTTGCATCACAGTATCAATTTGGGTACCTATCATAGTATCCTCAACCTAAATCTCAGTATCACCATCTCTAATCATAGTATCAACTCTGCCATCACTGGATGCACTATCAATAGAAGTCTCTCGTGGTTGTTCTAAGGTTCTACCACTTCTCAATATTGTCATCGCCTTCACAAGCTCATGGGTGGTAGAAGAAGAAGCTTGTGGTGGTGGTTGTGGTAGTCTTGGGTGTGGGGGATTTGGGTTTTGTAGGTTGTATTGCGGCTGAGATTGGGGTGGTTGTGGATGGGGTGATATTGTGTAGGGGTTTGTTGGTATGAGTGAGGTGGAGGTGGGGTGTATTGGTAGTTGAATGGGGGTTGTGGAGGTGGTAGAGCATAAGGGTTGGGTGGTCCTTTGTATTGTGGTGGAGCATAGGTACTTTGGGTGGTGCCCATAAAACCACCATCATTGTTTGGATTAGAATAGGTTGAGAAGGGAGCCTTCCTTCTTCATGATGAGCAAGTGAAAGAGAAATCTGATCTAGCCTTCGCTCAAGGTGTATAACCATTTGCCCATGGGAGAACACATCTTTCTTTACCTCATCTAGGCTCCTTAGCCTTCTAATAACCTCATCTTCGAACTTCGAGCTGTACCTTGTACTTGATTGCCTTTACCCTTACCCTTCCTCACCATGTTGTTTCCACGAGAAGTTAGGCTGATTTTTCCATTCTGGAGTTTAGAATTGGACATTGGGCCTTGGTTATTAGGGTTGCCAAAGGATTGTAAGGCTTGCACTTCTTAACTAATAGAATCAATGGCCATGGTTGATTGACTAGTAGAACCTCAAACTTGATTCTTCATGAGGTTCATCATGTCGGAAACAATCTTTATCATTTGAGGATTGTCTTCCTCTCTAATAGGAGTTGGAGGCAGGGGAGGGGGACATAGTTTCTATCAAGGTGATCCCCTTTGGTAGAAGCTTGATGTCGAGAGTTCTCTATGAGATGCTCAAATAGTGACCAAGATTCTTCTGGATGTCTAGCCATGAATGTCCCCCCGCAAGAGGAATCAACAAAAGTTTGTCTCAACTCAACAAGGACAGGGTAGAAGGTCTACACCAACTGCCATAAAGAGAATTTGTGGTGAGGGCAGTCTCAAAACAGCTTTTGGAACCTTTCCCAAGCTTCATGGAAGTGTTCATTATCTCTTTGTATGAAGGAGGTAATGCATCTCCACATTTGAGTTAACTTGGAGACTGAATCGAACTTCTTGAAGAACTCATTTTTCACTACATTCCATGTCACTTACTCTGGCTTTACCATGTACCACTTCTTAGATTTTTCTTTTAGGGAAAATGGAAAGAGGGTTCTTTTATTTGAGTCATCAGTGTCGGTAGGTGTATGAATCGTGGAGCAAGTCTCCAAGAAAGCGTCGATGCGCTGGTATGGATTTTCATTCTCCATACCATAGAAATTGGGGAGGAGTCCAAGAAGGGCTGGTGAAATGGATAATTGTTGACCTGGCATTTGGGTAATAAGAGTGGCAATCGGGAGGTGTAGTTCCCTGGGATGAAGTAGTCATGGAGAGGGCAGTTAGATTGTTGTATAACTCCCCGAGTGGGTTTTGTAGAACACCCCTAGAAGGTTGTGAGGATCTGAGTCATCCATTTCAACTTCTCGGTGTTTCTTGCGTCAGGGTTGGCATCTTCTTCTACCTATCTCGAAGTTGAAGGGCACCAAGGCGGTAGAAGTAGAGCATCTACCAAGCATGCACATCTGCCACTTGTACAATACACGCACAAACAACAAGAGCCAAGCTAGAAATATGCAAGAGTAAACAAGGAATAAAGAATAGCAATGGTGAGGGTAGTAGGAAAGCTAAGATACACTAACTAGATAGGCCGAGTGCCTCTACTCCTCGAAAATAGCGCTAGAAAACTTGGTGTGTCAAGACAGATGTGCACACACTACCAATTAGATTTAGATTAGATGTGCCCCATGAGACTCAGAACACACACATGTGATCTTTCGAATTTATAAAGACCCAAACAAGGTTCACTCGTAATACAAAAATATTCTCCCGCAAGCGCACGAGGTCATGTCATGGTATAGGTGAGAGGCAAGCAAAGGGGTCGATCCACAGGGAGAGAGGGGGCACTTGAGCTAGTTAAGGTAGATACGTGCCTAAAGCAAAGTGTAGGGTTTTTAGGGTTTAAAGGTGATTTTATTTGATTACTCTAAGGTTGCAAGCAATTAAGGCAAGAAGGAAACTAGATTATCAAAAACCCTAAATTATCCTAAACAAGTTAAGACTAAGAAGTAAGGCAAGGCAATTAACTAAGCAAAAGCAAGGAACTACAACTAAGATACACTAGACTAGCAAGGCAAGTTAACACCTAACAGACAAGTTAATAACTAGAGCAATCAAGAACCTATGTTATCATCAACTAACAAGATTAACACTAGCAAGCTCAAAAGAAAACTAACTACTCAAGCCATGCCTAGCTTTCAAGAACTAAGGAATTAACTAAGAAGCAATTAAGAATAAGCAACTACTTAGCATGAACAAGATAAATTAGCAAGTAGGGTTTTAGCAATGATATGTATAGATGTGTCATTTGGGAATTATACTATGATATAAGTTGGGGGATAACAAAGCATGCAAGTCTTATATCTTCAATCTAGATTGCCAAACCAAACAACAAGGCAAGTGCTATTTGAATCTACCCTAAGCTACTAGTTGGGAAACTAGGGCTAGCTATAATTCTAATAGGACTTGGAAAGTCTAGGCTTCTAGTGTAAGGGGTATTAGGGCAATGAGAGCCAAGGGTAGGATTGGGGGTAGATATGAGGGTGTTTCACCTCATGTTACTCACCATCTAGCCTTTTAGAAAACTCTAGGCAATTGCAGTAATCACTATTACACTAGCTACTTAAATCTCAAACCTACTTGTAGGAGAAGGAAGTTGTATGTAGGAATATAGGGTGCTAGCTAGGTATCCACTAATTGGACCTAGGAGAAATTCCTAAGATAGCCACATACAATCCATTTTCTCCTAGAAGCTTGGTCTTTTCAAGCATCATACAACAAGAAATTCATGTTTAAAGGCACAAATCACAACTAAGATAATGGGAAATGAGATAGAAGCAAGAGGCAATCATCATAGAATGGAAATATGTTCATTACAAGTTATGTTCCCACAACATGGCATCAATGTAACATCTTTTCCCCAAACAACCCACCAAAGGGACTTAGCTATACACGACTAAACAAAAGAGCAAAGAAAATAGATGAAATAGGTAGAAATCCATGGAGCTCATGGTAGATCTTCCTCCTTCACCTCATAGTAGTTTTAGAACATGGAACCTCCTCTAAGATGGATGAATGGCATGGACATATGGGGGATTAAGGTGGAAAAACTAGAAAACTAAGGTTTTAGGGTGGAAATTGAGTGGAAATGGAAGGTGGGAGGTAGGTGAGTGGCTTGAATGCAAGGAAGTGGATAAAAAGGCTCTAAAGAAGTTGTAGGGTGCTAATATTCATGTTGTGGTCACCACCTATTTATATATATGTGGTGGGAAGGCACTAGGGTAAGCGGGGGTAAATGGGAAAAACAACAGAGAAAATGGGTAGGGTTAAGTGGTCACTACGACTGTGTTGAGGTGCCACAGTAGTGGTGGGGATTAGGTGGAACGGTCGTGGGTTGTGGGAATGGCCGAGGTGGAAGGTGGAGGTGAAGTACATGTATAGGCATGAGTGGCCATGACTGTGGAGGGTGCCACGATCATGGTGGATAGGGGGTGCCACGACCATGCTGGGTAGCACGATCATGTTGGAGGAGGTTACCACAATCATGGTTTCTCTGAGGGTCATCTTTTCTTTAGCTTGCCATGGTCATGGGAGTCACCACAGATGAGGTGGCCTTTAGGGGCCACGATCATGCTGATGGTCACAACTATGGTCATTCACGTGCAATTAGGGCTAAGTTTCTGTTGGTTTTGGGGATCTTGGAGAATAATTCTCCATGGTCGTGGTTATTGCCACAAGAGAGTTGCAGCTCATTGGCCATGGATGTTCTGCTGGCCATGACCGTGGGATCTTTAGTGTCCATGTCCATTTTTCTGGCCACGACAGTGGTCATTCATGTACACATTTTGTGAATTTTTTATAAACTTTGAATATGAAATCACCAGGACCATGGTGCTTTCTCACAGATGTTTTGGGGGTTCCTTATGCTGACTTTAACTTCAACTTCTTCATTTGACCTCCTTTTTCTTTGGATTGACCCTTGTGCATCTGAGGAGATCTCAGTGAGGAAGTAGGTCCAATCTTTGAGTGCAAGGGCCCAAAGATGTTCTTCGTCTCTCTCCCTTGCATCAATGCATGCATGTGTACCTTGAAAAACACACAAAAGGAGGTATAAGTGCATTTGACATGAAAGTTCACATTGGAGGAAATAAATTGCAATCTATAATGTTTAGATGTGATTATAATGCCAAAAGACAGAAGACGAAGCTGTAAAATAGGTCTGCATCAAACACCATGGTGCTAACATCTGCAAATGTCATTGTCTCTTAACTCGTCTATACGCTGGAAGGGAGGAGAAGGGCGTATGCAACTCGAGATAGGATTCTAACAATGTGCGAGGATGGGATCAAAGAACCTTTGCTGAACTTTAAGCATCCTATGGGGACTAGTCTGCACCTTCTTGAGTATCCACCACTGAGATCGAAACCTTGGCTACAAGTTTGGCCATCCAAGCACCTGCATGAGAACAAAAATAGAGTGAAAAGGATCTAGCCACATGGGATAAACGATGATGAATTCACCTCCAGATCTGGCTTGTCACAAATAGTCAGACTCCAAGGAAACTAAAGATTGGTGATCTCCCTCGACATCAAGCAAGAATGAGGTAGCATGGACCCTTGATATGCTACAATACTTGGGGAAGCAAAATCCCCACCCATTGATTATGTGCACAACTAGATCGATAATGATCAGGGAAAGCAAGGAAATCTAGACTGCCATCCTCTAAGGTGTCGATGACGCTTGATCTTGATGGTTAGTGAGTAGCTACTGACAACCATGAGGAGGAGCATTTAATCCCAAATCCAAGTAGATCTAGGTTGTATGCCCCCATGGTGGTGCCTTGAAGGCTTGGAGCGCACCAACCTCTTGAAAGACAGACCAGATCTAGAAAAATCTAGGCTAGCAAGGAGCTTCAGCCTCCATCTTCCAAGAATGAGGCAATGGGTTGGGGAAAATCCATTTGACAAACCAGTAGGTCACTGACCTTTAAGGACCTGATAGTCTAGGGTAGGGTTGTACATATATTAGTCCAGACAGATGGATATGACTGGACTAATTATTTGGTTGGATCCAGTCCTGAACTGACTTTAATTTCGGTCTAGTCCTCAGTCCTGTATTTTCCAAAGTTCATGTCCTCGGTCCCATCCGGTCCAGTCCAAAATCGGTCCAGACCGATTTGGACCGATTGGACCAAATAACACAAAACAATCTCTTCTTATTATGAATTAAAGACAACAAATGTTTATATTAGTGCTAAGGTTTATGAAGAGTTGTTGGGAATGGAGTGCATGGTGGTCAAATATATAAATAATTAATTATATGTAACTTATTAGAAATATTATTACTCTAATATTGGAAGTAAATACTTGTTAGAATATGAGTGATAATAATTGATGGAGTTAAGTAGATAACTAAAGTTTCATATAACCATGTTTGATAACTATTATTTAAATTATATGTTAAGTTATTTTCATACAAAAATAATTGTTCAAGAAAATACTATTAGCTACCATAGAGTGCTTATGAATAAATGTATGTTCATATCAAATGAGAATAATTATTGTTACATCAAACATATTAACGTACAAAAGCATCCAAATATATTACATTAGTTGTAATTTTGAATTTTCTCTTAGTGAAAGAAAGTTACTAATTAGGTCAATACATGATTCTTTCATATTTTTAACTAGACAAGAATTTTAGTCAGTTTGGTCCCGGTCCGGTCCATACATTTTCTGGTCTGGTCTTGGACCAGACCGGTTCTTGTTCGGTCCAGTCCTCAGTCCAATTTTTTCTCTTATTCGGGTCTCGGTCTGGTTTGGTCATGGTCTGGTCCAATTCGGGTTTGGTCAGATGTACAATCCTAGAGTAGGGTGGATGGATTAGGGTGAGAGGGAGGAGGCATGAAGGTGATGACACACTCCTCCCCCAGTGAGAAATCTTTCTTGGGATACCTAGAGAGAAGACAAAGGGGTTGTTATAGCTACATGGGCATCCTACCATGAAACTGTTGGTTTTTAGATGATGTTTTTAACTATTAGCATTCTTGATGTCAATCAATTTGAAAATTTATTGTATCTACCTTAAAATACTAATGAATAAGAAATACATGGATGGAGTGATAGTATAGACTAGCGTGAATTCTTACCTAATTATGTTCCATTTATCCACTTGCCAAAATTCAAATGTTTCAAATTTTGGCATACCATGTATTCCAAAATAAGCAAGATTTCGATTTTCTACTTTGATTTTGCCTATGCTCAATGACCCTCTATAATCTATTCATGTTAAATTTGAAGTAAAAAGATATTTGTCTTCTAATTAACACCAGTGTAAATCTTCTCTATATTTGTCACACCCACATCCCATGATTACCAATAATCAGGAGATTAGGGCATAAGTTTGAGGATTATACTTAATATTAAGTTCACTCCCAACTTTTTTTTCAATTTCCTTTATTTCAAACTCTTTGTTTTCTCACATTCAATCACATAACCAAACCTTACAAGAGAATTAAACATTGATTACTCTAATATGATCTCAACATTAATGATACACATCTAGACATTCATTTTGTTTCTCACACTTCTATGTATGTACAACATGATAACCAAATATATACTATATTATTAAAGAAACAAAGTTACACATTATCATTTACATCTCTCTCTCAATTCTATACAAGGACCTAGAGTGACAGGGACCGACTAAACTTAACTATTTTCATACATAACTCATGTGGCAAATCTACTCTAATGCAATTACATCTTCAGTCCACGAGTTATCCCTAAAAAATTGTGAGTAGAGGGGTGAGCCTACTCTCTCAGTGAATGAGTACTTCAAAGAAATAGTTTAAAGCACTTATATAATTATAGATATACTGTTTAGAAACTGATATCAATTATAATAGCAGTAAGATTTATAGAGACTACTCATTCACAAACATAAATATGGCACAATACTCTAGACATCTACAAGAGTGAATCAAGATATGAACATGCTTGATTAATCACAAAGAAAACGAATAATCCAAAAACATACAAAGAGTAATTGAATAACTTCACACACTTGGTTAACCTCTCATTCATCTTATTATGTTGTGAACCCACATGAGTTGTACCACAACATGTGAAAGAATCATAGCCATCTACGATCTCACTATACAAGGCTGAGAAGCATGCCTGGGTTCCTAAGCCTATCTCTCGAGTAAGACCCTGTATGCAATGGGCCTCGACACATCTGTCTCTCGATGAATAATGGGAGTGGTTGGATATCTCAGACTCCACCTCTCAACCTAGGTACTCAGGCAGTGAGTCAAAGCCCTCAGGCTTATTGTGCATCAGTGGACCTACTGACCACTGATCACTACAACATGTAACACAGGTACCACCGGCATCCCCAATTGGTGTTGGGTACCACACAACTGTAAGGAGTCTGTCCTACTGGTCAAGACCCCCTCACCCTACTGGTGCGCTCCGATTTACCTGGATCTAGACTACCTCTAGATAGAAAACTATTTCCTACCCACAACAAAGGCCTCATCCTTGAGGATTCAACAGTGTTCAGGGCATCTAAATGTCTAATTCACTCTTTAAATTTACAATTCAATCAGCACATCAGTATATCTTAGTTTAACCTTGTAAACCATTCACTTCATACACCATCTAATAACATTTACCACAACTAAACTGTTAAGCATAACCACATCTCATACCGAGAAACATTGATATCACATTACTTGTAACATTGAACACCCTATCCTTAGGGCTTTATTTAACTCATTCATTTATCACATGACTCACATAAGGATTTAATGTGTCATAAATATTCACTATATAAAGATTGCTTTCAACAAGTCATATACAATCAACATATGTATGAAATCTTAGAATTGAGCTAAATTAGGGTTTTCCATGACATTTATTGAGATATTATGAATCAAGAGTAACATTGAATAAATAAAATCTATAATGTCAAGAAAAGTACTTCAAATGGATTTCACCATATCTATTCACAAATTACCAACTTTTCACTCATCTAGGGTTTCACCCTCTTTACTAAGATATCAAACAAACACTATTCACATCACATGAAATCCAAGATAGTGTATGACATATATATACTATGCATTCATATAAACAATCATTCATAATCAATGAGATTTAGATAGACAAATTTCTCTATCTAATTATACAACAATTTCAGTTAGAGCCGAAAATCCTAAATTTTAGTATATTCATATAACCTCTACAATTACTTTAAGAATTTTCATTTAGATACATTGTAATCATTTCTAATGTGATTTCATCATCTAAAATTCATCACAATAGAGAAATAATCCATTTTATATCATCTTGCAAAAGCTAGATCAAGAAGGCAATTTAGGGTTTGTACTTGCATACTAAGCAAATGAAAAATATTGTTGATTTAACTCATTTTCGTGCAATCTACTATTTAAATGAAGTTCCCACTCACTCTAAGGTGTGAAAAAACCTTTAAAACATATCCCACATCTAAAAATCTCGAGCTCATATCAAAACCCTACCAAATCACCAGATTCTTCTTTCCTTTCAACTCAGAAACCTTAGAAATGAGGGATTATGAAGAAAGAGTGAGAAAAAGGAGAGATTTGATATAATTTTAGACCAAATCAGAGGGATAGAATCTTTACATGTGAGAGAAGATTCACCATGAAAGGCTACATAATGAACCTGAACTTACTTGATTTCATCATATCTTGGATAGAGAAACCCTAGATTAGCAATTCCACCACTTTCTTCTCTCAAACCCTAACTCTCCCTCTCTCGCTAGGATTTCATTTCTCTAGAATGAATCACGAATTATGAGATATCCTAGTGTGTTAGGTTGGCCACATAGAGAAATTGAGCTGCTTGGGTCAATTGCACATTGACCCCTCACTATACTTTCTCTTATTTTAGTTCAACTTTCTATCAAAAAAAAATTAGTGTAATCATTTGTTTTAGAGCTCAAGAATTCTGTAAAAATTACGAAAAATTATCATGTTGTTTTTTATTGAATTAAAAGGCTTCAGTTAAAATTTGAGATCATTCTGAACTTCTACTAAATAAATAAAAATCAAATAGTGCACTGCTATCTAGAAATCTATAGAATAGTCAGTTGAAGAGAAAATGCCCCAGAACGACCATGAAAGCTGCCACAACCATGCAAAGATGGACCCATCACATCCGTACTGCCTTCCACAACCATGATACATTGGTTTAATCAGATTTGAATACAAAAGTTGGTCAATAGTTCAATTCCTTCAAAACGGCCGTGTGGCCTTGAATGCATGTGCCACCCACGACCTAACACGGTCGTGCTACCCAACACGACCGTGATATCCAAGCCTCCAACTACTATTTTCATTATATTTTGCCTACCTCTCTCACTCCTTCCCAATATGAGCCTGTTTGGTGAAAACCTAATTTTAGCTAACTAGGTTTTATATTATCTCAAACCCTAATTATACAAAGTAATAACACCCTTAGAGTTCTCATTAGGTTTAACACATCATAATTCAGATATGATCATTAATCATGTTTAAGCAATGATCAATCTAATCAAACATGTAATCATCCACATAAACCCTAACTTACCAATTAAGCTCAGATACGGTCATAAAAATTCTCCCCCCTAAAAAGGTTTTGCCCCCAAAACATATATATGCAAGCAAAGTACATTCAAGGTTTATTTAAGCTTCTAAAATCTTACGTGTCATTATATTCTTGTATTTCATACTTAGTTTTCAACATTAGGTCCTTTGTTTCTTTTCTAATCACAACATGTTTAAAACAATTCTCAATGATAACAAACGAATTCTCTATGCCACAATCATTCATAGGTTAGAGAGAGAAACAACAATTTCAATATTTCATTCTCTTGAGGTGTTACCTCAACATTGACAATCTGATCCAACTATCTCAATTCATACATCTCAATATGTACTATTGTTCTGTATTACCTCTGAGTCACAAAAGAGAGTTCACCATGTTGTTTTGAATTTTACTATTGTGCTACTCAAATAGCAAAGCAGTCATGAGTTAGAAGACTAGATTCAACAACAATTGTACAATACTAAGTCGGATTATTGATATGAATTACTAAAACTATCAGACACCTTTAATTAACATATTTCTTGCACATGTACAACTGAAATCATATGTAAAACAAATTTACATCCCTTAATATACCTTCACCAAATTACACTTCTAAAAAACAAATTCATGTATTACTGAAAGCCATTGTTTTCTCTTATTTCTCTCCTCATTCATTACTACTTACTTCTTGTTACTTATCCTTCTCATTTTGATCATATAGAATAAACATTCTTAAAATTGAAACATACAAGGTAAGAATAGATTATTCATCATTCTTGATATCACTACAAGAATTTATTTCATATCGCACTTTACTCATGTTGTATCATGTCTTTTGTTCAAAAAACACTTGTTACATTTCAATTTTATTTCTTACCCTTTGCTCCAAATCATTTCCACATTGTTTATCTACCTTTCAGATTAGCTACCTTTAAACCCTAGATTACAATCAGTGCTAGTTTACTTCTCATAGTGCAAATCTCATGATCTTGTTTTATAGCGATTCTAGTATTCAAGGTCAAATCACTAGTGACATACCTTGAGCGACTACAACTCTAAACATTCTAGGGTTTGGTACTTATCAGTAGCTTGACATTATTGTGATGTGACTTTACTCCCTTAATTTGAAATTTGAACTTTGGATCTCACAAATTTTACTAAAGTCTTCCTTATCTTATCAATTGAATTTCCTTTCTCTTACTTGGCGATTCATATAGATTACTTTCTTAATTTACCCTTCTAGGGTTTTGTCATCAAATTGTGTGACATTATTACATTCACTAGATGTCTCTTCCATGGTGGTTATGCATCATATATGATTCATTTTCTTATCACTTCATTCCTACGTTGCTCTCATTAAGGAAGAAATGAAAGAGAAGATGATTCTGAGACTTAGAATTCTTATCTTCAAACATTCCCTTAATTCATTTCTTGTGTGTAGGTTTAATTGGTTATCAACATGGATACTTGACTAATCAACACTTGCTTGAATCTTACAACCTCTTTCTTTTATAATCTACATTACTCCATCATGTTTCAAACCCTTCCTTACTTTCTATAATCCTCTTACCATATACTACTCTTCCACCTGTCATCTTTAACTTCTAATTTTCTCTTATGATCATGTTTCTTATTCATGTGTATGATCATGTATACCATGTTGCACATATTTCTTTTTATCCTTCTACTAATGTGAAGCTGAAATTCTAAATCAATAATATCTCTACTAGTTTCACCTCATGTTTAATACATTACATATCCTTCATTTTAAATCAAACGACTCATGCATGGGTCAAACTTAGTTTCTCTTTGAAACAAGTTTTCTTTTCTTCCTGATATAGTCAGACTTTGTATGACTTATTCATTTGTTTAGCCACACTTTTGTTCTTCTTTTAGAAACTAGTTTGTTGTTCTATAGAGACTTAGAATCCAAAGGTATTAAGGATGAATGTATTAAACTTTATACTAAAGGTATCATTCCATTCTCTCAATTATGTCATGTAATCCTCATTACTTAATCAAGCTCATCATTTCCAATATTTCTCTTTGTTTCAACTAAGTTTCTTATCCTAGTCTTATGATTTACATGTTCATATAATTCTCTTTACTTTAACTCTTATAAAAACTCTTCACTTCTATGTACTTATTGTATACTTAACTCTTTTCTTCTATTTTCCCTTTGCTTTGGAGTACATAAAAGTATTTTACTTGATTATATGATCCATTCCTCATGATTGATTCTTACTATCTTGGCCCTTACATACTTGTTCTCATATCTTTTCCATATTTCATATTTAGAGTTCATATAATACTAATCATTAAAGTTAATCTGAATCTTATGTCATGTTCCTTTATTCCCAATCAAGGGCTTCTCATATGAGGCCCCAAAGTTGGATCTGAGATATCAATTCCAACTAATTCTTAGTTATTCCAATCTTTACCATATGTTTCAATCTCTAGTGTATGTACATACTCATTACATTTTGAGTTTGCCTCCCTGTAGTTTAATTACTCTTATTAGGACTCATCATATCCCAGTAATGCATCCTTCCAACCGGACCAAGCAAAACCTGCAGTCCTAAAGCCAAGAGCTACTCAAGATTAACTGACTTCTATATATTTCAAACATATAGAACTGAATTAACTTCATAATGTACAAGAATCTTAAAGGACCACATATATTTCTAAGGACTTAATATTTGAATTAAAATATATAAGAGAATTCCCAGTGATACACAATCAAAGCAACAATATAAAATAAGAGTTACATCACATTCTATTCTTATGCTCAATTCATACATTTCTTTCCGGTCTTCTAACCCTAATATTTCTAGGGTTTCTCTCTATCCCATCCTCCCACTACATGCCTGGCTAGGGAATTTAGAGAAGAATAGATAGAGTAGCTTGATACTGGTCAACCTAGGTATCTAGATACCGGGCCAGGGTATCCAAATACCTAGACTTCCTAGAGCTATTCACACACCACCTCTTAATTGCCACACTTATAACTCTGACTTTCTATCCTAATGGTCCTTGACGACTCAATCTAAGCTCTTATACCATGCTATCACACCCACATCCCAAGATTACCACTAATCGTGAGTTAGGGCATAAGTTTGAGGATTATACTTAATACTAAGTTCACACCCAACTTTTTTTTTCGATTTCCTTTATTGCAAACTCTTTGTTTTCTCACATTCAATCACATAACCAAACCTTACAAGAGAATTAAACATTGATTACTCTAATATGATCTCAACAATAATGATACACATCCAGACATTAATTCTATTTATCACACTTCCATGTACGTATAACATGATAACCAAATATATACTCTATTATTAAAGAAACAAAGTTACACATTATCATTTACAACTCTCTCTTAACTCTATACAAGGACCTAGAGTGACAGGGACCGACTGAACTTACCTAATCTCATACATAACTCATGTGGCAGAACTACTCTGATGCAATTACATCTTTAGTCCTTGAGTTATACCTAAAAAAATGTGAGTAGAGGCGTGAGCCAACTCACTCAGTGAATGAGTACTTCAAAAAAATAGTTTAAAGCACTTATATAATTAGAGATATACTATTTAGCAACTAATATCAATTATAACAATTGTAAGCTTTAAAGAGACTAATCATTCACAAACATAAATATGGCATAATACTCTAGACATCTACAAGATTGAATCAATATATGAACATGCTTGATTAATCACAAAGAAAACTAGTAATCCAAAAACATACAAAGAGTAGTTGAATAACTTCACACACTTGGTTAACCTCTCATTCATCTTACTATGCCTTGAACCCACATGAGGTGTACCACAACAGGTAAAAGAATCATAGCAAGCTACAATCTCACTGTACAAGGCTTAGAAGCATGCCTGGGTTCCTAAGCCTATCTCTCAAGTAAGACCCTGTATGTAGTAGGCCTTGGCACGTCTGCCTCTCAGTGCCTAATGGGAGCGGCCAAATATCTCAGACTCCACCTCTCAACCTTGGTACTCAGGCGGTGAATCAAAGCCCTCATGCTTATTGTGCATCAGTGGACCTAATGACCACTGATTACTACAACATGTAACATAGGTACCATCGACATCCCTGGTTGGTGTTGGGTACCACACAACTGTATGGTGTCTTCCCTACTGGTCAAGACCCCCGCACCCTACTGGTGCACTCCGGTTTACCTCTATCTAGACTACCTCTAGTTGGAAAATCGTTTCCTCCCCACAGTGTAGGCCTCATCCTATGAGGATTTTACAGTGTTTAGGGCATCTAAATGTCTAATTCACTCTTTAAATTCACAATTCAACCATTACATCAATATATCTTAATTTTACTTTGTAAACTATTCATTTCATAAACCATCTGATAACATCTACCACAAAAGAACTATTAAGCATAACCACATCTCTTACTGAGAAACATTGATATCACAATACTTAATTCACTGAACACCCTATCCTTAGGGTTTTATTTACCTCATTCATTTTTCACATGACTCACATAAGGATTTAATGTGTCACAAATATTCATTGTATAAAGGTTGCTTTCAACATGTCATATACAATCAACATATGTATGAAATCTTAGAATTGAGCTAAATTAGGATTTTCCATGCCATGCATTAATATATTATGAATCAATAATACCATTGAATAAATAAAGTCTATGATGTCAAGAAAAACACTTCAAATGGATTTCACCATATCTATTCACAAATTACCAACTTTTCACTCATCTAGGGTTTCACCCTCTTTACTGAGATAGCAAGCAAACACTATTCACATCACATGAAATGAAAGTTAGTGTCTGACATATATGTACTACACATTCAGATAAACAATCATTCATAATCAATGAGATTTAGATAGACAAATTTCTCTATCTAATTATACAACAATTTTAGTCATAGCTGAAAATCCTAAATTTTAGTATATTCATATAACCTCTACAATTACTTTAAGAATTCTCATTTAGATAGATTGTAATCATTTTAATGTGATTTCATCATATAAAATTAATCACAATAGAGAAATAATCCATTTCATATCATCTTGCAAAAGCTAGATCAAAAAGGCAATTTAGGGTTTGTACTCGCATACTAAGAAAATGAAGAATATTGATGATTTAACTCATTTTCGTGCAATCTACTATTTAAATGAAGTTCCCACTCACCCTAATCTATGTTAAAACACATTCCACATCTGAAAATATCGTGCTCATATCAAAACCCTTTCAAATCACTAGATTCTTCTTCCTTTCAACTTGGAAACCCTAAAAAGGAGGGATCATGAAGAAAGAGTGAGAAAAAGGAGAGATTTGATATCATTTCAGATCAAATCAAAGGAGGGATGGAATCTTGACATGTGAGAGAACATTCACCATGAAAGGCTACACAAAGAAGCTAAGCTTACTTGATTTCATCATATCTTGGATAGAAAAACCCTAGACCAGCAATTCCACCACTTTATCCTCTCAAACCCTAACTCTCCCTATCTCTCTAGGATTTCATTTCTCTCAAATGGATCACGAACTATGAGAGATCCTAGTGTGTTAGGTTGACCATATAGAGCAATTGAGCCGCTTGGGTCAATTGCACATTGACCCCTCACTATACTTTCTTTTATTTTAGTTCAACTTTCTATCAGAAAAAAGTTATTGTAATTCATTTGTTTTAGAGGTCAAACATTCTCTAAAAATATGTAAATTTAGCATATTGTTTGAAATTGAATGATAAGGCTTAAATTTAAATTTGAAATCATTATGAGCTGTCATTAAATATGTAAAAATTGAATTGTGATTGCTATCCAGAAATCTACAGAACAGTCAGTTGAAGAGAAAATGCCCCATAACAGCCATGCAAGCTGCCACAGCCATGCTAAGATGGACCTTGAATGGTCGTGCTGCCTACCACGACCGTGGTGCATTGCATTAATCATATTTGAATGCAAAAGTTGGTCAACCGTTCAATTCTTTCAAAATGGACGCGTGGCCTAGAATGCCCGTGCCACCAACAACCTAACACGGTCGTGCTACCCACCACAGCTGTGATATCCAAGTCTCCAACTACTATTTTCATTGTATTTTCCTACCTCTCTCACTCCTTCCCAATATGAGCTTGTTTGGTGAAAACCTAATTTCAGTTGACTAGGGTTTATATTTTCTTAAACCCTAATTATAAAAAGTGATAACACACTTGGAGTTCTCATTAGGTTTAACACATCATAATTGAGATATCATCATTAATCATGTCTAAGCAATGATCAATCTAATCAAGCATGTAATCATCCACATAAACCCTAACTTACCAATTAAGCTCAGATACTGTCATAACAATATTATACATTGAAAAAGTTGAAATAGGGAATGAGGAGAAATGATATGTTGGCATGTATGCTCAAAGAATCAATCATATGATGATTGTAATGGAATATATTATAAATGATATGATTAATGATAAAGTCAATCTTCCAGTTCATTATATTTTATTCAATTAGGAGATAATAATGAAAAACAATAAATGTCTAAAGAATGATATTATTCAATGTCGTATATCTTTGAGTTGAGGACCTGAATGATGAGATCATATGGATGTCAAGAGTTCATGCATTCTTGTTATGTCCCTAGTCGGTTATTATTGTAAAAGGATAATAGATAGTAATAACACTTAAGACTAGAATGTGTGTTGGTTGATGACATAATCTCATTAGTCATGATATGTGATATCAAACCAAACACATAGATACTTGTTAGAGAACAGTGTATCAGATACACCCACCTTCAGAGTGACACATGGAATCATGATTGGTAGTCAAAGTCATCTCTCATAATGATGGTGGTGATTGTGGTTCTTAGACCTAAAATCACTACACTTATCACATGTCATTTAGTGTACTTTGATATCATCCACCGTAATCTTAAATAAGGGATTCCATAAAGGTGGTGCTCACGTGCACTATGACACATGGGGATGACTGTGAGTGATGTAGATGGAATTTGTCCCTCCTACAAGAGTTTGATATCATGGCTTCTTGATAAATGAGACTGAGAAATGCATGGCCATGTTGGTGTGAGTCAATATGTGATATTGAGCTTACACATATCTTAGTCAATCTACTCTTGTTCAAGGAGAATGGATTGAGTGTTGAAGAGATTGAAAATTCCATGCCTCGAGTTCAATATGGATATCAGAGACAAAGGAACTGTACAATCATTGTATCACTAATAATAGTTTGTAGGTTGAAGACTGTTCTCCAGCTTTTTCAATTACTTGGGTAGCAATGAACTCTTGCCAGATACCAATGAATGCTTGTGAAATCATAATATCATTATGAATGTCACTGACAATGTAATTTGGAACCTACCAGTTCACACGCATATGATGTATTGGAATAGGAGTACAATTGTAGACATGATGGGAAATGTTCTAAATCAAGTGATTACTAATACATTTACATAATCTACTAGAATAATATTGAAATATAATATGAGTTAATTGGTTAAAGTGTTAAAGACAATTAACTAGATTCCATTGTTAAGTTAGCTAGCTAATCTAGAGTGACTAAGTAGAGAGAAATAATGAAGAATAATTAATTAATTAATATGATTAATTAGTTAATTAATTCATTCCAGAATATTATTTTCATAGTTCATGAGCAGCTTGTTTTAAATGCATCCACAACCTTTTCTACTACCTGAGGATCTTGGAAAATTCTACTTCCTTTTGTCTCCTTATTATAAGGGCATGACTGTTGGACCATTAAGATAATGCTCTTGTACGTGTACCCTAGTTGTCATCATCCTAAGAGAGAGAGAAGGAGAGACTGATGCTAGCACATCATGAAACAAAAGGTTGCTCCTTCCCGCTAGCTTGTGAAGCATGACATGGAGTTCTAATCCATCTACGTGGACGAAGTAGAGAAGTAGACATTGTTGTGCCTATGTTCTGGGGGTGGACTTGGACCATCTGTGCATACAAGGAGCAATGCACATCATTGCATGAAGGGATGTGTCAGCAGACTTATTTTGGGATGAGGTATATCTCATGCACCCTCCTTCTGAATACGTTATTATCAACGAGATCTGCCTATAGTGTAAGACCCCTAACCTGTGTTTTGGATTGACCCTATTTGTTTTGTCTTCATTTTGTGCTTAGAACCTTTCTCTAATCCTTTGACATGATCTTAGAGCATGTGGAGAGCTTAAGTCTATATTTTAAGCTTGTTTAGATGTTTTTTGTGCTTTCTATGCTAGTTTTGGTGCATATTACCCATTAGAAGGGGTATTCTTGTAATCTTTCACCTATAGAGTGTTCCTTCTTTCTCTTGGCTTCATGAGGGAGTTAGTGGTGCTTTGGGGATCCTTAGTGGACCCTTAGTTGAGTGGTATCACCCTTATTGGTGATTAGGGTTTCTAAGGTTTGGTGTACCTTGACCATGTGACCCTTGTTGATTTGTTTTGACCTAGGGCTTGGTTGGAGGGTGTCACGATCGAGACACCTCCCCTAGGTTTGTTGTCATGACCAAGATGGTCTTAGGTGTCTTGGGTCGAGATGTGTGCTCCTCTGTAGAGTGTCTCAACCTAGGGTTTGTGGTGACCTTGTGTCGGGGCCATGGGTAGTTCCCTTGGTGTGTTTCGACCGCGACATGAGGGTTGGGTGGCCTAGGTGGTCTAGATTCAACCTAGAGTGTATCACCATCTCTTGCATGTGGGCTTTATGTGGTAGCATGTTAGTTTCTTGGGTGGAAAAGTGTCCCTTTTGGGCCTTCATTTTTTGACACCTCATCCTTTGCCCTACCTCTCTCGTCCTTTGCTATATAAACCCTCTTTTCTCCATGTAATTGATCCTTTTCAGCCATCATCTTTCTCCTTACTTTCATGGACGATCTTGGAGTTTGGTGGAGCAAGATGGATCCATTCTTGGTTCTTTCGAGGTGGTTCAACCCCTGCATGTGGTGTTTGTGGTAATCTTTGGTCATCTTCAACCTTGTGAGTGTTTATCTTCCATGTTAATTTTTTCTTCGATTCTTCTACCCCATCTTCTTCCCTTTTCTCAGCCCTAGACCATGTTTTGACATGGTGGTCGTTCTTGAGAGTAAGTTCCTCATCACAAGGGTAATAGGACATGTTTTGATGAGGTGACACCCATGTGAGAGGGAGTTTCTTCTCTCTTTTTCCCCTTCTTTCTTTTGGTTCAACCTTGAACTCATTGTCCTCTTTCTTGAGCTATCCTTTGACCTTAGTGTATCCTCTTTCTTTAGGTGATCTTGTGGCCTAAAGTGGAGCTTTTAGTGGAGCTTGATCATCCTTGGTAATAGTGTGCTTGGAGCTTGCCTTCCTTGGAGTGACCTTCCTTAAGGCGGGTTATATAACTCTTAACCTCCTCTATTTCTACACTCTTTATGCTTGCATGTTACTATTTTCTCTCTCTAAATGTTTCCTTAATATGATAATGGATGGTGATAGACCTTAGAACTTGGATGATGTTGAGATCATTCTTTGTTTGGATGTAATCTGAAACCCTATCTTTTTCCTTTATACCTAATTTTTTGGTGTTTTTCGTGCATGGTGGTTGTCTTTCTTTTCTTGACCTTGGTTTGAGTTTCATGCATGATGATCGAGTGTTTCAGGGTTCTATGAAGCCGTAGTTTGGTTTTGGTGGTGATGATCTTGGTTTCTCACTCTGGTTGAGGTTCCTTTTCATGGTGGTTTCATGAAGCTTGTTTTAGGGTTTGATGACCATTTTGCATGGTGTTTGGTGATGATGAGTTTCCCTTATTAGATCACCTATTTTAGTCACGGATCTATCTCACTTTTGATCTTGGTTTGATGGTGGTTCTTGGTCTCAGTGGTGGCTTGACCCTTAGTGGTCGCCATGCCTTGTTTTGTTTTGAGTCGCGACATCTCTTTGGCTTGAGGTTTTGGGTTGCGGTCATAACGCCACATTTTCCCAAATTTGGACACGTTCGTAACACCGTGTTTGCCCTAGTTTTGGTCACAGTCATAACGCCACATTTTCCCTAGTTTTGGTTGTGGTCATACCACCATATTTGCCCTGGTTTTGGTCGCGATTGTATTGCCACATTTTGTCTTTGGGGTCAAGATGGATCTTCTCTTTGGGTATCACAGTCGTGACATCTTAGTTGGTTGTAGCCCATGAACTATTACGATTGGGATGCCCTAGTTATGTGTCCTTCTCTTCTTCCTTTTTGGTAGGACCTTGCTTCTATTTTAGATGAATACTAGCTCGTGTATTGAAGACGACCCCTATCCTTGTTGCAATTGCAACATGCATAGGGATGGTAGTCGCAACAACCCTTCTTCTTAGGGTCGCAATAAGTGCTTCTTGGGGTGGTCGCGACCTGGTTGCATGAGTGGTTTTGGCATATGTATGATGGGTGGTTGAGAGGCATGCTTGATCACAGAGTTGATATACTTCCATGAGTAATGTATAAGCCATGTAGAGTGTTGTTTGGATAATGTCTAATCACCCCTAATCATGTTCCTCAACCCTAAGATGTTCCAAGAATGTGGGAGATGTTATATCTAGGGTTTAGTGCTTGTCTGTACCTACAAACCCTAATCGGCTAAAACTTGGAACCCTAACCCTAATGCTGAAGTATGTGTTTGCTTTCCCTCTCATGAGACGTTCATCATGTAGAATACTTTCTCTCTCTTGTTAACAATCCCCTAACCTTGTAGGTAATATGTATGCCATGGCTTGTGTATGTTTTGGTTGTGATTATGTGATATTGGTTGGTTCTTATGCACATCAATGAGGCTTAATATGCATGGCTTAATGTGATGGGTCCTATGACCTAGTGATGGCTTGATGCCTACTGAAAGGTGATATCCTCAAGTGATGTGATTAAGGGATTAAGATCCCATGGTGATATGTGACATTAATGATTTCCTTGTGGATGACAAAACTTTGAGTACCATGTGGTGGTTGTATGACAAGATTACCTTTGGAGCTGCAACACACCCTTATTCTTGTAGAGTTTGTTTTAGTTTTATAAGTTGTAACTTGATTGATGTTAAAAGTCACCTAAATGGCTAACTAATCAAGTGAAACCTAATCATGTAGTTGCCCTATTCCATAGATCTATTCCAGTGTTAGCTTTATTTGCTAGATTGGTGAAACTAGTGTAATTGGGAGTGCATATTTTTTAATATGCAGGGTGCAAGTTGAGTATCTCCTTGCATCATTAATTACAAGTTGTGTGAGACGACCATGTTTGAGCCGATCTCCTTGTGATATGGATGTCCATGAGTAGGCCACTACTTCTTGTAAGAACGGCCATGTGTGAGCCTATTCTTCTAGTGTTGTTACTTGTACCAAGGTGGGCTAGGCATTTATAAATATGGACGGCCATGTGTGAGATGATCCTTGTATTGACTATATGTCACTCTTTTGTAGTTTACTGATATGTCTTTGCGGTGTTCTCTTGAGATGACCAAGAGGTGTTAGAGAGGTCGTGGATTCTAGCTCTTCCATGTACCTTATATGGCACTGCTTTTGACTTAGTAGTGGTCAGTTGGATTTGGGTGGTATGACTCAAATCCTTGGGGCATAATAATAAAGGACGTCACACATCTGTGCAGTGTGTATATATATATACATACATATATATATGTATATATGTGTGTGTATATAAATATGTGTGTATATATGTGTGTGTGTGTGTGCGTGTGTGTGTGTGTGTGTACGCACACACTTAGGTGACATACGTCTCACAATGGTTGATCCTTGCTTGCCTTTTTATTGATTTCTTGAATTATAAGTTGGTTAATAAATGTCAACTATTATATATATTCTTCATATTTCTTTTTAGAACATAACATGATCTACTATTATATATATGCATATATGTATATATACATATATGTATATGTATGTGTGTGTGTGTGCGTGCTTAGGTGACATACGTCTCACGATGGTTGAGCCTTGCTTGCCTTTTTACTGATTTCTTGAATTATGAGGTGGTAAGAAAAGTCAACTATTATATATATTCTTCATATTCCTTTTTAGAACATAACATGATCTACTATTTAGTGGTGTCTACCTAATCTTGTTTAATCTTCTTTATTGGTTATATGTATATTATTTAGCTGAATCTACTCATTATGTTAATATGTTGTTTTATCAGTTTAGTTTATCTGTGCTTTAATAGAGTTGGTAGAGAGTGATATCTCTCATTGGGACATTTAGTCTCACCCCGTGGGTTTTTGCATCTTTTAGGTGACCATGCACGAATAGGTAGAGGTCGTGCAACTAAGGAAGAGCAGCAGCAAGAGCAGTGGCCGATAAGGTTGGATGTGCTAATAGTCTTCTTGTGTTAGTCCTAGAGTCGTCCATGTACACAGAGGTCCTTGGGGTGTTTTTGAGATGTTTAGTGGTGATGTAATCGATATGAGGTTTTTGGCTTGTATATATGTGGAACCAGTATCTTAGGCCACATGTTGATGATAGGAATATTGACCTAGAGTGATGTAAGAACCACATAACATGTTATGTTATGTGTGTGGCAGGCTTTGTGGACTCATATGTAATAAGTTTTTAGCTTATGGTGCTTTAATGATATTTATTTTAATTCCCTGTTTTTTCTGGTAATCTTCTTCCTTAGTGTTGTTTCCGGTTTTGGTTTTGAGTAATCTCACTTTGTGTCATGATGGGGCACCACAGTTTGGTTGGTATCAGAGCTTTAGGTTCGCTGAGTCTATAGGGACCTAGGACTAGAGTTTGTGCAGATTCTAGTGTCCTACAATTTTTCTTATAGTGACTTCTGCTGATGCAGAAGAAAAAGAGTAGAAAGATGGTTGGATAACATGAAGAACACACTACAAAGAGAAGTGTTGTTGCACCCGATGGTGGTGCGAGGGCTTAGGCAAGAGAAGATCAGATGCCTAATGAGCCCTAGTTTGATCTGGATGTGGTAGAGAACCCTACCTTCTAGTCACTATTTAGGCAGTTTATGGCCAAGATGACACACATGGTGGATAGAATGCTTGCCCCTCAGTCTAGGGAAGCTGTCCCCAGTGCCAAATCTCTAGGAGTTGGGAAGACCTTTGAGAGGCTGAGATGTGTCGATGTTGTGGAGTATGTCGGTACAGCTGATCCAGTAGATGCTGATCTTTAGCTGACGGAGTTGGAAAAGGCTTTCAAGATTATTAATATCCCCAAGGCTGATAAGGTGAAGCATGCAGTGTACCTTCTGAAGGGGAGTGTTGGCCATTGAAGAGGACAAATGACCAGATGTTGATATCAGTTGCGAGGAGTTCGGAGAATAGTTTGTCAATAGGTACTTTCCATGTACCTATTTGGATGAAAAGATCAGTCAATTTGAGCGGATCTGGCAGGGATCCATGTCAATCAAAGAGTATAGATCAAATTTTATGGAGTTTTTGAGGTTTTGTCCTTTCATGGCATTGACAAATGAGGAAAGAATTAGACATTTCGAGAAGGGTCTGAATGGTGAGCTGACGACAGTGGTGGCATCGCTTGAGAATTGTGATAAGTTTGTAAGGTTTGTGGAGTCTATCAAGAGGATTGAATAGTCTGTAGTCAAGAAGTAGGAGAGGAGCGTCAAGAAGAGGTCAACACAGTCTCAAGGGCATTTGTCGGAAGGCTTTAAGAAGCCTAGGGTTTCGGCAGTGCCAGAACAACAAAGTTCTAGTGCACTGACTTAATGGTCACCCAATAAGGGAAGAGGACGTAGTTTTCCACCAGCACAAGCTTAGAGTGTGGCATCAGCTTCGATGATAGGGTCATCTCAGCCATGGTATGAGAGCAAGACCTACTACAAGTGCAGATAGGTTGGGCATACAAAGTTTTTCTTCCCTATGAAGGATGAAGAAGTCACCCAACAACTGAGGTAGAGCCAGCAGGGCTCACAAAGATAGTAGTTCAGTGGAAACAGAAGGGTATGTGGACAAGCATCTCAAGTTGGTCCTTTAGGACAGGCCAGTAGAGGAAGAGGGCGAGAATAAGAAACAACTAGATTCTCTGCTATGAGTCATCCTGAATGAGTGGTCAACCCACAAGTAGTGACAGGTCAGATGGAGTTATATCATTCTGATTTGTCTTCTTCTTGCTTTATATCTATTTTGGTTGACCTAGGTGTGACACACTCTTTTGTCACTCGAGAAGTGGTTGATGCTTGTTCCTTTCCTGTTAGACATAGATGGGATAGTCTTCATTTAGAAATCTCATTAGTTGGTCCCGTGGAGTTGATGGAGGTGTGTCTTTCCTGTGTCCTTTCTTTCTCATGACAAAGCACTCAAGTAGATCTCTTACCACTTGACATGCATGGATTTGATATGATCCTTGGAATGGATACCTTTGAGAAGTATCATGTGGTCTTGGACTATGGCGACGTTTGTAGATGGTGGTGTGATGTGGATCTTCCAAGGTGATAGGAAGATCATTCCTACCTATTTGCTGTCAGTGATGGTGGATGAGAAGTTGAGGAGATAGGGTTGTGATTCATTCTTAGAGCATGTGGTGGATACCAAAGTGAGGAGTATGAGTATCCAGGAGGTGCCAGTTGTCATAGAGTTTGAGGACATGTTCTGAGACAAGTTACTAAGTGTTACCCCTGTCAGAGAGATTGATTTTGAGATCAATCTAGTCTCGGGCATGCAACTGATAGCACAAACACTATATAGTATGGAGCCAGTAGAGATGGCATAGTTGATAAAATAGTTGCAAAAGTTGCTTGAGAAAGGTTTCATCAGACTGAGTATGTCACTGTGGGTACTCTTGTGTTGTTCATGAAGAAGAAAGACAAATCGATGAGGCTATGTATACGCTATAGATAGTTGAACAAGGTGACGATAAAGAATAAGAATCCCTTACCACAGATAGATGACTTGTTTGATCAGTTACAAGGTGTTGCATTTTCTCTAAGATGGACCTGAGGTCGGGTGTAACATACCAGATTTTGATCCCTACCCTAGAAGTTTGATTTCTTAGACTTACCCAAACAAGGTTGTGGTTAGATCTAATGGATGTTTAGTATAAACCTAATGAGATAATGCATGTATAAATCACCCTAATGTAACCTAATGTTCTCACATTAGTCTTATGAGAACAAGTTACACTAAACGAGATTACTCAAAACATAAATCACATTCGATCACTAATAAATCACATACCCAAAAATATGGGTAAATTAAAATCAATTTCAACGTCAACACCCACTCAGAAACATATGCATAAGAGCCCAACATCTTTCTTATATCATACTATGTCAAGTATTAGACAAAAATTGTTCTATATTCTTAGCCACAACATATATATACATAGGAGAACAATATTTGTATATGCCACACAACAAACATTAACATGCTAACAAAATTTTGATTCATTTCAAATACCATATACAAACTTTTCCTGCCCAGACCTAAGAGTACAGGGATGACTCTAGGACACACTAGACATCTCATCAACTTTCTCAAAGATTCATAACTATAGCTCCTCTTTGCACCACATATTTGTTTTGTCACTTCTGATTACCTAAAAAGATGTGGCAAACCACAAGGGTACGCAACCCTACCATCCGAGGTACAACTGTAGTTGTCCTCCAATCTCATCACATATATAATCACCGAGACACGACCACAATCGTTCTCAAACTGAGGGCTAGGTATCATTGCAGTCATCCTCCCTAAACACTTGGATTTAGGATGACAAACACACCACATACTCAATAGTATGCGCTCTGAGTTTCCCTTAGGAATACTTGTTTCACCATCTGGAAAAATCTGACACTCAGATGGATCTATGGCACATGGCACTACATGAATAGAATTTCACTTGATTAATTATTTTCAATCAGGTAAATTAAGGCTGCATCAAACAAGTAGACATACAGACCCTAATTCATCTCTAGCAAAGATTGCTATATAAAAATTTCATAAGATATGAATTTATGATACATATTATTCGCCATCTCATCGTTACATCATTCTATTCACTTGCCATTCATGAGACTACACTAGTCATCATACGATCACAAGACATAAATCTTTTTCACAATATCATAGGGTATCAACCCTTATCAACACAAGAGGATTACACCTCATTCAGGGCTCAACCATGCCCAAAGGTCATTAAGACCATCATACTATTCCCTAGAAGATCATCATTATCTTTGCATGCCTTATAAAAAGGCTCAACAATATCACTTACATATAATACACCAGATCAGCACAATGTTGCATTAATGAGCTAGGAGATATTCATAAACAATCATAGCAGGGATATACTAACATTAAGAACATTCCTTTATTACATCAACATGCAAGGAATCGAGATATGATTAACCCTCATCATATTCATAATGCACATGTTTAGCATAAGAAAGTATCAACCATGTGGCTATGATAACCACCAGTTAACATATTAAGGTTATGATCATATTAAGGAGGTTATTCATAATCATTACATCATATAAGAATGTTAAACATGAATACTCATCTTTATCTATTTCTAATAGAGTTAGGTTCAACAAGATAAATTATATTAATGTTACTATTCAGCACTTATACTCAAACCCTAACTCACGACATCCCCATTGGATCATGGATGCATAAGGTGAAGCATCATAATCACATTCCATACTATTCTCATGTATCAATCCACACATAAATCAAGGCGTAACCATCGGGTAATAGCATACTAAGGTTTCAACAACAATAAGAGAGTACTCCATGATTGTACTAATCATTTAAGGAATGTTCATACCCAATTACCATCATTTAGTTATATTAAATCTAGGTATAACAAGCTATACCTCATTAGGGTTACCCATTAATTCATTATGGTGATTATAAATCATAATCATATTAGGGAAAGGATAACACTAAAAATTTAAGGCATTGAATTATCAAATTCTTATCATTAGAATCATAACATTACACTACTTGCTTCACCCAAAATATTGGGAATATTGAGGCATCAACTTCTAACCATGAAATGTTGAAAAGGTAAAGCCATGGGTCGTTTACATAAGTAAACACCTTGAATAATCATCTATGATATTATTGAGTTGTGATCTATAAAAGTCACCATTTAATCCTAGACATTCTTTGATTAACAACAATAAGGGTTCTGTTAAGAGTAGTGTAAAACCCACAATCGACTGTTCATTTAAAACAAGCCATCCATTGTCAACAAGTAAGATCCTTAAGTTGATCATTTAAAGAAAACTATATAAATCATATTATTAGGACCAACATATTACATTCACCATCATTCCACTTTATTGGAGGAATAAACATTAGATCTTGACCATTGGGTCAAGTTCAAATGTTAAAACCATCAATTACAGTATAGGTTCGACCATTACATCAAGTGACCCAAGAAACCATTGGCCTAAGGCTTAATTGGTGCTACAAATATATGATTAACTCACCATAGGTTGTGGAGTTCTGATAAACATCATTAGTGACCATTAAGTCAAATTAGGTTGTTAGATCAACACTATATTCATTAATCAACATCAAATATCAAGCTAATATCACCATTAATTGATAGAATCATTAGGGTACTTGGTTGTTATTCACTAGGCTTCTAATTAGGCTAACACCTGACCTAAGGGGTGAACGTAAGTTGACACCCTTGGTCACCACCACCAGTTGTCATGAAGACAACACCATCGATTGTTGTAATGGTATCACCATCAAGTCATGTGTTTATAGAAGAAATCAGCTTTAAACCCTAAAATTTACCATTGGTTGATAGGTGCTTAGCACCATAGTTTGTCAACCAACCTGATCCAAGTCATATTATACCTTAGGAATAATGTACACATGATCACAGCTTCATCTATAACTAAAATCTGAACAGGGAACATTACAAAAATCGAAATCCAAGTCAAGCATAGCTTTTTAATGCATGGATCATCATTTAAAAGCAAGAACATGAGCTAGCAATCTTATAGTAAGCAATAAACATAGAGAAAGTTATTAAACTTGCCTCTAATTAGAAGATAAACTCCCAAACAGAAGAAAACACAAGAATGTAGGGTAGTAAATCCAAGCATAAGTTGTGAACTCGTCCATCTAGCACCTTTCTTCATCAAATGAGAAAATCCTAAGCACAAGGAGCAAGAAAGGTAGGGCATTAGAGCTTTAGAGCAATTTCTGCCATGGAAAAGCAAGGTTCTGACCTGGAGAAAAGTAGGAAGACGGATAACAAATAAATAAATGGAGGAAAGAAGTGGATTCTTACTCTTCTAGGTCAACATCACTAGAAGGAAGCTTTTTAAACCCCAAAAGGAATCGATTGCAACCCTAGATTCTTTTTCCAAGAAGATCTCCTCTTTATTCTTCCTTGGACAGGAAATTCGTATAAGCATAGAGGGATAATGAGGTTTTTATAAGGAGGGAAGTGGTGGAGAGAAATGGCTCGTTTGGGTGCTTAGGGATAAGTATACGAAACTTTAAGATAAAGAAAAAGAAAAAGTTGAAATTCTAGTAACTTTCTAAGTATCCATGGCCTCAAACTATTAGGAATATACAAGCACACACACAAGCATCTCCCCCACCAACCATAGAGACATGCTTATCCCTCATTGATGCGATGATTTTGAGTCGCATTTAGAGACCTATTTCATATGTGTTTTGTGCCTTAATTACTCATTTTCATGGATATTATTGCATAATTCACTTTATTTGGTCTTTGCCATCATTTTATATCAAATCCCCTTTGTTTCACTATTTTAAGCATTATTGATCATCTTATCATAAATCGTGTGGATTTACTTGGTCTTGTTGTGCAATTTCAGGAAGAACAAGTATCTGCATCCGTCGATACCATCGACGGATGTCGATACCATCGACCAAGCCACAGGTTGTCAGCCGAGAAGAGCAATACAGAGTCGATACCATCGACACCCATGTCGATGGCATCGAGATGTCTCCAGGCTGCTGGCGAGGATGAAGTCGATACCATCGACGCAAGTCGATGCCATCGACTCAAGGAGAGCTACATCGTCGCTAAACGACAACAACCGACGCTAAAGGAGTCGATACCATCGACACCCAAGTCGATGGTATCGAGATCATGACAGGCGCTCAGAATAAAAGAAAGGAAAGCTGCCGCTAATCCGCTGTGTCGATACCATCGACTCGCGTCGATGGTATCGACGCCGGCAGATATGCGTTGGATTTGTTTTGATTTCGATCGGACGGTTGTTGTTATTTGACGACCTAATTAGGGACTTATACCTAATGACGGCCGCCCAGACGTGATCATCATCTCATTTTTGGATTGCACGAGTGCCGAGGAGGAGAGAAAGGAGAACGGAGGCCGAGAAGCTCATCCCGGGTGATTCGGACGCTGCCGAAGACAATTTCCACCACCGACAGGCGGGGAAAGCTTGTGTTCTACGCCAAGGATCCATCGGTTCTTCTCCGTTCAGGGGTTTTCCCATTTATTTCACGTTTTTCTTATGAATTCCCCAATTTCTACCATGTATTCGTGTAAGATGAACATGAGAGGCTAAAACCCTCAATCTTTAGGACCGGGAGTAGCCCGGGGATACATTGTATGATGATTTTATATTGATAATTCATATTTTTCTCTCATATCTGTGGTATAAATTCGTTTTCTCTATTGCTATTGTTATGCTTGATCACCATAATAATAAATTAATGCCCTTAATCACTTCGACAGAAGGATTAACGGTTGAAAAGAGACGAATTCTACATTAATTAATAAAACCCTTGACAAAGGAGTTGTAAAATTAATGGTGGGAACTGAGGGACCGATCTTAATGCGCTTAGTTTAGGGAAATGATTACTATGACGATGGAATAAACCTAAATCTAAGTAGTGGATTACACCACGACAGTGGGTAATTCTCATTTCAGGCCACTACCCGGATAGAGAGAGAAGTGTGAGGAATTATATGAAATCTAATACAATGTTGACTCGCGGTGAAACCGCCATCCTAAAGATATCCTTTTAATTGATTAAATTAACCTTTAATCGATTGTTTTCTTTGTTTGATTTTTTATTTTCTTTTAATTTGAACAACAAAACCCTACTTTGTTAATCGGTCTAGCTGATTGCGATTAGTTAGTAGAAGTCTCCAATAATTCACGTATCCCTGAGTTCGACTCGGGACTCACAAGGCCTATATTACTCGACGCGTATACTTGCGTTTAAGCGCGTAGTAAAATACACGTCAAGTTTTTGGCGCCGTTGCCGGGGATACGGCGAATTATTGGCACTTTGAGTGCTAAGAGCGGCCATTCTAGGCCACATTTTTTTTTATTAATTTTAAAGCAATTTCAAAAAATTCCTTTATTTCTCTATAATTGTGTTGACTCGTTAAAAGCATTGTACTGAACTCCTATTTCCATATTTCAGGTGCTTTGCATGGTGCACACACGTAGTCGAGACTACGTGAATCGCACACCTGAGGTTCCATCTGCGGGACCAGAGGACGAGGACTACTACGAGGAGAAACACCACAGTGATATACATTCTGAATCTGAGCCAGAACAAGAAGAAGTAATGGCTGAAGCACAGACAATATGGGAGAAGATCAAGGCGTCTTCTTCCTCGGCATCAAAGGGGCCTATAAAGAAATAGGGGCTAAACATACCTACATACAAGATCGACCCAGCACTGATTAATTTGGTCAAATCCAATGCATTTCACGGACTGAAAAATGAAGATCCAGTGGCACACATTATTCAGTTTGTGGAGAACTGCGATATGGTGAAGATAGATCGATTTCCGCAGGATGTGCTCTATCTCAAGTTATTCCCGAGTTCCTTGGCTGGAGTGGCAAGAGAGTGGCTTCATAACCTCGATGACAAGTTTGTTGAATCATGGGATCACATGGTGGAGGTTTTCTTCGAGAGGTTCTTTCCTCCTGAGAAGACCAATGATATGATCCGGAAGATCCACAATTTCACCCAACAGGCGGGTGAGACTTATTCTGAGACTTGGGAGCGATTTCAAGTCATGTTGAGGAGATGTCCACATCATGGATTGGACAAGGAAACCCAAGTGAAGATCTTCTACTTTGCTCTCTCCGAGCATGATAGAAGCAACTTGGACTCGGCCGGTTCTGGATTCTTTCTAAACAACACTGATACAAGATGCTGGGAAATATTGAAGAATATGGCATGAAAGCAATCTTGGGGAGAAAGAGAAAGAGGCCCAGTTGAGCAAGCAAGAGTTGCCAGTGAGTCAAAGGCAATGAGAGAGCTGAATGAGAAGATGGATCTTCTCACAAAGAAGTTGCTGCAGAAGGAAGACAATGAGTCCGAGGATGAGGCTCAGGTAAAGTATATGAGGCAACAGCAGGGGTACAGGAATAATGATTATTCATGGCGGAAAGACAAGAAATTTTCATGGAAGGATCCAAATAACTTTCTGCAGGATCCGGACGCCAAACCTGCACCGGTCACGGAGGACAAGAGCACGGAGTTGCTCAATCAAGTCATAAAGCAAAATCAAGAGTTGATGAACACTTTTGGGCAGCAAATAAAGCAGCAGGGTGAATTCATGAACCAGTTCGGGCAGACGTTGCAGAGCCACGGGGCTCAGATGCGGACTATAGAGACTTCCATGGCACAGATGGCAGCGGAGATTGCAAGCTTGAAGAAGCCGGCACATCCGGGTTTTCCGGGAAACACCAATGTTCCCGGGGGAAACCAACAGGCCAAGGCCATATTGTTGAGGAGCGGTAAGAAGGTGCTTAATCCAAGGGCGGATGACACAAGCACACCGCAGGACACAGTCGAAGAAGCAACCGCTAAGGAGCAGCCCGCACCAGTCATAGAGAAAATTGATGACACAACCGAAGATGGTAAGGAAGGACAAGCCACTGAGGAGGAACCACAGAAATTAACTCCCTATGTGCCACCTCATCAAAGGGCACATACCGTTCCGGTTCCCTATCCCAATAGTGCAAAAGCAAGAAAGGTGGATGCACAGTTTAAAAAATTTCTGGACAACTTTAGAAAGTTATCTGTGAATATTCCCTTGTTAGAGGCAATTGAACAAATCCCGTCTTATGGAAAGTTCCTTAAAGATGTAATCACCAAGAAGAGGAAGATACCCGACACTGAGGTTGTGGTATTGAAGGAGAAAGTGAGTGCTTTTATTATGGGCACTTTGCCGCCAAAGCGACAGGATCCCGGGTGTTTCAATATTTCATGCTTTATCGGGAAGTTCAAATTTGGCGAAGCGCTTTGTGATTCCGGGGCAAGCATCAATCTGATGCCCCTTTCTACATTCAAGAAACTTGGATTGAAGGAGTCAAGGCCAAGCAATATGACTATCCAATTGGCCGATAATTCTGTGGTGAAACCATATGGAATCTGTGAGGATGTTTTGGTAAAGGTAGACCGCTTTGTTTTTCCCGCTGATTTTGTTGTGATGGAGATGCAGGACGAACACGGCAATGAGTTACTTCTTGGTCGCCCATTTCAAGCTACAGCTGACATGATCTTGGAGATGGGGAGAGGTCGCTTGACCTTAGGCATTGCGGATGATCGCTTTGAGATGGTCATGCCCAACAGCAATACATCTACTAAAGCAAAGGCACAGTGCAACATGGTGAAGCATGTGGAAAGCAATATCTCACTTTGTCTCGGGAAGCCATTTTTAGATATGGCCCATGTGATGAGCAGGATAGACAATGGGACTTTGGCGGTAGACCTTATGGAGCAAACAAAAGCTGTCTCTTTATGCAAGGCTGTCGGGTTTCCAAATGATGAGAATGAGGACATTCCACCTTCGTGGGAGGATGATGTGATAATTACTTCTGTCTGTGATGCATATCCGGAATTGCCTCTAGAGGCGTGCTTGCTTAATGTCACTTATGATTGGATGCGGAGTACTTCACTCAAGGAGTGCGCCAAAATGCTTCAAATGCTTCCATGTTTCTACACGAGGCACTATGAAGATTTGGGTACACTGCCCCCACCGCTACAATCATCCCTTATCTGCCCACCTGATCTGGAGTTAAAGCCATTGCCCCCGCACCTGAAGTACGTCTTTCTAGCTGAGGAGGACAAGTTGCCAGTGATTGTTTCTGCATTCTTGAGTGCGGATGAGGAGGAGCAGCTATTGATAGTGCTCAAGAACCACCGTGGAGCCTTTGGGTGGTCAGTGGCGGACATCAAGGGGATCTCCCCTACACTTTGTCAACATAAGATTTGGCTTGAGGAAGGAGCCAAGTCAGTCATACAGCCTCAAAGACGTCTAAATCCAAGCATGATGGAGGTTGTCAAAAAGGAAGTCATTAAATTGCTTGCTGCAGGGATTATTTATGCCATATCTGATTCGACGTGGGTGAGCCCCACACAGGTAGTCCCTAAAAAGGGGGGAATCACAGTCACTACAAATCTTCTAAATGAACCTGTCACCACCCGATTGGTAACCGGGTGGCGTGTATGCATTGATTACCGCCGATTGAACGCCGCAACTCTGAAAGATCATTTTCCATTGCCATTCATTGATCAGATTTTGGAACGCTTAGCCGGTCGGTCACATTTTTGTTTCCTAGATGGTTACTCGGGGTACAACCAGATTTCTATTGATCCTTTGGATCAAGAGAAGTCTACGTTTACATGTCCCTATGGGACTTTCGCCTACCACCGTATGCCGTTTGGTTTATGCAATGCGCCGGCGACTTTTCAACGCTGCATGCTCGCCATTTTCTCTGACATGGTGGAGCGGTGTCTCGAAGTCTTCATGGACGACTTCTCGGTTTATGGAGCGTCTTTTGATGAATGCCTTTATAATTTAGATAAGGTTTTGCAGCGGTGCGAGGACACACACTTGGTCCTCAATTGGGAGAAATGTAACATGATGGTGACAGAAGGAATTGTGCTAGGACACAAGGTGTCTAGCAAGGGTCTAGAGGTAGACCCCGTAAAAATTGAAGTGATTTCTAAGCTACCCCCACCAAATTCTATAAAAGGGGTGAGAAGCCTTTTAGGACACGCTGGGTTTTATCGGCGCTTTATCAAGGATTTTTCAAAAATCGCAAAGCCATTATCGGAATTGTTGGAAAAAGACGCAGTTTTTGATTTCAATGAGAAATGTCTTCACGCATTCGAGGTTTTGAAGGAAAAGCTGATTTCGGCTCCGGTTGTTCAAACGCCGGATTGGACAAAGCCTTTCGAGTTGATGTGTGATGCGTCTGACTATGCTGTGGGGGCTGTTTTGGGGCAAAGGGTAGATAACAAGCCTGCTGTGATTTTCTACGCCTCAAAAACACTTAATGATGCTCAATTAAATTACACAACCACAGAAAAAGAGTTACTTGCTGTTGTTTTTGCTTTTGAGAAATTTCGGCAATACTTAGTGGGTTCTAAGGTGGTTGTGTGGACGGATCACGCCGCAATAAAATATTTGATGGAGAAGAAGGATGCGAAGCCTAGACTAATTAGGTGGATTTTGCTCTTACAAGAATTCGATATTGAAATCAAGGACAAGTCGGGAATTGAAAATGTGGTGGCTGACCACTTATCTAGGTTAGAGAGGGTGGATGAACAAGGTTTGCATATACCCATTACCGAGACTTTTCCCGACGAACAACTTTTAAAAATTGATTCTAAAGAACCATGGTTTGCGGAAATTGTGAATTATCTGGCTTGCGGGATCATCCCGGAAGATTGGTCTTATCAAGAGAAGAAGAAATTCTTCCATTCATTGAGATACTATTTTTGGGATGACCCAATATTGTTGAAGCAATGCAGGGATGGTATTCTTCGCAGGTGCGTGCCGGAGGTAGAGTACGAAAGTGTTCTACATCATTGTCATGCGTCGCCTACGGGAGGACATCATGCTAGCTCACGGACAACAGCTAAGGTGTTGGAGAGCGGCCTTTATTGGCCCACTTTGTTCCGGGATGCCTATGATTTTGTTAGGCAGTGTGACCCGTGCCAGCGTGCAGGTAATATCTCAAGGAGACAAGAAATGCCCCTGAATGTGTTTCAGGAAGTCGAGGTATTTGATTTATGGGGCATTGACTTCATGGGACCCTTTGTGACCTCAAATTCATATCTTTATATTTTGCTTGCTGTGGATTATGTGTCGAAGTGGGTCGAGGCAATCCCCACAAGGACTAATGATTCGAATGTAGTGTGCAGGTTCGTCAAAGAGAATATTTTCTGCAGGTTCGGGATTCCTCGAATGATCATTAGTGACGGAGGCACACACTTCCGAAATCAGAAATTTGCTTCACTTTTGAAGAAATATGGGGTCAAGCACAACATTGGCACCCCATATCATCCACAAACGCAAGGACAGGTGGAGGTATCAAATAGGGAAATTAAGAAGATTTTAGAAAGGACCGTAGCATCTACACGGAAGAATTGGAGTGCATTGCTATCGGATGCACTTTGGGCTTATCGAACGGCGTACAAAACACCTATAGGCACTACACCTTTTAGGTTGGCGTATGGCCGGGCGTGCCATCTTCCGGTAGAATTGGAGCACAAGGCCCATTGGGCGCTAAGAAGGCTGAACTTGCGCTATGACGAGGCCGGGAGGAAAAGAATGTTTGAATTGAATGAATTGGATGAGCTACGCATGACGGCATATGAGAATGCCCGTATTTATAAGGAGCGCACAAAGCTGATCCACGATCGCCACATTGAGATGCGCACGTTCAAGAAAGGAGACAGTGTCCTATTGTTCAACTCTCGTCTCAAATTGCATCCCGAGAAACTGAAATCCCGATGGAGTGGACCCTTTGAGGTGGAAGAAGTGAGACCGCACGGAGCGATTCTCGTGCGAGATGGAGAGGCCACGTTCTTGGTGAACGGGCAACGCTTGAAGCTGTACTTTGGTGAGAACTATAAGAGGAAAGTGAATGAGGTTAAACTCATTTCACTTGTACATGAATGAGAAGAAGGACCGACGTCTAGCCTAAGACGCTAAAGAAGGGCGCTTGTTGGGAGGCAACCCAACCATTGGTACATTAGGATAGTTTAATGTTAGGTGTAGTTTGCTTTTATTTTGTTTACTTTTTAGTTTAAAAATGATACCTTGATCCATTTGTTGAATGTGCAGGAACAGGCAGGGTCGATACCATCGACACATCAGTCGATGGTATCGACATGGGTTCAGGTTGACACCAGCAGAAATCGCACTGCGTCGATACCATCGATGGCCCCGTCGATTGCATCGACATGGTCACAGGCAGGTCGCAATAAAAGTGTCGATGGTATCGACACCCCAGTCGATACCATCGAGATCTCTGGAGATATTCAGACGAATTTTGCTCAGTCAACTCGATACCATCGACGGCCTCGTCGATGGTATCGACATCATCACAGGTTGAATGCAATAAACGGAGGTATCGCAATAAAAGCAAGTCGATACCATCGACACCCGTCGATGGCATCGACGGACATGTCACCGATCCGCATGAAGTCATCGACGACGATCGCAACAGCCACGTCAGCGATCCGGGTGCTGCATCGATACCATCGACTTCTGTCGATGGTATCGACTCGTCAGCGATCCGGGTTTCTCGATCCAGCAAACGTCAGCCGTCGATACCAGTGACAGATGCGGCTACCCGCGAGACATGTCGATACCATCGACCAGCGTCGATGGTATCGACGGGTCAACAGGGGCGCCGATCAAGTCTATTTAAGGGGACTTGCAACGTCATATGACATCACACCCTCAGAGCAAGTATCTCCCATTGCGCCGAGCACGTCCCCGAGCCCTCTACACCTGCGGAGAAGCGTCATCGAGCGAAGATCTTCACCGAGCGGAGAATTTCTCTCCATCTTCACCGAGCTCTTTTCTCCCAATCTCATTCTTCTCGCAATCATGGTGCATACGGGCAGAGCAACTTCATCAAGCGCGCACCCCAGGGAGATTGAGGAGTTTGTTCCTCCTCCAACCACTTCCATCTCTCGTCCACGCCTCATTCATGCCAACATGGATGTAAGGAAGGTATAAGAGGAGATAATGAAGCGGAAGTTCGAGGCAACCCGGTATGTGGACCGGGGAATGATCAGGGAGCTGGGATTCGAGGCCAACTTGGCCTATGTGTTGGCCGGGCAAGTGCGGCACACCAATCGCTTCTATGAGATGGACTGTCATGCGGATGGGCAGCCGTTTTTCGGAGAATGGCCCACATACAAGGAACTGGTGGCCGAGTTCATGGCGTCTCTTGATATCTGCGTCGTACCAAATGATGTAGTACCATCGGACCAGACGTGGATCCAGGGAAGGGTGTCCTTCCGACTCTTCAACAACAATTACAACATCACGTTGAAGCAGTTCAACGACATCTTCAACTGGAACCACAGCCACCACGATCACCGACGCCCCGATGCCCACACCGACTACGACAAAATCTTCGCCGAGCTAGTTACAGTGCCGGCAAGGAAGACCGTGAGCTACCACAATGCCGCGGTAGCGGATTTTGAGCACCCGTTTGTCCGGGTCCTGCACAGGATGTTGAGCTTGACTTTCTTCGCTCGGAGCGATCTTGCTTTGAGCAAGTTTCAAGAGAGTGACCTGTTCTTTCTCTATGCACTCCTGAAACGTCAAGAGTGCAACTGGGGAGCATTCTGGTTACAGCGCGTCATGGCGGTGAAGCGGAGCACAAGGAAGGCTCCAATACACTTTGGTGGTCTTGTCACCGGGTTGGCGCTTTACTTGGGGCTGAACTTTCAGTCCATGACTCTGATTTCTGCGCGGAGTAAGGTGAACGTGCAACACTTGCACCGTTCAAACCTCATTCTTATCCGAGACGGGTTGGCGTACGCTCATTGCCACGTCAACCAAGCTTACCAGGAGGCAACCCTGCCGGACGACGTCTTCCACATCGAGGGCAAGCAGCATTTCCGATGGCCCCTCATAGCCATCGAGTCCTCCGAAGAAGAAGGCGGAGGTGAAGACCAAGAAGGCGAGGCCGAGGAGGACGAGGAGGCTTTCACACCTCTTCGAGCACGCGTGGCACCACGGAAGCGTCCTAGGATGCATCTAGGTGCATCTTCATCATCTCAGCCCCCGCCGCCATCACCACAGCAAGAGCAGCCAGCTGCGGATCCCTACTCCATGCAAGGGATGTACACCATGCTGCAGGACATACAGCAGACTCAGCTGCAGCACATGGGTATGTATACCGGCATTCATGAGACTACGAGCCGGGTACTTGACAACCAACGGGCTATGTTCGAGAACGAGCGGCTCATCCTCGCCAACCAAGAGCAAATGCACACCCGGTTGCAGCGGATAGAGACGCAGCAGGAGCCCTTCTTCGACCACTACTGGAGTCGAGACTACTTTGGAGGTTATCCACATCCTCTGCCGAGGACTCAATATGATCCAAGCTTCCAGGGGGAGTACCCGTCTTGGGATCCTACGGCACCACAATACCCACCACCGCCTCCGCAAGATTGATCAGGGTATCACTGTTCCACCCTTAAGTTGGTTTTTGACTATGAGGCCATAGTCGGATTCAAGCTTAGGGGGGTGGCTGGAACAACTCTATCTTTTATCTTTTCTTTAGTTGTTTTTAGTTTCTGCTTTGTTATTTGTTTTTGCAATTTTAAATTTTTATTTAGGATCCACATCTATCTAGTGTAATCGTGGATGTCTTAAAAAATTGTCATCTTGCTGTTTTCATGGGGAAATTAAGGGAATTTAAAATTTTTTCTGTGTCTTTTGGATAGCTTTACTTGGTTGTCCTTGGGGAACTTGTTCTATGAAAATGATTGATTATGTCAACTTTGAAGCAATATGTCATACTCACACCCCCATTGACTCATGAAAAGTGGATAGTAACGGTTGTTTGAGCCTAACCTAATCAAATGGTAATGAGACCTTAATCAGATGTAAGAGAAAAAACCCTTTAAACTACTACACATGTCAGTAAGGAGGGACACATAATTTTCTTCTAAGGTTCAGTCACTTAATCTTGTGATCATTCCACCCCATTTTCTATAATCCACCCAAGAATTGGAAGTAAAGTGCAGTTTCAATTTCTTTTGTGTGCATAGCATGTAGATAGAATTTGCATTGTTATTTTCATACTTTTGCATAAAATGAGAAAAAAAATGCATAGTGATTCATGCACATTACTTTTAGGTGCATGTCATGTAGTTGCACTCATACTTTCATGATTTTCATGCATAAGTACACCATGTATCTCAGTTGACCTGAAAAGTGATCTAAATTGTTCCATACCCTCGCATTAGTACAAAGATTTCCAATCATGAAGAAAATAGCCTAACACATGTATCTCTAAGCAATTATGGACATGTGGGCTAAGAGGAAAAAAAAATCTGAAAAATTTTTTTTTGAAAAAAAAAGAAGAGAATTTAGAAGGAAATGGAATAAGAGGGAGAAAGGAATGATATCACTTGTATAACTGGGGAATTGAGTACATGATGTGGCTTGAGTAGATTTCTATCTCATTTTGAGGTAGAAGGTTAGTGTATGCATCATTCCACCCACTTTTAGGCATTAGGGCATTCTTAATGTGCATTTGCATCATTTAGGGCATTTTGTTATATGCATACTGAAACTGTGTAATACTTCCATATTCTCCCATGAACCACCCATTCCATCCACCCGTTGCTCGAATTGGTAGGTCACCGTGATTTTCTCCTCACTCATGATTATAAGGAGGACTGCTTCCATGTAGATGGTAGTTAGGGCGAGCAACGTAGTTTAGGCGATCACAAGATGCACCATGGCTGAATCGGCGAACTTTATTATGTAACTGCCTTATGTGATAGTGTTCATCGGTTTGAAGGATAATTTTTTTTATTGATGATTATTGTCGCCTGTAGGGTAATTACTGTTCTGTGATTAGGAAAGGCCGGTTTGAGAACGTTCAGTGGGAGTCATGTGGGATGTGGGGTGATGTGTTGATTGTTAGTTGACATCTGCAATTCTATTCTAAGGATTAGTTGCTCGAGGGCGAGCAATGTTTAAGCTTAGGGGAGTTGGATGCGATGATTTTGAGTCGCATTTAGAGACCTATTTCATATGTGTTTTGTGCCTTAATTACTCATTTTCATGGATATTATTGCATAATTCACTTTATTTGGTCTTTGCCATCATTTTATATCAAATCCCCTTTGTTTCACTATTTTAAGCATTATTGATCATCTTATCATAAATCGTGTGGATTTACTTGGTCTTGTTGTGCAATTTCAGGAAGAACAAGTATCTGCATCCGTCGATACCATCGACGGATGTCGATACCATCGACCAAGCCACAGGTTGTCAGCCGAGAAGAGCAATACAGAGTCGATACCATCGACACCCATGTCGATGGCATCGAGATGTCTCCAGGCTGCTGGCGAGGATGAAGTCGATACCATCGACGCAAGTCGATGCCATCGACTCAAGGAGAGCTACAGCGTCGCTAAATGACAACAACCGATGCTAAAGGAGTCGATACCATCGACACCCAAGTCGATGGTATCGAGATCATGACAGGCGCTCAGAATAAAAGAAAGGAAAGCTGCCGCTAATCCGCTGTGTCGATACCATCGACTCGCGTCGATGGTATCGACGCCGGCAGATATGCGTTGGATTTGTTTTGATTTCGATCAGACGGCTGTTGTTATTTGACGACCTAATTAGGGACTTATACCTAATGACGGCCGCCCAGACGTGATCATCATCTCATTTTTGGATTGCACGAGTGCCGAGGAGGAGAGAAAGGAGAACGGAGGCCGAGAAGCTCATCCTGGGTGATTCGGACGCTGCCGAAGACAATTTCCACCACCGACAGGCAGGGAAAGCTTGTGTTCTACGCCAAGGATCCACCGGTTCTTCTCCATTCAGGGGTTTTCCCATTTATTTCACGTTTTTCTTATGAATTCCCCAATTTCTACCATGTATTCGTGTAAGATGAACATGAGAGGCTAAAACCCCCAATCTTTAGGACCGGGAGTAGCCCGGGGATACATTGTATGATGATTTTATATTGATAATTCATATTTTTCTCTCATATCCGTGGTATAAATTCGTTTTCTCTATTGCTATTGTTATGCTTGATCACCATAATAATAAATTAATGCCCTTAATCACTTCGACAGAAGGATTAACGGTTGAAAAGAGACGAATTCTACATTAATTAATAAAACCCTTGACAAAGGAGTTGTAAAATTAATGGTGGGAACTGAGGGACCGATCTTAATGCGCTTAGTTTAGGGGAATGATTACTATGACGATGGAATCAACCTAAATCTAAGTAGTGGATTACACCACGACAGTGGGTAATTCTCATTTCAGGCCACTACCCGGATAGAGAGAGAAGTGTGAGGAATTATATGAAATCTAATACAATGTTGACTCGCGGTGAAACCGCCATCCTAAAGATATCCTTTTAATTGATTAAATTAACCTTTAATCGATTGTTTTCTTTGTTTGATTTTTTATTTTCTTTTAATTTGAACAACAAAACCCTACTTTGTTAATCGGTCTAGCTGATTGCGATTAGTTAGTAGAAGTCTCCAATAATTCACGTATCCCTGAGTTCGACTCGGGCCTCACAAGGCCTATATTACTCGACGCGTATACTTTCGTTTAAGCGCGTAGTAAAATACACGTCACTCATTTCTTGAATTTACAAGCACATCAAATAATTCATTAGTTGATATCTACTGAAGATAGCTCATCCACGAAGGGGTAAACCCTAAAATACTCTTAGAAAAAACACCTTCAAACCAAGGTTTAAATAGGTGCCCCTTGGCTCAACAGGCTCAATAATTCCGAGAAAATATCCAAGAAACATAATGAAAGTGATAAACTACAAACAAAACCTCTCAATTGGGTAAATAGTAGAAAAGTCCAAAATGTGCATAAAATTGCATAACTTGCTCAAACAATGCCCAAATTGGACCAAATTTGAAACTTAAGCTTGTATTATGATTTTAAAGCATATCACAAGGTTATACTAGAGTTATAAGAATTCAATTATGATACTTAATCTTATTCAAATCATTAAGCAAGTTTAGGGGACTTACAACTATAAACCCTAACAGAGATTTTGCCCCCAAAATACAAGATAAACAAAGATGGGTACTTTCTTTGCACCTCATCCTATTAACTTCACATGGTTACATGCATATCATGGTGATGGCACATCATTCATACATATCTCATCTTGGGTCAGCACAAAAAACCCCACCTAAGAAGACATTCTCAATATGGAATGTAGAAACTTATTGCCTCATTTGTACAACTATAGTAGTAATGTTCAACTTTAAATTCTAGCTATCATCCTTAAATTATATCTATTGTATCAAGACATTACTAAAAATTCATACTTGCTATCTTTTTACCAATCATGGCATGAGTCCCATACCATTCCTTGAAGCATAAAAAAAGGTGATGTATCTATCCTTTTTTTCTAGATTCACTAACTGGAACACTTATCTGTTCTTTTTCAGCATCAAAAGAAATGTTGACACTAGCACCTGTCATTCCATACAAGGAAACATCATTCCTAGTCAACCTTGTTAGGGGTGAAACAACAACACTATCTTCACCTTACTAGGATTTACACAACCTACTTAGAAGACATATCATGATCCCATAAAGACATTTAATCAACCCCATCTCACTCGTGTTCAACTTGTCTCGTAGTTATTGCTACTTTGGAAACCCTAAGGTTTTTGAATAAATATTGATCATATTTTTTTACCATATTTGAAATACTTTGACATTTCATCATTCAAATCTTGATATAACTTGTATGACATGACTGGTACACTCTGTTCATCCTATTCATAAATTCTATTTGTACATTGGTTAGTCTAAAGGACATAACTCTAAACTCATCATGGTCATGTGAATTATGTCATCCAACCTAACTCTTATGCATTGATATTTGATCATAGTTTTATATTAAAGGAACACGGTATCACATATCTATAGACCAATAAACCATCTATCCTTGATAGTGGTCTTGCCCAGCTATCACTGAACCATACAAAACATTATATTATCACTTCTTTTTTTCCTTCTAAACAACATTTAGAGGGTCATCGACAACTCTCTCTCTCTCTCTAAGGGAGAGGAACACTTGGAATGTTCATTTAATAAACATCTCCAACCTTCACATACTTCTCATATTGTTGATACATCTTGGATACTAGGATTCATTACCTTGATATCCACTCCATGTCCTTTAAGGAACTCACATCCTTATCTCATCTACTTTAAGCATCATAATAAATTTCAAAACATATAAGAGGAGTCTCCCAAATTATTGGAAGGCTCAAAATAAAACTCATCACAAAATTTATGATCTTAGAACCATAGTCCAAGCAACCTTATGCTATAAAAAGCTATTCACCCTAATGTTTGTAGTGAATCCACACGCACCAAGTGGCAATGATCCACTTGAAATATGTGCTCTAGAAAGGAAAGACACAAAGGGAAACACACTTCCCATACGATATTAGTATTTTTCAAGGGTCACTAGCAAAAAGGAAACCAATTATATTTTTCATTATGCAGGTTACAACTTCTTATGTATAATTTTACCTTTCTAATTCTGGGTTCCTCGCCATTAGAATAGGAATCATCATGATTAACATATTTAATTACTCCTTACTTGATGACTATTTATCACACTTGGGTATGTTCTCTTATTTTATTATATTTTTTAGTCACTTATCACAGGTAAATCATCACATTCCACATTTTCTTCCTTAAACATGGATCATCAGCCTTAATTTCTTTCAAACATCATGCTTATTTTACATTAACACTTTCTTACACACATAGGTTGGTCTGAGATTACCTTAGGTTCCACCATATTCCTTTTTCATTGTTCTCATTTATCTTATCATTTTATACTTATCATTGGAGTTCTCTCCATCTTATGTGGATTTCATATCATGAATCACTTTATAAGCATTGACTTATCTGTCTTTTACTTTATTCTCTTCTTGAATCACATCTTCAAGAACTCCTCCTTTGCTTATTGGTATTCAGATTTAGATTTCTTGGTGTTGTGCCTTACTCTTTATCAACCAAACATTCAAGTTTTGATAGATTATGATGCAATTCTCATCTTCTTTAAGGTAGGATTGAGATATTCACACCATGATTTATGACTCATTATGCTCTTTAGATTGTTTTAAAATGACTACTTGATCAGAATAATAAAAAAGATAACAATCTAAAAGTTCCATACTTACTTTTTCTTCAATAATTGAATACCTGGCCAGGGCACCCAAGTATTGAGATTAGGCAGTATGCACCATGTTTATATGTCATTTTCCTAACTTAGACATCATCCTAATCCTAAGTCCGAGTGTCCCTATAGACTCAGTGAACCTAAAGCTCTGATACCAACTTATGAGAACCCATTACTCTAAACGAGATTACTCAAAACATAAAACACAATCAATCACTAATTAATCACATACCCAAAAATATGGATAAATTAAAATCGATTTCAACGTCAACACCTACTCAGAAACATTATAGTAAGAGCCTAACATCTTTCTTATATCCATACTATGTCAAGAACTTGGTACTAATTGTTGTATCATCTTAGCCAAAACATATATATACACAGGAGAACAATATTTGTATATGCCACACAACAAACATTAACATGCTAACAAAATTCTAATTCATTTGAAACACCATATACAAACTTTTTTTGCCCAGACCTGAGAGTACATGGATGACTCTAGGACACACTAGACATCTAATAAACTTTCTCAAAGATTCATTACTATAGCTCCACTTTGCTGCCACATGTTTGTTTTCATCACTTTCGATTACCTAAAAAGATGTGGCGAACCACAAGGGTGAGACCCATATCCCACCAAGAGATATAACCTCCAACAATGCTAATTGATTACAACATTATAAATCGTAGATAACTATGCAATTGGATAATTTAATAATCAATTGAATAGATTGTACAGTTCAAGTATGCTAAATAGATTAAGCAATTAATCTTAGCAACAAATATGATCATCAATGCATATATAGATAACAAATAAATCCATTTCTTTGGGTAGATATCTACTCAAATATCATCAAATTGCATCTAATAACAATCATTATCATTAATCTGACTATCATCATATTCCTTGCTAATAACACAAGAAATCTAGTAGCATAAGCATCCCTGACATCATAAATATGTCTAGTAACATAACATGGATATCAATATTGGCATATCAAATAAAAGGAACAGATCTATATCATAAGTAGAACTAACATCACAACACAATGAACTGCATAGGCATGATTAGTAGTTTAAGCATTTCTAATTACATAGGCATGGCTCGCAATACTAAACATAGCTAGCATCATCATCTTAACCAATAGTGTCAGTATATTTGACAACATAAGCATGTTAACAACGTGAGCATAACTACAACATAAGCATATCTATTATCTCTTATGTACTACATATGATATCAGTGAAAAGAATGCAAACAAGGGTTATCATCCAATATGAAGCATTGTGTATAACCCTATACAGATATGCTACAGAGCTATCTTACATATTTTATTATGTCCTGAGGAATTTGAGGATACCACTCAAAATCCAACTGACCATTGTGAATTCAAAATCAGTGACATACAATATCTAGGAAGAGTAGGACTCCTAAGATATTCTCTGCCCCCGGTCAGTACGGGTCTGCCATAGTGACACATAAGGTCAAGCTACTAGCAGCCTAGTCCGTCCTTGGTATAGGTCATGACACTAGTGTAAGGAGGTGGGTATGCATACCCTACCATACGAGGTAAAACCGTAGTTGTCCCCCAATCTCATCACATATTTAATCACTGAGATATGACCACATTCGTTTTCAAACTGAGGGCTTGGTATGACCGCAGTCATCCTCACTAAACACTTGGATTCAGGATGACAAACACCTCGCTTACTCAATAGTATGTGCTCTGAGTTTCCCTTAGGAATAATCATTTCACCATCTGGCAAGTTCTGACACTCAAATGGATCCATGGCACAGGGAACTACATGATTAGAATTTCACTTGATTAATCATTTCCAATTGGGTGAATTAAGGCTGCATCAAACAAGTGGACATACAAACCCTAATTCATCTCTAGCAAACATTGCTATATAACAATTTCAGAAGATATAAAATATATGATACATATTATCCATCATTTCATCATCACATCATTCTAATCACTTGCCATTCATGAGACTACACTAGTCATCATACTATCACAAGATATAAATCCTTTTTACAATATCACAGGGTATCAACCCTTATCAACACAAGAGGATTACACCTCATTTAGGGCACAACCATGCCCAAAGGTCATTAAGACCATCATACAATTCCCTGGAAGATCATCATTATCTTTGCATGCCTTATAAAAAGGCTCAACAACATCACTTACATATAATACACTGGATCAACACAATATTGCATTAATGAGCTAGGAGATATTCATAAACAATCATATCATGGTTATACTAACATTAATAACATTCCTTTATTACATCAACATGTAAGGAATCTAGACATGATTAACCCTCATCATATTCATAATGCACATGTTTAGCATATGAAAGTATCAACCATGTGGCTACGATAACCACCAATTAACATATTAAGGTAATGATCATATTAAGGAGGTTATTTCACCGTCATTACATCATATAAGAATGTTAAACATGAATACTCATCTTTATCTATTTGTATTAGAGTTAGGTTCAACAAGATAAATTATATTAATGTTACTAATTAGCACTTATGCCCAAACCCTAACTCACGACATCCCCATTGGATCATGGATGCATAAGCTGAAGAATCACCATCACATTCCATACTATTCTCAAGTATGAATCCACGCATAAATCAAGATGTAACCATCATGTTATAGCATACTAAGCTTTCAACAACAATAAGAGAGTACTCCATGATTGTATTAATCATTCAAGGACTATTCATACTCAATTACCATCATTTAGTTATATTAAAGCTAGGTATAACAAGCTATACCTCATTAGGGTTACCCATTAATTCATTATGGTGATTATAAATCATTATCATATGAGGGCAATGGTATAACTACAAGTTTAAGGCATTGAACCATCAAATTCTCATCATTAGAATCATAACATTACACTACAAGCTTCACACAAAACAATGGCAATATTGAAGCATCAACTTCTAACCATGAAATGTTGAAAAGGTAAAGCCATTGGTCGTAACATAAGTAAAAACCTTGAATAACCATCTATGATGTTATTTAGTTGTGATCTATAAAAGTCACCATTTAACCCTAGACATTCTTTGATTAATAACAATAAGGGTTCTGTTGAGAGTAGGGTAAAACCCACAATCGGGAGTTCATTTAAAACAAGTCATATATTATCAACAAGTAAGATCCTTAAGTTGATCATATAAAGGAAACCATAAAAATCACATTATTAGGACCAACATATTACATTAGCCATCATTCCACTTTATTGGAGGAATAAACATTATATCTTGACCATTGGGTCAAGTTCATATGTTAAAATCATCAACTACAATATAGGTTCGACCATTACATCAAGTGACCCAAGAAACCATTGGTCTAAGGCTTAATTGATGCTAGAAATATATGAGTAACTTACTATAGGTTGTCAAGACTGATACACCATAATTAGTGACCATTAAGTCACCATAGGTTGTTAGATCAACACTATATTCATTAATCAAAATCAAATATTAAACTAATATCACCATTGATTAATAGCATCATTAGGGTAATTAGTTGTTAATCACTAGGCTTCTAATTAGGCTAAAACCTTACCTAAGGGGTGAACGTAAGTTGACACCCTTGGTCACCACCATCAGTTTTCATGAAAACAACACCATCGATTGTTGCAATGGTACCACCATCGAGTCATGTGTTTATAGAAGAAATCACCTTTAAACCCTAAAATTGACCATTGGTTGATAGGTGCTTAGCACCATAGGTTGTCAAACCAACCTGATCCAATTCATATTATACCTTAGGAATAACATAAAAATGATCACAGGTTCATCTAGAACTGAAATCAGAATAGGGAACATTATAAAAATCGAAATCCAAGTCAAGCATAGCTTTTTAGTGCATGGATCATCATTTAAAAGCAAGAAGATGAGCTAGCAAGCTTATGGTAAGTAATAAACGTGAAGCAAGATATAAAACTTTCCTCTAATTAGAAGATAAACTCCCAAACAGAACCAAACATGAGCAGGTAGGGTAGAAAATCCAAGCATAAGCTGTGAACTCGTCCATCTAGCACCTTTCTTCATCAAATGAGCAAACCCTAAGCATAAGGAGCAAGAAAGGTAGGGTTTTAGAGCTTTAGAGCAATTTCTACCATGGAACATAAAGGTTATGACCTAGAGAAATGTACAAGGAAGGATAAAAAAGAAATAAATGGAGGAAAGATGGGGATTCTTACTCTTTTAGGTCAACATCACTAGAAGGAAGCTTTTTAAACCCTAAAAGGAAGGCAATTGCAACCCTATATTCTTTTTCTAATAAGATCCCCTCTTTCTTCTTCTTTGGATAGGAAATTCGCATCAGCACAGAGGGATAATGAGGTTTGTAGAAGGTGGGAAGTTTTGGAGAGAAAATGGCTCGTTTCGGTGCTTAGAGATAAGTATATGAAACTTTAAGATAAAGAAAAAGAAAAAATTGAAGTTCTAGTAACTTTCCACGTGTCCATGGCCTTAAACTATTAGGAATATACAAGAACACACACATGAATATACCCCACTATCCATAGAGACATTCTTATCCCTATTTTCTTTAATTTCCAAGCAAAACAAATAATTCATTAGTTGATAGCTACTGAAGGTAGCTCATCCATGAAGGGGTAAACCCTAAAATACCCTTGGAGAAAACACCTTCAAGACAAGGTTTAAATAGGTGCCCCATGGCTCAAAGAGATCAAGAATGGTGATAGAATATACAAGGAACATAATGCAAAAGATAAATTGCAAATAAAACCTCTCAATTGGGTAAATAGCAGAAAAGTTCAAAATGTGCATAAAATTGCATAACTTGCTCAAACAGTGTCCAAATTGGACCAAATTTAAAACTTAATCCTGTGTTATGATTTAAAAGCATATTACAAGGTATATTATGATTATAATAATTCAAGTATGATAATTAAGCTGATTCAACTCATTAAGCAAGTTTAGGGGCCTTACAACTATAAACCCCTAATAGGGATTTTACCTTAGAAATCCAAGGTAAACAAAGATGGGTACTTTCTTTGCATCTCATCCTATTACCTTCAGAGGGTTACTTTCATATCATGGTGATGTCACATCATTCATTCATATCTCATCTTGGTTCAGCACAAAAACCCCCACCTAAGAAGACATTCTCAATATGGAATGTAGAACTTGTTGTGTCATCTGTACAACTCTAGTAGTAATGTTCAACTTTAAATTCTAGCTATCATCCTAAAATTATATCTATTATATCATCACATTAATTGAAAGTCATACTTGCTAACTTTTTACCAATCATGGCATGTGTCCCATACCATTCCTTCAATCATAAAAAAGGTGATGTATCCATCCTTTTTTTAAGATACACTAACTGGAACACTTGTCAATTCTTTTTCAGCATCAAAAGAAATGTTGACACTAGCGCCTGTCATTCCATACAAGGAAAAATCATTCCTAGTCAACCTTGTTAGTGTTGAAACAACAACACTACCCTCACCTTACTAGGATTTACACAACCAACTTAGAAGACACATCATGATCCCATAAAGACATTTAATCAACCCCATCTCACTCTTGTACAACTTGTCCCATAGCATTGTTGCTTTGGCAACCCTAAGGTTTTTGAAGAAATATTGATCATATTTTTGACCATATTTGAAATACTTTGACATGTCATCATTCAAAGATTGATATAACTTGTATGACATGACTGGAACACTCTATTCCTCCTATTCATAAATTTTATTTGTACATTGGTTAGTCTAAAGGGCATAACTCTAAACTCATCATGGTCATGTGAAATATGTCATCCAATCTAACTCTTATGTATTGATATTTGATCATAGGTTTATCTTAAAGGAACTCGGTATCACACATCTATTAACCAACAAACCATCTATCCTTGATAGTGGTCTTGCCCAGCTATCAATGAACCATACACAACATTATATTATCACTTTTTTTCCTTCCAAACAACATTTAGAGGGTCATCATCAACTCTCTCTCTCTCTCTAAGGGAGAGGAATAGATGGAATGTTCATTTAATAAACATCTCCAACCTACACATACTTCTTATACTATTGACGTGCTATAAGGAACTCATGTCCTTATCTCAACTACTTTTACCAACTTAATAAATTTCAAAACAAATAAGAGCAGTCTCCCAAATTATTGAAAGGCTCAAAAGCAAAACTCATCACAAACTTTATGATCTTAGAACCATAGTCCAAGAAACCTTATGCTATAATAAGCTATCCACCCTCATGTTTGTAGTGAATCCACACATACCAGTGGCAATGATCCACTTGAAATATGTGCCCTAGAAAGGAAAGACACAAAGGGAAACACACTTCCCATACCATAATAGTATTTTTCAAGGGTCACTAGCATAAATGCAACCAATTTTATTTTTCATTATGCAGGTTACATCTTAATTTCGAGTTCCTTTCCATCAGAATAAGAATCATCATGATTAACATATCTCATTACTTCTTTCTTAATGACTATTTATCACACTTGGGTATGTTCTCTTATTTTATTATGTTTTTAGCCACTTATCACAGTTAAATCATCATATTACAATTTTCTTCATTAAACAAGGATCATCTCCCTTAATTTCTTACAAATGTCATGCTTATTTTACATTAGCACTTTCTTACACACATAGGTTGGTCTGAGATTAACTCAAGTTCCACCTTATTCCTTTCTCATTGTTCTCATTTATCTTCTCATTTTGTACTTGTCATTGGAGTTATCTCCATCTTATGTGGATTTCATACCTTGAATCACTTTATAAGCATAGACTCATCTATCTTTTACTTTATTCTCTTCTTGAATCACATCTTCAAGTACTCCTCTTTTGCTCATTTGTATTCAAATTTATATTTCTTGGTGTTGTATCTTTCTCTTTAGCTACCAAACATTCAAATGTTGATAGATTATGATGCAATTCTCATCTTCTTTAAGGTAGGATTGAGATATTCACACAATGATTTCTGATTCATTATGTTCTTTAGATTGTCTCAAAATGACTACTTGATCATAGCAATAAAAAAGATAACAATCTAAAAGTTCCATACTTACCTTTTCTTCAATAATTCTGGCTAGGGCACCCACGTATTGAGATTAGGCAGTATGCACCATGTTTATATGTCATGTTCCTAACTTAGACATCATCCTAGTCCTAAGTCCTAGTGTCCCTATAGACTCAGTGAACCTAAAGCTCCGATATCAACTTGTGAGAACCAGTTACACTAAACGAGATTACTCAATGCATAAAACACAATCGATCACTAATTAATCACATACCCAAAAATATGGGTAAATTAAAACCGATTTCAATGTCAGCACCCGCTCAGAAACATTTTCATAAGAGCCCAACATCTTTCTTTTATCCATACTATGCCAAGAATTTGATAAAAAAATGTTCTATCGTCTTAGCCAAAACATATATATACATAGGAGAACAATATTTGTATATGCCACACAACAAACATTAACATGCTAAAAAAATTCTGGTTCATTTGAAACACCATATACAAAATTTTCCTGCCCGAACCTAAGAGTACATGGACGACTCTAGGACACACTAGACATCTAATCAACTTTCTCAAAGATTCATTACTATAGCTCCTCTTTGATGCCACATTTTGTTTTTGTCACTCCTGGTTACCTAAAAAGAAGTGGCAAACCACAAGGGTGAGACCCATGTCCCAGCAAGAGATATTACCTCCAACAACGCTTATTGATTACAACATTTTAAATAGTAGATAACTAAGTAGTTGGAGTATTTAATAATCAATTGAACAGATTGAACAGTTCAAGTATGCAAAACATATTAAGCAATTAATCTTAGCAACAAGTATGATCATCAATGCATATATAGATAACAAATAAATCCTTTGGATAAATATCTACTCAAAATTCCTTACTAACAGCACAAGAAATCTAGTAGCATAAGCATCCCTGACATCATGAATATGTCTAGTAACATAACATGGCTATCAATATTGGCATCTTAAATAAAGGGAATAGATCCATATCATAAGTAGAACTAACATCATAACACAATGAACTGCATAGGCATTATTAGCAGTAAAAGCATTTCTAATTACATAGGCTTGGCTAGCAATATTAAACATAGCTAGCATCATCATCTTAACCATTAGTGTCAGTATATCTAACAACATAAGCATGTTTACAACATGAGCATAACTACATCATAAGCATATCTATTATCTCTTGTTGTACTATACATGATCTCAGTGAAAAGAAAGCAAACAAGGGTTATCATCCAATATGAAGCATTGTGTATAACCCTAAACAAATATGCTACACGGATGTCTTACATCTTTTATTATTCCAAGAGGAATTTGAGGATACCACTCAAAATCCAACTGACTACTATTAAGTCAAAATCAGTGCCATACAAGATCTAGGATGAGTCGGACTCCTAAGATATTCTCCACTTCCGATCAGTATGGGTCCGCCACAGTGACACATAAGGTCAAGTTGCTAACAGCCTAGTCCATCCTTGGTATAGGTCACGACACTAGTGAAACAAGGTGGGTACGCATACCCTGCCACCTGAGGTACAATTGTAGTTTTCCTCCAATCTCATAACATATATAATCATCGAGACATGACAACAATCGTTCTCAAACTGAGGGCTTGGTATGACCACAGTCATCCTCCCTAAACACTTGGATTTAGGATGACAAACACCCCACATACTTAATAGTATGTGCTCTGAGTTTCCCTTAGGAAAACTCATTTCACCATCTGGCGAGTTCTGACACTCAGATGGATCTATGGCACAGGGCACTACATGATTAGAATTTCACTTGATTGATTATTTCCAATTGGGTGAATTAAGGATGCATCAAACAAGTGGACATACAAACCCTGATTCATCTCTAGCAAACATTGCTATATAACAATTTCAAAAGATATAAAATGTATGATACATATTGGGCATCATCTCATCATCACATCATTCTATTCACTTTGCATTCATGCGACTACACTAGTCATCATACTATCACAAGATATACATCCTTTTCACAATATCACAGGGTATCAATCCTTATCAACACAAGAGGATTACACCTCATTCAGGGCTCAACCATGCCCAACGGTCATGAAGACCATAATATTATTCCCTAGAAGATCATCATTATCTTTGCATGCCTTATAACAAAGTACAACAACATCACTTACATATAATACACCGGATCAACACAATGTTGCATTAATGAGCTAGGAAATATTCATAAACAATCATAGCAGGGTTATACTAACATTAAGAACATTCCTTTATTACATCAACATGCACAGAATCTAGATATGATTAACCCTCATCATATTCATAATGCACATATTTAGTATAATAAAGTGTCAACCATGTGGCTATGATAACCACCAATTAACATATTAAGGTTATGATGATATTAAGTAGGTTATTTCACCATCATTACATCATATAAGAATGTTAAACATGAATACTCATCTTTATCTATTTGTATTAGAGTTAGGTTCAACAAGATAAATTATATTATGTTACCAATCATCACTTATACCCTAACCCTAACTCACGACATCCCCATTGGATCATGGATGCATAAGGTGAAGCATCACCATCACATTCCAAACTATTCTCAAGTATGAATCCACACATAAATCAAGGTGTAACCATCGGGTTATAGCATAATAACGTTTCAAAAACAATAAGAGAGTACTCCATGATTGTATTAATCATTCATGGACTATTCATACCCAATTACCATAATTTAGTTATATTAAAGCTTGGTATAACAAGCTATACCTCATTATCGTTACCCATTGATTCATTATGGTGATTATAAATCATAATCATACGAGGGCAAGGGTAACACTACAAGTTTAAGGTATTGAACTGTCAAATTCTCATCATTAGAGTCATAGCATTACACTACACGCTTCACCCAAAACAATGGGAATATTGAGGCATCAACCTCTAACCATGAAATGTTTGAAAAGGTAAATCCATTGGTCGTTTACATAAGTAAACACCTTGAATAATCATCTATGAAGTTATTGAGTTATGATCTATAAAAGTCACCATTTAACCCTAGACATTCTTTGATTGACAACAATAAGGGTTCTGTTGAGAGTAGGGCAAAACTCACAATCGATTGTTCATTTAAAACAAGCCATCCATTGTCAACAAGTAAGCTCCTTAAGTTGATCATATACAGGAAACCATATAAATCACATTATTAGCACCAACATATTACATTAGCCATCATTCCACTTTATTGGAGGAATAAACATTAGAGCTTGACCATTTGGGTCAAGTTCATATTTTAAAACCATCAATTACAGTATAGGTTCGACCATTACATCAAGTGGACCAAAAAACCATTAATCTAAGGCTTAATTGATGTGACAAATATATGATTAACTCACCATAGGTTGTGGAGACCTGATACACCATCATTAGTGACCATTAAGTCACCATAGTTTGCTAGATCAACACTATATTCATTAATCAACATCAAATATCAAACTAATATCACCATTGATTGATAGCATCATTAGGGTACTTAGTTGTTAATCACTAGTCTTATTATTAGGCTAACACCTGACCTAAGGGGTGAATGTAAGTTGACACCCTTGGTCACCACCATCAGTTGTCATGAAGACAACACCATCGATTGTTGCAATGGTACCACCATCGAGTCATGTGTTTATAGAAGAAATCAGCTTTAAACCCTAAAATTAACCATTGGTTGATAGGTGATTAGTATGGTGTCAAACCAACCTGATCTAAGTCATATTATACCTTAGGAATAATGTACACATGATCACGGGTTCATCTAGAACTAAAATCAGAACATGGAACATTATAAAAATCAAAATCCAAGTCAAGCATAGCTTTTTAGTGCAAGGATCATCATTTAAAAGAAAGAACATGAGCTAGCAAGCTTATGGTAAGCAATAAACGTGGAGTAAGTTATAAAACTTCCCTCTAATTAGAAGATAAACTACCAAACAGAAGAAAACACGAGCAGGTAGGGTAGGAAATCCAAACATCAGCTATGAACTCGTCCATCTAGCACTTTTCTTCATCAAATGAGCAAATCCTAAGCATAAGGAGCAAGAAAGGTAGGGTTTTAGAGCTTTAGAGCAATTTCTACCATAGAACAACAAAGTTCCGACCTGGAGAAAGGTAGGAGGAAGGATAAAAAAGAAATAAATGGAGGAAAGAAGGGGATTCTAACTCTTTTAGATCAAGGTCACTAGAAGGAAGCTTTTTAAACCCTAAAAGGAAGTCAATTGCAACCCTAGATTCTTTTTCCAAGAAGATCCCCTCTTTCTTCTTCCATATGTAGAAAGGTAACCAATTCTATTTTTCATTATGCAGGTTACACTTCTTATGTATCATTTTTCCTTTTTCATTCCGGGTTCCTTGCCATTGGAATAGGAATCATCATGATTAACATATCTCATTACTCCTTCCTTGATGACTATTTAACACACTTGGGTATGTTGTCTTATTTTATTATGTTTTTCAGCTATTTATCATAGGTAAATCATCATATTCAACATTTTCTTCATTAAACATGGATCATCTGCCTTAATTTCTTTCAAACAACATGCTTATTTTACATTAACACTTTCTTAGACACATAGGTTGGTCTGAGATTAAGTCAGATTCCACCTTATTTCTTTATCATTGTTCTCATTTATCTTCTCATTTTATACTTATCATTGGATTTCTCTCCATCTTATGTTGGTTTCATTACTTGAATCACTTTATAAGCATAGACTTATCTGTCTTTTACTTTATTCTCTTCTTGAATCACATCTTCGAGAACTCCACTTTTGCTTATTTGTATTTAGATTTAGATTTCTTGGTGTTGTGTCTTTCTCTTTAGCTACCAAACATTCAAGTTTGGATAGATTATGATGCAATTCTCATCTTCTTTAAGGTAGGATTGAGATATTCACACCATGATTTCTGATTCATTCTGCTCTTTAGATTGTTTCAAAATGACTACTTGATCAGAGTAATAAAAAAGATAGCAATCTAAAAGTTCCATACTTAGCTTTTCTTCAGTAATTGAATACCTGACCAGGGCACCCAAGTATTGAGATTAGGTAGTATGCACCATGTTTATATGTCATGTTCCTAACTTAGACATCATCCTAGTCCTAAGTCCTAGTGTCCCTATAGACTCAGTGAACCTAAAGCTCTGATACCAACTTGTGGGAACCCATTACACTAAATGAGATTACTCAAAATATAAAACACAATTGATCACTAATTAATCACATACCCTAAAATATGGGTAAATTAAAACCGGTTTCAACGTCAGCACTCGCTCAGAAACATTTGCATAAGAGCCAAACATCTTTCTTATTTCTATACTATGTCAAGAATTTGATACAAATTGTTCTATCATCTTAGCCACAACATATATATATAGGAGAACAATATTTGTATATGCCACATAACAAACATTAACATGCTAACAAAATTCCGATTCATTTGAAACACCATATACAAACTTTTCATGCCCAGACCTGGGAGTACAGGGATGACACTAGGACACACTAGATATCTAATCAACTTTCTCAAAGATCCATTACTATAGCTCCCCTTTGTTGTGACATGTTTGCTTTTGTCACTTCTGATTACCTAAAAAGATGTGGCAAACCACAAGGGTGAGACCCATGTCCCACCATGAGATATAACCTCCAACAACGCTTATTGATTACAACATTTTAAATAGTAGATAACTAAGCAGTTGGAGTATTTAATAATCAATTGAACATATTGAACTGTTCAAGTATGCTAAATAGATTAAGAAATTAATCTTAGCAACAAGTATGATCATCAATGCATATATATAACAAATAAACCCATTTCTTTGGATAGATATCTACTCAAATATCATCAAATTGCATCTAATAACAATCATTATCATTAATCTGACTATCATCATATTCCTTGCTAACATCACAAGCAATCTAGTAGCATAAGCATCCCTGACATCACGAATATGTCTAGTAACATAACATGGCTATCAATATTGGCATCTCAAATAAAGGAAATAGATCTATATCATAAGTAGAACTAACATCATAACACAATGAACTGCATAGGCATGATTAGAAGTTTAACCATTTCTAATTAGATAGGCATTGCTAGCAATATTAAACATAGCTAGAATCATCATCTTAACCATCAGTGTCAGTATATTTGACTACATAAGCATGTTTACAACATGAGCATAACTATAGCATAAGCATATCTATTATCTCTTATTGTACTATACATGATCTCAGTGAAAAGAAATAAAACAAGGGTTTTCATCCAATATGAAGCATTGTGTATAACCCTAAACAGGTATGCTACACGGTTGTCTTACATCTTTTATTATGCCCCGAGGAATTTGAGGATACCACTCGAAATCCAACTGACCACTACTAAGTCGAAATTAGTGCCATACAAGATCTAGGAAGAGTCAGGCTCCTAAGATCTTCTTCACCCCGGGTTAGTACACGTCTTCCTCAGTGACACATAAGGTCAAGATGCTAACAGTCTAGTCTGTCCTTGGTATAGATCATGACACTAGTGAAAGGAGGTGGATACGCATACCCTACCATCTGAGGTACAACTGTAGTTGTCCTCCAATCTCATTACATATATAATCACTGAGACATGACCACAGTTGTTCTCAAACTGAAGGCTACGTATGACCACATTCATCCTCCCTAAACACTTGGATTCAGGATGACAAACACCCCACATACTAAATATTATGTGCTCTGAGTTTCCCTTAGGAATACTCATTTTACCATCTGGCAATTTCTAACACTCAGATGGATCTATGGAACAGGGCACTACATGATTAGAATTTGACTTGATTAATTATTTCCTATTGGGTGAATTAAGGTTGCATTAAATAAGTAGACATACAAACCCTAATTCATCTCTAGCAAACATTGCTATATAACAATTTCATAAGATATATAGTGTGATACATATTGTTCATCATCTCATCATCACATCATTCTATTCACTTTCCATTCACGAGACTACACTAGTCATCATACTATCACAAGATATAAATCATTTTCACAATCTCACAGGGTATCAACCCTTATCAACACAAGAGGATTACACCTCATTCAGGGCTCAACCATGCCCAAAGGTCATTAAGACCATCATACTATTCCTTGGAAGATCATCATTATCTTTGCATGCCTTATAACAAGGCTCAACAACATCACTTACATATAATACACTGGATCAACACAATGTTGCATTAATGAGCTAGGAGATATTCATAAACAATCATAGCAGGGTTATACTAACATTAAGAACATTCCTTTATTACATTAACATGCAAGGAATCTAGATATGATTAACCCTCATCATATTCATAATGCACATGTTTAGCATAAGAAATTAATGTCACACATTAATCACTATACCAATCTCATTGTATAAGGTGAAATGATCCTCTTGTCTGATGATTTGGGAAAACACCAAAACCTTCGACTGGCCCGTCCGAGCCGATCATTTCACTAAGTGAACTTGTCGTCTCAGTGGCCTGAGCCAGTCGTTATACTAAGTGAAATAGTCATCTCACTAGCCTAAGTTGATTGGTTCACCCAATGAGCCGATCAGTTGGTGTCCTGAGACATGTAGAAATCAACCAACTCAATTTCCAATCAACCTGACACTCCAATCAGTCAGTCCAACACTTGAACTTGATTATTTTGAGTCTAGTCAGTTGATATATTGTTTAATTGAATACCTAAACACCTTTATCATTCAATCTAAACATCATTCACGAATATCCTCCTTTAATCTAAGTTTAATATATGTATGTGACCCTATAGGTCCAAAATTATGTTGGCATTGAATGCCCATAACAAATTATGACATCACAAGCAAAGAGTGATGCCTAGTCACAAATCATTGCCACCCAAGTACTTAAGAAAGTTGGAGATCGATTTCAACTTGTAATATGTGATTAGTGTTACTGTGATCGTATAGTTCCTTTGTTTCTGATATCCGAATTGAACTTGGGGCATGGAATCATCATCCTCTCACGTTCAATCCATGTTCCTTGAACTAGAGCATACTGTGTGTGATGCATGTTAGTTCACATATCATATATTGAATCACATGAGTATGGTTGTCCATTACTCTATCTCGCTTATCAAAAGGCCTTGGATATCAAACTCCCATATGAGGGATGAATCCCACCTACATCACTCACACTCAATCCCCATGTGTCAAAGCTACCCAACCATCACTGTTATGGAAACTTGTATTTCAGTACTACGTTTACTGATGTTAAAGTATACCCAACAACATGTGATGAGTGTAGTGACTTCAGGTCTAAGAACCACAATCACCACCATCACTATGAGAGTTGATTCTGACTACCATTTCATGGTCTCCATGTATCACTCTCATGGTGGGTTTGTCTGATACATTGTTCTCTAACATGTATCTTTGTGAGTGACTTGTAATCACATATCATGACTAATGAGATTATGTCATCAGTAAACACACACTCTAGTCTTATGTATTACTATTGTCTATTTTTCTTTCACAGTAATATATGATTAGGGACATAATAAGAATGTATGTACTCTTATCATACATATGATCCCATCATTCCGGTCCTCAACCTGAAGGCATATGTCATTGAGTAATATCATCTTTAGACATCTACTCACATATTTGTCATCATCTCATGACTAAGACAAACATAATAGGCGAGACTACCTTTATTATTATCAAATTAGGTATCTAATGCAACATTCCAATCATCATATGATTGACTCTTTGGCCATACATACCAACAGACTCCCACTTGCACTTAGAGACAATCACCTATGTCATATTCCAAGTGATCTAAAACATATCCATCATGTTTTAGTTGTGCAAGTGCTTTATAGCGGGTAAGCAATGTTTGCTTCAAGTCGGTATTTTGCAATTCTCACATATCCTCATTGTGCGACCTTTCATATGAGATGGAAGTGTGATAGTATGCTATATGATATTCCTTGCCTATCCAATATCTCCATTGTTGTCACATCATTTCTACTGTGTCATCAATGGTTGGAACCTCACACAAGTTCACCCATATGAACTTCTTGATTCATACAGTATCCTCTGTTGTTCTTATAACACAGAGATACTCGACTTCTTTTGTATATATAAACAAATTTCATTAGCTCAGAACCCTTTCTATCTTATAGTTCTTATTTAATTTAAAACATAAATTTAGATGGCGATCATTTATTTGTCATTTCAGAAGCTTGCATCGGTGTAACACTTTACACCCAAATTTTCCATATTACCATACTCAAGGAACATACCCTTTTAGTGCTTCACAAGCTCATAAGGATGTTCTTTATGGTAGTCTAGTGACTCTCACTGGCATCTAACAGATACCCTCTCATCATGTCCAATACATATGAGATTACTAGATGGGTATATATATCCTCTCATCATGTACAATACATATGAGATAATTGGATATTCTCTCATTTTGTCCAATACATATGAGATAATTCTCTCATCATGTCTAATACATATGAGGCAATTCTCTCATATATATGTCTAATATATATGAGATAACGGGATAAGTATATAACATTGCATTTAGGATAGATCCAATTGCAGATGCATATGGCATATATCCTTGTATTCCTATTCTTCACAAGAACTGGGACACAAGGATCCTGAGAGACTAATTCCATGGAATATGGACAGGTTTTCTCTCATCGAGTCTTGCATGTTGAACCCTTCAACATCTTTCCAATGTATGTTCTCTTACTTAGGTCAAGAAACTTTCCAGATCTATCTCTATAGATCTCAATCCTATCACATAGGATGTCTTTCCTAAACCCTTCATAAAGAAGGTACTTTCCTTGCTAGGTTTTAACATATGAAGGATTAAGGACATTATTCCCGATCATCATGTGGAATATAAATATGCTAACACTAAATATTTTGTAGTCATAGATTTCATCTTCATTTTGACTCAAGTCAGACTCTTTGATTGTCTTATCAAATAGAAGTTTCCAGCTCAGTGATGCTTGCTTCAATCCATAGATTGACCTTTATAGCTTACAAACTTTATTTGTATTATTGGATTTATAAAACCTTTAGGTCGTGTCACATATACATCCTCATGACTATTCTAATTAAGGAATGAAGTTTTAATATCCATATGCCAAATCTCACAGTAATACTAAGATGCAATAGCAAAAATGATCCATATGGATTTAACCATGGTAACTGGTGAAAGACTTCATCATATTCAACACCTTGAACTAGTTTGAAACTCTTTGCAACCAATTTACCTTTCCATGTTGGTCTTCTTATAAAGACCCAAATGCACCCTATGGGTTTTACCCCTTCAGGTGGATCCAACAAGGTTATACCTTGTTGGTGTACGCAAAGTCCATCCCGAGTTTCATGGCCTCACCCATTTCTCAGGTTCTGGTCCCTTAATAGTTTCTAGGTAGGTTGTTGATTCATCATCTATGAGCAACTTACCACAATTTTGAGTTATAAGATATCATCATCTTTCAAATTCAAGGTGTGTTCTACTAGAACTATGAGTTATATGTGTTACATAAGGAACTTGAGATTCCACATCAGCTTGTGATTCTCCTTGTTCCTACCGTACCTCTTTTAGGTTCAATGTTTTCTTATTTGTATCGAACATTTTGACTTCTACTTTTACTCCCACTGATTCTTGTAGAACTAAGTTCCTCTTCAGGAATACAACCATCATGATCAGCAAACACTTTGTTGTCGGATTAGCATTAGAGTAGTGTTTAACACGATAAAATTTACGTGATTTGTGGATAAATCCTTTTTTAATCATAATCACTATAAAAGACACATCAAGACAATTCCCATGACATATCTCATATGGTGTCTTGTGAAACAATTTAAGATGATACATTGTTTAGTGTAAAGCATGTGCCTAGAAGAAAATTGGGTGATCAGCTAGATTTTGCTGATAACTGCACCATGACTAGCAAGGTGTGATTCCTTCTCTCTGATACACTTTCATGATACACTATCATTGTGTTTTAGGTGGAGTTCATCATGGTACATTATCACGATATCTGTAGAAGGTCCTCAAACTCTTGGTTTAAATTATTTCAACATCAATCACCTTAATACTTTTACCAAGTTAGTTATGTACTTCATTTATGATCTCCTTTAACATTTCAAGAGATTCAGATTTGTATTTCATCAAATACAAATTTCCATATCTACAGAAAATGTCAATAAATATAATGAGGTACTAGTAGCTACCTTAAGCATTTATTCTAAAAGGTCTATATGTACATCTGTATGTACTAGCCCTAATAGAATACTCATTCTCCCACAACATCTAGTGAGGATACTTTTGTCATACTACACAACAAATAAGACTTGCATGTCTATGTTGGTTCAATAACCAAAAGATCATAGATAACCATAATATGGATTCTCAAAATGCATTTCTCATTTATGTACTCTAGATGGCAATGCCATAGTTATTCATTGTTTGAGTCACGAGGTCATTCAATATATGTGTCATACACATTTGTCTCTAAAACTATCTAGTATAGTTTATAAGACATATGGCTTTTCCATATAAGATCTCATCTTTAAAATGAAACATCAATTTAATCTTGTCCATATAAGATGCATGATGTTATCATCAATGGCAGGTACATAATAGCAATTTACTAATTCCATTATGTGCCCATGAATGATAGCTTCCAACTGTAGAGGCAGCAACCCTTGCTCCTTGCAGTTCTAGTTTATTTATCATTGGGTCATGAAGTAGAGATCTCTATCTCTTTCTTATTCCTTTGTCCATTATATGAAAAGGACAGATTCCTTTTACATTTACCCTTTTCCATATATTGAGTGTAGAAGACTTGAACTTCAGCTTAGCATCAAAACTCTTCTTGGCCTTGCCTTTTCCCTAGGACTCACTTTTGTTGATCACCATCACAAATTTGTCCTTTCTTATTTCATGCTTTGGTACCAACATGCAAAACATCGGATGAACTGACTATATGATTCATACAACAATTTGTAGAATCATACCCATGGTCAACTCTTGACCTGATAGAAATCCTAGTCTTTCCACATGCCCAATCATATTGAGCACATGGGGTTATAGTGGATCTCCTTCTATTAGTTTGTACTAAAATTGCACTTTGGAGATATTACATATTGATTGCTTTAAATGATTCTTAAGATGTGTTACCATCTAGAGAATGTAGATGTTATCATGATGTTCATGCAATACATAGTTTATACAACATAGCATAAGGTGCTCAATGTCTATGGAAACATTGGCATTCTTCCAACAAGCATCCATTTAGTCTTAGGTACATTTGGAGTGGGTTCCTCTAGCTTTGGTCTATCAAGGACATAGAGCTTTCACACATTGATGAGAAAATTTCTCAAAGTCCTTAACCACTTGTAGAACTTTATCCCATTATGTACTTCTTAAGGGTTGATTGCAATTCAAACATTTTTGTACATTTTTGTGTTTGACATTAGATTCTACAAAGAATTTTTGCAAAAAACATTATTTATTTGCTTCATTTGATAAGTTAACAATATTAATTAGGTCTTCAATTCTCCCACTATTCTATTCAAATTGATAACCCTCGTGTATCAATTCGGAAGATTGTAGTGTACAATCTTCTAGTAGCCAAGATCCAAAACAATTCAACTATTACCCAACCTACACCAGCGTCCATAGTCAATTATCAAGGTAGGAAATCATGCCAATTGCATCATATGAAACTATTGAATAGATGATATGTGCAACTCCTTGCCATAATCATATGCATGCCTTTGGTGCTTAGACCCTCTATGAATCATTAGTCAAGGCTCACCCAACATCCAACATGATAGAATATGCACCATGCTATAGCAGAACCTACATGTCTACTGTAACATCTTAGGATTTGAGGCCTCAGATAAGTTGATCTTAAAAGGAATGATTGGAATACCCATATCACCAAGGTGCACCTCCTTTTCCGGGAGCCCATCACTAAAGAACTCCATAGTTAAGTGTGCTTAGCTTGGAGTAGTACCGGGATGGGTGACCAGTCGGGAAGTTGATCCTGGAATGTGTGTGAGTGAGGACAAAGTGCACAGTTAAGGCTAGTGGTAGTTTGTGGGGCCATTCGTCATTCCTGAAACTCTACTAGAGCCTTGGGCAGTGGGCCCAGATGTTACAAATGGTATCAGAGCCAATTCCCCTCCAGTAGGTGTGGGGCCCACATTGGCATGTAGCATGCCAGTCTTGAGCTGTACGGTCCAAGCATATAGAAAAGGGCTATCCATGGTGATGTAGCCACCCTTGCGCTGGTATTTCATGATCGGGAGCTGGGTGTCCATGGGCCATGTTGGGTTTGCACTGAAATGGGGAAATATTATGAGGCCATATAGTTAATCCTTGGTGAGGACGTCAAGAGTCTAAGTGGGGGAGATTGTAACATCCCAGGATTTGAGGCCTCAGATAAGTTGATCTTAAAATGAATGATTGGACTACCCATATCACCAAGGTGCACCTCCTTTTTAGGGAGCCCATCACTAAAGAACTGCATAGTTAAGCGTGCTTAGCTTGGAGTAGTACTGGGATGGGTGCCCTGTCGGGAAGTTGATCCTAGCATGCGTGAGAGTGAGGACAAAGCGCGCAATTAAGGCTAGTGGTCGTTTGTGGGGCCAGTCATCATTCCTGAAACTCTACTAGAGCCTTAGGCAGTGGGCCTGGGTGTTACAAATGAATTGTAATGACCCTCTCTCTTGATAACCCCCAATTAAGGGAGACCAAGAGATCAGAGTCATTATCTCAATTAACAGGATCAAAGGTTCGACAAATAATCAATAATAATTATCAAATTCTACTAAACTAAATTGAAAACTGGTATAAAATAAAACTTTGCATATCTTTTACAAAAACAAGGATATCTACTTCTTATCCGCATCAGGAGTCCATTCTATCTAATCCTCCTTTGTAATTTACTTCTTATTTAATTCCACATATGCCACTTTACTGTTTGTCCTTTTCAATCTTGTTCCTAAAACGCCGACAAACAAAACGTCAGTCAGCATATCAGAATATGCTGGTATATGGGAACAACCAAAATTTCACAAATATGGCTAACAATTTAATTATCACAATCAGGGTAATTAGCAAGCCAATTTACACTTTCAATGTTTCATTCTCCACCACTTTTGCCCTAATTAACAAGATCAAAGGTTCGACAAATAATCAATAACAATTATCAAATTCTGCTAAACTAAATTGAAAACTGGTATAAAATAAAACTTTGCATACCTTTTACAAAAACAAGGATATCTACTTCTTATCCGCATCAGGAGTCCATTCTATCTAATCCTCCTTTGTAATTTACTTCTTATTTAATTCCACATATGCCACTTTACTATTTGTCCTTTTCGATCTTGTTCCTAAAACGCCGACAAACAAAACGTCAGTCAACATATCGAAATATGCTGGTATATGGGAACAACCAAAATTTCACAAATATGGCTAACAATTTAATTATCACAATCAGGGTAATTAGCAAGCCAATTTACATTTTCAATGTGTCACTCTCCACCACTTTTTCCCTAACCCTGGAATACCCCTCTGGGGTTTTTCTTTTGCCATTGACTTAAGGCCACCTTCTCAATCCCGAGCTTGGTGCCTGGGGGTCACCTCTCATGGTGCCCCATAGTCATGCAACATAGACCACCTTCTCATTCTCGAGCTTGGTGTCTGGGGTCACCGCTCATGGTGCCCATTGGTCTACCCTCTTGGGCCTGACCTTTATGGCATCTTCCATCAGGGTGGCATGTAGGTGCGAGAATACACATGTATTTATAATTATGATAACCATAGTGACTTTATAATTGTAGTATGAACATCCAAGTTGTTTAGTTTCAATCAATGCGATTAACCATCCGGGAAACCTTTGGGAAAACTAATGTGATTAATCGTAATTAACCACATACCTGATTTTGAAGCCTCAAGGATTGTAAGCAGAATATCCAATTAATCAAACAACCAACCAAGGCAGGCAACCAATCACCCCAATCAAACAGGCACAATAAGAAACCTGGAAAACATATGCAATCTAATTATTCATATGTTCATTATGCACTTACTTTATGGAATTGGAATTCCCTCTTAGGGTGTGCCTAAGTTGAATTAGGGTTTTCCTTAACATTCTTATATTCATCTTTTAACCTTTACCTTTTAGGTCAACTAAACCCTAAAACATTGTTTCCATTTTCCAAAACCATAATTACTTAGTCATTCATATCTAAGCCTCTTTATTACCAATCTGGCTTACGATTAGTTCTAACTTCATCTTATACATAAGATTTCAAAACATAGCTTATTAAAGTCATAAACACCTAGATTAAGGTTTCTAGGTTTTCAAGTATATCTTCACTCATATGAGACTTTAAAACATCATTTTTAAAACTTCTCCTCTTTAAGTTATCTATTCCAAGGCTTCTTAATTAAACTTCATATCAATATATCTCTATTTAAGATATTCATATTCTCAAAGTAGAAGTCATTAAAGTCATATTACTCAACATTAGGGCTTTTAGGCCCATTATTGCACTTTCTTAGTCATAGCACCCTAATTAAGCAAATCATAGGTTTTTAACTCATATCGGATTCATATTATCCATTTTATGCCAAAAGGGTAAATGTTGATTCATAATACCAACTTAAGTAATTGAACTCATCCCTAATCAACATCTAGGGTTTTGATTATACTTATAACATTAAAGTTGCTACTTTGTGTAGTTTTCAAACTATAAGCAAAACTAGTCAGTAAAAGTATTTTTATTGGATTCCTTGTACTTTTCTGTGCAACTTTCATGATAACTTATTTTCATCAGAGCTACCAATCTTTCCCTACAATTTTTGCAAGTTAATTACTTTTAAGCCAATAAGAAAGTGACACATCGACCAAGTGAGAATTACTTTATTTTCCACACATATTGGTTGATTACTCTTCTACCCCCGATCCCTTCTCAAGGCTACCAGGGTAGGGAAGTATTTTCTCCCTTTCTCGTCTTCCTCCTATGCTCTCTCGACACTGAGCAATGGAAGGTCAACCTGGGTGTTGACTTCCATCGGAAGGCCTCCTTCCTTGCTCGAAGTTGGTCCTTCACCTCCGCCGACCCAACCGAACTAATTGGTGGTTGCAGTTTCTCCAACCATGGCCGGAGTTGCCAAGAGGACATGAGGGGTCTCCCGGCGGAAAGCCAGGAAGTTCTGAGGTACACGAAGGGTTCGAGATGGGAAATTGGCGGCAAGGACGGCTCCTATAAGCCATACGCTGTCCTGCAAAGAGGCATGTAGCCTCGTAGAAGGGGAACATCCCCTTTTATAGCCCATGGCTATGAAGGGCGGCCAACCAGCATACTAGAAAAGGGGATTCCCTGTTTACCCTCCAAAGGCACTCGAATATAGGATGAAACAGATCGGTTTCCTCTCTTGGTTTCATTGAAATGATTTCCAGATTCGCACATCGATTGCACAAAAGGAAAATTGATTCAGAAATTCCCAAGAACTACTTTACTTTCCTATTCCTACTTGAGGTAGAAGAGAGTACAGACATTGTTGGATCTCAAATCCAACGGCTGTCATGCCATGTGCCCAAAAGATAATTGTGACTTTATATATATATATATATATATATATATATATATATATATATATATATATATATATATGTATATATATATGTATATATATATATATATATATATATATATATATATCCTTTACTCTTTCCACTCTAGGAGATTTTGCAAAAATCATAACTCCCAGACCTGTTATCCAAATGATACCAAATTTTAAGGGAAAGTCCCTAAAGGCTTAAACTACTTGTGTGAAAATTTTGAGACCAAAAACAGAAATGAAAAATCATTTTGCTTCATATGCAAGTCAAGTACCTATAAGGCACATATTTTGTATTAAAACACATATTTTCTCTTTCCTTTCTTCCTATTTTCTTTATCTGAATTCCTTTTACCATTAACAACCTTATGGATACGAAAATCCATCAAGGATGACTCAATCTTACCTCTTTCCACTTATTTCCCACATTTATCATTGTTTTCAATTTCTTTCTTAATAAAGAAAATATTTAATTGATCTCTTCTTTTCTTGTTGCATTATATTTGCAACTTTGGACTCCTTGGAACCCAAGGAACCCAAGAGTCACGAAATCCAACTTTGGATTATATTCCTTTGCCTTCTAGAGGTTTCTACATTTTTCTTTTCTCCATTTCTTATTAATAATGGAGTTCCTTTTGTCTCTTCCTTGTTATTGGGCTCAATAGCCAATAAAGCCTACAAAACAACCATCAAGGCTATTGTAAACGAGATCCATTTATTCAAAACAAATTATATCTTTATTTTTTCAAATATCTTTAATATGAGAAATCACATTTCTCACCAAATGAACCCAAAAGTTGGGGTTGTAACATCCTTCCCCTCTTATAGGGATTTTCCCCCCAAAATTCCATCAAGCAAACAAACAAATCAGGATAAGCCTTTCTTATGTCCATCAGGGCTCTCATGTGGCTTTACCCTTTCCATTGTGCTTCCTAAGAACCTTCGTCATCTCATATACTTCCATCTGATTCCTTTCTTACCTTGGTATATCGTACCCTCATAGGTGACTCAGGACATTTCAGCCTCGCAAAAGCTGAATAGATTCAGGGCTCCGCACATGGCTTGGGTACCTCACATGGTGCTCTAGATTGGACTCAAGGAACACATTATACATCATGTTATCCTGAGGGGTAAGGCTAAACACAACCATCTCCACCAATCCATCTCAAATGGACCTGTATATCGGGGACTCAACTTTCTCAGTTGTAGCTTAGAGGGGTCAAATTTTTCACTTCACATACTCTCTCACAGTGAACTACATGTTAGTCTACTTTGCATCAGCTTATGACTCATGTCGCACCTAGGCTCTCTTTTAGCCATTGCATGATCAAAGCGACTTCATCTACACACACTGTGGTTCTTTTCTGACCTTCACGAGGCCCCCTTCACCAATCACATCTCAATGAAGTGGTGATCGACACAACCTCCCTTATAGAGCTTCTTTACATCCTAATACTGTCTATGGTGGTTATCATCACACCTTATAGAGGACAAGAATGTCTCTAGGTATCACCCTGAATGAGCACACATACTCTCATCATACCCTCTAGTCTGGATTACACTAACCATTAGTTAGGAGTGATAAAATGTACTAACATCGAGTTCTCCATGCACCTACTTCCACCGCATGAAAGTGAATCTTTAGATTATAAAGAATCTTTTAAACCCGCATCATGGTGTAGTTGAACTACCTTTCTCTCATATGTAATTCAACCGGATTCATCTCTTGACAGTACACTTTCTTTCTCATGTCATCTAGGTAAGGCGATCTACCATCACCCAAATTGCATCTTGACCTTATCTGGTCCATGGGAAACTTACTACACATCCATAGTGATGAACTCCCATTCTCTCTCGGGGACTCTTCATCCTCTATATCAACTCATTGGGTTACTGGTGTTCGTCCTTCACCCCCTGCTTGCATGGCCACATGCTACATGCAACTTCTTATCAAGAATCCAAATTTCTACTATCACTTACTATCCTTCTAGTATCATGGTGTATGGTGATCTTAAAACCATGATCTCCTGTATGTCATGATTCCTCAAGATCGATTCCTCAAAAACCCTAAACCACTCTTCAGGGTTTTATTACCTTCCTATCCAATGAAGTGTATCTGAGGTTTTACCACCATCCTTTCATTTCATCAAAGACTAGGCTGGCTAACCATTAACTTGATCAATCGGTATCGTTGCATCTAAGGGTTAGACAAACCTATCTTCTAGTCCATAGCCAAACTAGGCAGTTATATCTCCACCAGCGCATCCATTACCACTTCACATCCTTAGGTATTAGGTAATGTTGAAGACATACACTTCCATGCATTCCACTTATTATCTCATCTCAGCTCTAAGTCTATCTTCATCAAGAATATCTAAGCTCATCCTCTTAGTTTTCAAACTCAACATTGTATAATTCATAGTTCATGATAAAACATCCTCATAAGGTGACTACCTTATCTTTATATCCACATATCGTTCACTCCTCCAGGGTATGTTATCATCTCTATCCTCATACCTCATAGCAACGTTACAACTCACATCATCTTTATCCTTGGTGTATGGCATGCGTACTGTCCTATCTCTCACTCCCCTAACAAGAGGAAATAAGCATTTGGTTGCAGTCCAAATACAAAGTTCTTCCTATTCCCAGAGTAGAGATGGTACATCCCACCTTGCCAATACACCTTCAAATCTAAGTTGAAACGTGCAACGTATGCCTCGATATCAAGGTTACTTCCAAAGAAACTGGTTTCGAACCTACTTGAGTCACCACACAATCCTTGGTCATATCCTCTAGGTCTATAGGGTGCCGGCACTTTTGGGGTCATCCCTCTTCCCTTATGCATCCAGAGAGTTCCCTACTCATCCACCCTTGGGTCCCATGAGTTCATGAAGGCGATCAATCTCCTAACCTATGGTCCTCAAACAATGATAATTGTTACCTCCCGACCCTATGGTCATGTGTAACTAGGGAATTAGGCAACTCCTACTTCCATCAATCTTATCCCTACCTGACCCTAAGATAGACTTAGGATTCTATTATAGTACATGTCCAGCTTAGAACCTTACCTAAGACGTCATCATCTCTCTCTACATTCATGGGTTGACTTTCATCCTTTCATAGGGGTCATGGCAACATGCCTACCTTAGTCTGGCTCCTTCACTGGTTACCTCCATGGTAACACATCCATATGCACTTTAGAGATGGTTATCTATGGGTCTACAGGTTCATTCTCATACCATGTACTTTTCACTTAACTTCTCCAGATCCTATGAGACCTCTTCAGGTTTCCTCAAAACCCAAAAAATGGGTATACATACTACCAAAGGGTCCCTCTCCCAGGATGGGAGGAAACTACAACTCTTGACAACAAGGTCACAAACATCATTAGGGTTTATATACACATGAGCATGCTTAACCCAGTAACTACTAAACTATGCTAGGTCATACTTGTTCTCTTTCCTCAATACTAGATCATGACCATACCTTCCCACATTATCAGCTTTGCTGTGAGGGGTTCATCAAACATACCTTAAACTTAAGGGGTTCCCTCTCCTCTAACCATGAGGAGTACCATGCTCGAATCTATAGAAACTCAAATCTCGTCATGATCATCAGGTACACCACTTTCCCTCTTAGGCCCAAGAACCCTAGGTTCATTTCTTTATGCCACAACTATCCAACTGCATGCTCAACCTTTAACCATGAACCAAGCATGTCTAGGGTATGTCATGCGCTTCCCATGATCCTTTTATTCGAGCAACACTTTAGAGTTGAGTCCTCCTCAAGGACAATCAACAAGGTACAAGGCCTCACAACCTGTTACCAAACCTCTTCATGATTAAAGGAATTCTTCTTTTCATCTATACCTTAGGTACAGAGGTACCAGCAGTCTCATCCTCTCTCTAGGGTTTGATTCCTCTAATGGCAACCAATATATCGTCAGCATGAGGCAACCACTATTATCCACTTAGGTCGCATCATCCTCAACTCCCAACTTTTCCTCATATCTCAATGTCTAGGCTTCCAACCTTCTTGCTTAGGTCCTTCTCTCTCTCTCTCTAGAGCTAACTCCACAACCAGCCTTATACTAAAGGTCCTCTCTCCATGAAGATGGATCAAGCTCACAAGCATACCTCCACGTGGGTGAAGCCTAGGTTCAACTTATGTTTGCTCAAGGTTATCCACAACTCCTTATGCTTATCTCATCATCTAACCAACATACTCCCTTGGCCAGGGTTTTGACATACTACTCATACTACTGTCGTATTCTGGGTGCATGTTATGCCCTACTTGCATAAGCCTATAGGGTTTCTATAGGTTCTTCTCTAACCTCAACATTGAAGGAGTTATCCTTCACTCTAACATGCACGACCTTCCCATGGTTGGGTCGCCAAAGGTACTAGGTTGTCCAACCTCTCATGGCTCATATGGGCATCCAAAAGCATGTCCACCCTCATGCCTGGTCTATCATGACATCTAACTCATCATGTCATCTCTCTCTAAGCAACACTTAGGGTTAGGGTTAACATCATCCATAGAATGTGCCAGGTCTCTACTTGAAATGGAGATCTCTACCTCCAAGACTAACTCTCTCTTTACTTATCCTCTTGACAAGAAGGTCTAGCCTCAAGTTTCTCCTGAGGGCATGACAACTTATGTCATACAACCTAAGCATGTATATATTCTTTAGTTTATGATTAAACTATTAAGTTTACGTCCATGACATCTTATTTACATGATGTTCATTAATAGGGTGGAGGATTCCTTAAACCTTATCAACCTTATCCATACCTCAAGAGGGTAAGGAAAAGAGAGAAAACCCTAATCCTTAAAGTCCTTAATAGCAGTTGAGTTGAGAAGGGATGAACAAGATGAGAGAGTCCTATAGTTATCTTATTTTGAGTCAAATCCTGAGACTTTGGCCAGGCAGTCACATGGATCCGGGAGTCCTCGTATTCCGACTAGCGGTGCAAAGGAAAATCTTGCCAGCCCCCGGGCGTGATCCTTTTCTAGACACCTTTGTCTTTCATAAATTCCTCTAATAACTCCCTTGGGTTCTATAGAGTTTGTAAAATTTAATAATTATTACATATTAAATGAGGAGCCCATGCTCTGATACCAATTGTAATGACCCTCTCTCTTGATAACCCCCAATTAAGGGAGACCAAGAGATCAGAGCCATTATCTCAATTAACATGATCAAAGGTTTGACAAATAATCAATAACAATTATCAAATTCTACTAAAGTAAATTGAAAACTGGTATAAAATAAAACTTTGCAAACCTTTTACAAAAATAGGGATATCTACTTCTTATCAGCATCAGGAGTCCATTCTATCTAATCCTCCTTTGTAATTCACTTCTTATTTAATTCCACATATTCCACTTTACTATTTGTCCTTTTTGATCTTGTTTCTAAAATGCCGACAAATAAAATGTCGATCAGCATATCAGAATATGCTGGTATATGGGAACAGCCAAAATTTCACAAATATGGCTAACAATTTAATTATCACAATCAGGGTAATTAGCAAACCAATTTGCATTTTCAATGTGTCATTCTCCACTGCTTTTGCCCTAACCCTAGAATACCCCTCTAGGGTTTCTCTTTTGCCATTGACTTAAGGCCACCTTTTCAATCCCGAGCTTGGTGCCTGGGGGTCACCTCTCATGGTGCCCCATAGTCATGCAACATAGACCACCTTCTCATTCCTGAGCTTGGTGTCTGGGGTCACCACTCATGGTGCCCATTGGTCTACCCTCTTGGGCCTGACCTTTATGGCATCTTCCATCAGGATGGCATGTAGGTGCGAGAATACACATGTATTTTTAATTATGATAACCATAGTGACTTTATAATTGTAGTATGAACATCCAAACTGTTTAGTTTCAATCAATGAGATTAACCATCTGGGAAACCTTTAGGAAAACTAATGTGATTAATCGTAATTAACCACATACCTGATTTGGAAGCCTCAAGGATTGTAAGCAGAATATCCAATTAATCAAACAGCCAACCAAGCCAGGCAACCAATCACCCCAATCAAACAGGTACAACAAGAAACCTAGAAAACATGTGCAATCTAATTTTTCATATGTTCATTATGCACTTACTTTATGGAATTGGAATTCCCTCTTAGGGTGTGCCTAAGTTGAATTAGGGTTTTCCTTAACGTTCTTTATATTTGTCTTTTAACCTTTACCTTTTAGGTCAACTAAACCCTAAAACATTGTTTCCATTTTCCAAAACCATAATTACTTAGTCATTCATATCTAAGTCTCTTTATTACCAATCTGGCTTACAATTAGTTCTAACTTCATCTTATGCATAAGATTTCAAAACATAGCTTATTAAAGTCATAAACACCTAGATTAAGGTTTCTAGGTTTTCAAGTATATCTTCACTCATATGAGACTTTAAAACATCCTTTTTAAAACTTCATCTCTTTAAGTTATCTATTCCAAGGATTCTTAATTAAACTTCAGATCAATATATCTCTGTTTAATATATTCATATTCTTGATGTAGAAGCCATTATAGTCATATTACTCAACATTAGGGCTTTTAGGCCCATTATTGCACTTTCTAAGTAATCGTGCCCTAATTAAGCAAATCATGGGTTTTTAACTCAAATCAGATTCATATTATCCATTTTATGCCAAAAGGGTAAATTTTGATTCATAATACCAACTTAAGTAATTGAACTCATCCCTAATCAACATCTAGGGTTTTGATTACACTTATAAAATTAAAGTTACTAACTTTGTGTAGTTTTCAAACTATAAGCAAAACTAGTCAGTAAAAGTATTTTTTATTGGATTCCTTGTACTTTTCTATGCAACTTTCATGTATAACTTATTTTTATCAGAGCTACCAGTCTTTTCCTATGATTTTTGCAAGTTAATTACTTTTAAGCTAATAAGAAAGTGACACATCGACCAAGCGAGACTTACTTTATTTTCCACGCATATTGGTTGATTACTCTTCTACCCTCAATCCCTTCTCATAGCTTCTAGGGTAGGGGAGTCTTTTCTCCCTTGTTCGTCTTCCTCCTTTGCTCTCTCGACGTAGAGCAATGGAAGGTCAACTTGGGTGTTGACTTCCATCGGAAGGCCTCCTTCCTTGCTCGAAGCTGGTCCTTCACCTCTGCCCGACCCAACCGAACTCATCAGTGGTCACAGTTGCTCCAGCCATGGCCGGAGTTGCTGAGACGAAATGAGGGGTCTCCCGGCGGCATGCCAAGAAGTTCCGAGGTACAGGAAGGGTTCGAGAGGTGAAATTGGCGGCAAGGACAGCTCCTCTAAGCCTTACGGTGTCTCACGCAGAGGCATGTAACCTCATAGAAGGGGAACATCCCCTTTTATAGCCCATGGCTATGAAGGGCGGCTGACCAACATACTGGAAAAGGGGATTCCTTGTTTACACTGCAAAGGCACTCAAATCTAGGATGAAACAGATCAGTTTCCTATCTTGGTTGCATTGAAATGATTTCCAGATTCACACATGGATTGCACAAAAGGAAAATCTATTTAGAAATTCCCAAGAACTGCTTTGATTTCCTGTTCCTACTTGAGGTAGAAGAGAGTACAGACACTGTTGGATGTCATATCCAACAGCTGTCATGCCATGCGCCCAAAAGATAATTGTGACTTTATATATGTATATATATATATATATATATATATATATATATATATATATATATATATCCTTTACTCTTTCCACTCTAGGAGATTTTGCAAATATCATAACTCCCAGACCGTTACCCAAATGATACCAAATTTTAAGGGAAAGTCCCTAAAGGCTTAAACTACTTGTGTGAAAATTTTGAGACCAAAACTCGAAAGGAAAAACCATTTTCTTCATATGTAAGTCAAGTACCTATAAGGCACATATTTTGTATTAAAACACCTATTTTCTCTTTCCTTTCTTCCTATTTTATTTATCTAATATCCTTTTACCATTAACAACCTTATGGATACGAAAATCCATCAAGGATGACTCAATATTACCTCTTTCCACTTATTTCCCACATTTTATCATTGTTTTCAATTTCTTTCTTAATAAAGAAAATATTTAATTGATCTATTCTTTTCTTGTTGCATTATCTTTGCAACTTTGGACTCCTTGGAACCCAAGGAACCCAAGAGGCACGAAATCCAACTTTGGATTATATTCCTTTGCCTTCTAGAGGTTTCTACATTTTTCTTTTCTCCATTTCTTATTAATAATAGAGTTCCTTTTGTCTCATCCTTGTTATTGGGCTCAATAGCCAATAAAGCCCACAAAAAAATCATCATGGCTATTTTAAACAAATTATATCTTTATTTATTCAAATATTTTTAATATGAGAAATCACATTTCTCACCAAATGAACCCAAAAGTTGGGGTTGTAACATCTACTATCACACTTCATGAGATAGACAGTGCACCACGCTTTAGCATAACCTATGCTTTCTCGATCAAGATTTTCATGTGTGTCGCTTTTGGAAATCATATAAGACTTAATATTGTATTTGATAGATTTTTGTATTTATAAATACATATACTATATCCAATCACCACATATATAGTATGTATCATATACATGCTATATCCCACAACAAAAACATGCAATAAACAAAAGGTGATGGTTATGGCCAGCCTAATGTAATTCCTTGGAGCCACAAGGAATTACCACAACCTAGGTCTACATCACATGTAGAAACTTGTTGTTGATGAAGATTTGTGCTTGCCAATCTGGTTTGTTCGACTCAACCTTTGAACTGATCAGCTCACCTCATGGTCGTTCATTTGGTCATCTCATTGGTTCACTAGTACAGAAATGGGTTATAACGTCACTACCTGTAGGGTCGGTTTTTCCAAATAACCGACCTTATATGTCTAAAAAAAATGTGGGCACCACTTAAGACCTCTTGGGTCGGTTTTCTTAAAAAAACCGACCTTGTAGTGTAACTCTATAGGGTTGGTTTTCCAAATAACTGACCTTATATGTCTATAAAAATGCGGGCACCACTTAAGACCTCTTGGGTCATTTTTCTTAAAATAACCGACCTTGTAGTGTATCTTTATAGGGTCGGTTTTCCAAATAACTGACCTTATATGTCTATAAAAAAATGCGGGCACCACTTAAGATCTCTTGGGTCGCTTTTCTTAAAATAACCGACCTTGTAGTGCATCTCTATAGGGTCAGTTTTCATAAAATAAGCGACCTTATAGACAATTGGATTAGAAAGTCAATTACAGTTTCTACGACAAAAATTTGCTTGATTTTGGCTTCGCGCCTCGATCTATAGGGTTAGTTTTTCCAAATAACCGACCTTATATGTCTACAAAAAACGTGGGTTAGACATCTTGAATTCAGTTTGCCTTCACACATGTATAAACACCTCTAGGGTCGGTTTTTCCCTTATAACCGACCCTAAAGAGCTCCTTGGTCGACAAATTCGTCGACCGAAATAAGAGCCAGATTTCACGTCTATAAGCACCTCTAGGGTCGGTTTTTCCCTTATAACCGACCCTAAAGGACTCCTCAGTCGACAATATTGTCGACCGATATCAATTTTGGATCCAATTTAGTTCAGCACCTCTAACGTCAGTTTTTTACTTTTAACCGACCCTAAAGGGCTCCTCGGTCGACAAATTCATCGACCGAATAAGAGCCAGATTTCACGTGTATAAGCACCTATAGGGTCAGTTTTTCGCTTATAACCGACCCTAAAGGGCTCCTCGGTCGACAAATTCGTCGACTGAATAAGAGCCAGATTTCACATGTATAAGCACCTCTAGGGTCGGTTTTTCCCTTATAAACGACCCTAAAGGGCATTTCGGTCGACAATATTGTCGACCGACATCAATTTTGGATTCAGTTTAGTTCATCACCTCTAACGTCAATTTTTTACTTTTAACCGACCCTAAAAGGGCTCCTCGGTCAACAAATTCGTCGACCGAATAAGAGCCAGATTTCACATGTATAAGCACCTCTAGGGTCAGTTTTTAGCTTATAACCAACCCTAAAGGGCTCCTCGGTCGACCAATTCGTCGACCGAATAAGAGCCAAATTTCACGTGTATAAGCACCTCTAGGGTCGGTTTTTTCCTTATAACCGACCCTAAAGGGCATGTCGGTCGACAATATTGTCGACCGACATGAACTTGTATTTTTAACCGACCCTAGAGCTCTTCTCGGTCATTGAATTTGTCGACTGATAACCTCTCAGTCGACAAATTCGTCGATCGAGAAGGAGCCAGATTTCACGTGTATAAGCACCTCTAGGGTCGGTTTTTTCCTTATAACTAACCCTAGAAGTCTATTAGGTCGACAATATTGTCGACCGAGATGAATTTTGGTTCCAGTTTAGTTCACGCATGTATAAGCACCACTAGCGTCAGTTCTCGGTCGACGAATTTTTCGACCGATAACAATTCGGTCGACAAATTAGTCGACTGAGAAGCACCTTTAGGGTCGGATTTTCCTTATAACCGACCCTAAAGGGCTCCTCGATCGACGATATTGTTGACCGAAATGAATTTTGGATCAAGTTTAATACTTTCAAAACATTATAAAGTATTGGGATCTCTTTGTCTCATTGTTGGGAATTCACATCCCTCAATACCACCATCATCACATTTGCTAGATTTGGGTATTCAAACCCTTAGTTCATCACTAACTTATCACTTATCAGGTAACTATTACCTTCAGGTCATCTGACAAGCATCTCACATAACTCACTAGGCATATTCAACTTCTTGTTGTCACCTCTCACTACACAACAAATAAAATAATGGCTCACAAGGCCCATTACATCATAGCTCATACCTGGTTAATTACGCTTATTATCTCATGATACTTGCATGGTTAGTATACTTGATAACAACCATATCAATTTCATATCAACATCATGCAATACAAAAATAACATCACTATTCCCTCATTAGGGTTAGAGTTTCCCATCTTTATCAATTAGGGTTTCACATAACATCATCCCATATTGAGGTTTCACATAACATTATCCTATATAAGGGTTTTACACAACATCACCCTATATTAGGGTTTCACATTACATCATCCCATATTAGGGTTTCAAATAACATTATTCCATATTAGGGTTTCACACGACATCACCATATATTAGGGTTTCACATAACATCATCCCATATTAGGGTTGTGTAAGCACCTTAGAGCTCCCTCGGTCAACGAATTTGTCGATTGATAACCTCTCGGTCGACAAATTTTTCGACCGAGAAGTAGCCATATTTCACGTGTATAAGCACCTCTAGGGTCAGTGTTTTCCTTATAACCGACCCTAAAGTGCTCCTCGGTCGACAATATTGTCGACTGACATGAATTTTGGATCCATTTTAGTTCACGCATCCTCAGTCGACGAATTTGTCGACTGATATCCTTTCGGCCGACAAATTTGTCGACCGAAAAGGAGCCAGATTTCACGTGTATAAGCACCTCTAGGGTTGGTTCTTTCCTTAACCGACCCTAAAGTCCTCCTCGGTCGATAATATTGTCGACCGAGATAAACTTAGGATCCAGTTTAGTTTTTCACACATGTATAAGCACCTCTAGGATCGATTATAAGGAAAAAAACTGACCCTAGAGGTGTTTATACGAAGGAAATCTAGCTCCTTCTCGGTCGAAAAATTTGTCGACCGATAACCACTCAGTTGATAAAATCGTCGACCGAGAAGGAGCTAGATTTCCTTCGTATAAGCACCTGTAGCGTCGATTTTTTCCTTAAAACCGACCCTAGAGGGATCTTCGGTCAACAATATTTTCGACCGATAACCTTTCGGTCGACAAATTCATCGACCGAGAATGAGTTTGAGTGTTTTTAAATAACCCGACATGGGCACCGCTTATCTTTAGCGTCGATTTTTTTGTGTGAACCGACGTTACAGGTCTTTTTCTCTGTCAAAAAGCCAAAACCTAGTCTTTCCCTCCTCCCACGAAAACCCTTTCGTTTCTATTTTTCTCTCCCGTGGCGCCGCGAAGCCCTTGCCTTCTTGTGTCATTCCGCCACGAAGCCCTTGCCTCCTCTCCGTGAAGTCGTTGTCGTGAAGCCATGCCACCTCTCCGCACCGCCAAGAGGATCGTGGTGTCCGTGAAGTCGTTGCCACCTCTCCGCGCCGCCAAAGCCCTTGCCTCCTCTTTGCAAAAAGAGCTCGTCGTCACCGCCTCTCCACTCTTCCACGAAGGTTGCCGCCTCTCCGTGAAGGTCGTCTCATTCCCCATGAAGGTCGCCACCATTTCCAAGTAAGTTCGCCGCTTCCTTCGTTCCTTCGTTCCCGCCCGCTGCCATGGTAGCATCCATGTCCACTCTCGGTCGACAATATTGTCAACTGAGAGCCCGCCTGCACGCAGCGTCCAGGTCCACTCTCGGTCGACAATATTGTCGACTGAGAGCCCACCTGTGCGTAGCGTCCAGGTCCACTCTCAGTCGACGAATTTGTCGACCGAGAGTGGACCTGGACGCTATGCGTAGGTGGGCTCTCGGTCGACTAATTGTCAACCGAGAGTGGACCTGCTCCTTATTTATGTGGGAGCTATAAATGTTTTAATCATATTTGTTGTAATGTTCACAAATAGTTCTAAATATTATAATGATTTCAATCTTTGGACTGTTGGAAACGACCTTACTTTGTTAATTTGTACAAGTATTTTCCATTTTATATGATTTGATAACCCAATAATAAAAACATGTCTTTTTTCATATGTAATCATTATATAAATTCTAGAAATTAATATGAGATTAGACATGTGTACTCCTAGATTGACACTTTAGGGTTGACGCATGATGTTTAACTTGATATATAAATATGAAAATAATGCATTTATATATTAACTTAGAAACCCGTTCAAAATTTACTCATTAGGAGTAAACTTTGGATAGCCCTCGGCTTGGGACTGTTTTTGGATATTTAAACTCACTTAGGATGTACCTGTATAATGTATGTTTAGTTTTGTAGAAAATTTCAGTAGGATTTCTTCATTTGTTCTCTGGGTACATATGTGAGTGGTTATTTGCCATTTACATTGGTGTACTTGGAGAACTTAGGGGAAATGCTGCTAAAATTTTCTTCAAAACTAAACATACATTATATAGTTACTAGTGAGATTAAATATTCAAAAATGGGATAGGTGGTACACTTTAGTATATAAGTAATTAACTTCCTATCAATAAAAACTTACATATTATTATAGTATCAATGTTAAACGGTTAGTTTTATAATTAATTTTAATGTGATATAGAAAATGGATCAAAGTTGGATGTCTATCAAGAACCGTTGTAGTCCAGAGTTTACCAAAGGTCTTGATGAATTTATCATATTTGTTGAGGAACATAGGAAACTACCTATAGATAGGTTATATTGTCCATGTAGAAATTGTTGTAACAATTTGAAAGTTGATATTGGTGAGGAAATTAAGAATCATGTCATATGCAATGGAATCATACAAGGTTGTAATGAATGGTATTGGCATGGAGAGAAATTGAATTATGGATCAGAAAATGTTGATACTAATAGTTGTGGCATAGAAGATATAGATAATGATGATAATGTTAATGATGAACCGATTCAAGATGACCAAATTCATGATGATATGGTTGATGAGATGCTACGTAGTTTTCGGGACAATGTCATTGATCCACCTTCTTTATTTGCAAACATTGTCCATGATGCTGAAAAACCATTATATAAGGGTTGTACTAAGTTCACGAGGTTGAGTGTTGTGATGAGATTATATACTCTTAAAGCTCAAAACCGGTGGAGTGATAAGAGTTTCACTTCACTGTTGTCTTTGTTAAAGGAAATTCTTCCTGAAGACAACGAGCTTCCAATTTCAACATATCAAGCAAAGAAAATAATGTGCCCAATGGGAATGGAGGCTAAGAAGATTCATGCATGTCCAAATGATTGTGTGTTATTTCAGAAGGAATATAGTAATTTGATAAATTGTCTAAAATGTGGTGCATCAAGGTATAAGACTACAAATTCAGCTAAGGCTAATAATGGCTCTCCTGCCAAGGTGATGTGGTATCTACCAATAATACCACAATTTCAACGCTTATTTTCTAATATAGAAGATGCACACAATTTGTATTGGCATGGGGAGTTAAAGGCCAATGATGATGGTGTCCTACGACATGCATCTGATTCACCACAATGGAAGAAAATTGATTTATTATACCCTCAATTTGGTAAAGAACCAAGAAACTTAAGACTTGGACTCTATACAGATGGAATGAATCCCTATGGTACATTAAGAAGCCAACATAGCACGTGGCCTGTTATGATTGTCATATACAATCTTCCTCCTTGGTTGTGTATGAAAAATAAGTATGTGATGTTGTCAATATTGATATTAGGGCCCAAGCTACCTGGAAATGATATTGATGTTTACCTTCAACCTCTAATTGATGATCTAATGAAACTATGGGAAGAAGGTATTATGACATATGATGCTTCACGTAAAGAGATCTCCAGTTTGCGTGCTATGTTATTTTGCACGATTAATGACTTTCCAACTTATGGAAATTTGTCTGGATATAGCATAAAAGGATACAAAGCATGTCCTATTTGTGAGGAAAATACTGATTCAATCAGACTGAAACATGGTGGTAAAATCACATATCTTGGTCATCGGAGATTTCTCCCACAGTGCATCCTTATCGAAGGCAATGCAAAACCTTTAATGGGTCAACTGAGGAATGAAGTGCTCCTAAACCTATACCAGGAAATGTTGTATATGATAGGGTGAAACATATTGTTAATGAATTTGGAAAGAGTTCAAGTAATTGTACACTCGCATGTGACAAATCTCTATACAAGAAGAAGTCAATATTTTGGGATCTTCCTTATTGGAGATCTTTGACAATTAGACATTGCATTGACGTCATGCATGTTGAAAAAAATATTTGTGATAGCATCATTGGTATGCTATTGAACATACCAGGAAAGACTAAAGATGGCATCAAGTCTAGAAAAGATTTAGAATTAATGGGTATAAGAAAAGAATTATCAGTGGAGATCAGGGGTCGCCGCACATATTTACCACCAGCTTGCTACACTTTGTCAACGAAGGATAAAAAGACTTTCTGTGACTGCTTTTATAATATTAAGGTTCCACAAAGATACTCTTATAATATTCATAAATTGGTATCAATGAAGGATCTGAAGTTGATAGGTCTCAAATCTCACGATTTTCACACCTTAATGCAACAAATTTTACCTGTGGCTATTTGATCTATATTGTCGAAGCATGTAAGGTTTGCAATCACAAGACTTTGTTTCTTCTTCAATGAAATATGCAACAAAGTGATACATCCTAATACTCTCGATAAATTACAGAAAGATGTAATTGTTACCATGTGTCAGCTTGAAATGTACTTTCCTCCTTCATTTTTTGATATCATGGTTCATCTTGTAGTACATATTACAAGGGAGGTGAAGATGTTGGGTCCAATTTTCTTACATTAGATGTATCCATTTGAACGCTACATGATTGTTTTTAAAGGTGATGTTCGAAATCGTTATCGTCTTGAAGGGAGATTATGATGCATTGTATGAATCTTTAATTTTATACAATTAAGGAGGTGAATCTTTTTATACATGTTTGCCAAGTCTAAATTGTAATGCCTCATTTTAAATGATCAGGCTATCCACCAGGCTCAAAAGGAAAGACAGGCCAAAAATGTGCATGACCATCGCTTGGGGCCCGATGGTTATGCCTTCCGCCGCCAACTACAAGAGAAGCAATCCTCTTCTGGAGAAGAATCTAGTACAACTCAAGTTGAGCATCCACCCTGACACTTGACATGGATTGATGCTAGAAAGAATCGAGCAGGTGAAATTGTCAACCTTGCAAGTAAGGAGGTGGCACAAAAGATGGTAGATTTATCCCAACTAAGTAAAGAGTAACTCCCACATACTTAGATTTATTTATATCTAATTGATACTGTGATTTAATATTTTTATTAACTATGAATAGATTGATCTCCACGAGAAAAGGAAGGAAGGAAAGTTCATCCCAACTGGCCACATGGATGAACTATCAGTTGCTCTTGGTACGAAGGAGCATCCTGGCCGTGTTAGGGGATTAGGAGATGGCATAGGATTCAAGTCTTATTTTGGCCCTTCGCAATCTAAAAGAGGTCGTGCAGGAGGTCTTACACAAGAGGAGGTTGAAGCATTAGTAGCACAGAAAGTAAAAGAAATAATGTCTTCATTTCATCCTACTCAACCTTCTCAACCTATTCATATTGTGTGTCTCTCAAGTGATGAGGTACAAGCCCATGCTCTAGTTGTAGAAGGTCATGGGAGCGGAGCACTCCCAATGACCCACCACAACAATCTACAGTAAGTTTTTGTTCTATATGTTGTGTTATTAGTATGATATCTATGATAATATATATAGTTGTCACAGGCATCTGTTCTACAACTTCTTATATAACTTATATTATTTCAATCTAGGTTGGTATGAACTGTAAACTTGCAGTGGAGGTTCCAGAATATAATGTTGTGGCAGCAGGCAAGGTGTACAACCTTGGTGATACATTGCATTCCCAAAAAATTACTGATGACATTTTCCGTGTGTCCATCCATCTTGTGTATGACGGAATGGGGGACAAACCACTACCCATACCTAATCCTGAATATAGTACAGTTGAAGAAGCTGAGGGTGCTATGGTGGGTTGGCCTAGACACTTGGTTATCAATGACAAGGTAAACCTTATTTCTGCCATATTTTTGATATTTGACTGCATATATGAACTCGTGTAATATAAGTATGTAATTTAATTAACATGTTTGTAAACCAAAAAGTAAAATTCTACTAGTCATCCTCCTATGCCCAAGCCATCTTTCATTCCTGAAGCTACATTCGACGAATTGGGAAGCAAATGTAAATATTTGTGTCAATACTTAGCCAACCAAAGCTTAGGATCACATATGTTCGTCAATTTAACAGAAGATGCAGCTGGGAGGGACTTTGAGAATTTTATTTTTCTTGATGATATTATAGAGTTGTTCCGGTATGATTGGCTAAATACTTCGATAATGGAAGTATGGATAAGGTAAGGATCTATCAATATATATATCAAATTCCAATACACATTTTTAGCTTAGTTCTAGATAATTACAAATGTTTTACAACCATTTATATACTGAGATCACAAACCTTGATATAAGGAATATTGGATTCTTAGTTCCTTCAATTACTAGTCAAGTGGAGACAAATTTTGAGGATGTGAATGAGTACTTCTCTACTACATTCAAATATTTTTCTAGTGAAGGGAAGGAAATTATCCTAATTCCTTTTAACGTGTAGTAAGTATTATTATTCAATATAATTTTAATAATGAATAAAATTATTTATTTTAATGTTTGTTTTATTCTTACTCAGAGCTAGACATTGGGAATTAGTGGTGATTTCCCCTAAATTGATGACTCTTTATTATCTTGACCTAATGGGTAAAACAACAAGGAGTCACAAACTGAAATTGTCAGCTATAGAGTAAGTATAAATTTAGTCAATGCTTCAACATGATATTTCTATTTAGAATTTCTATTTTATCAACTATTATTTAATTGATAGGGGTATAAAGGCTTTTCGTAATGTTGGATGACAAATACCCATAAAATTAAAGACATTGACTTTGAAAACCTAAGTGTCTTTTATATACCTCTCATCATATCTTGGCAATAAGATAAAACTAATTATATACTTGGCAGTAATAGAAGAATATAAGAAAAGTGTATACTTGCACAAAGATATTCATTAACAAAAGAGAACACATATTTTAAGCATATTTTCCATTATATATTCATGCATTTGCCACCTGAGGGAATAATGCATCATCTCAGCTCCAAAGAGTATGAGATATAAGGCCTTATGATCTACTACCAAAGAGTTAGATCATTATACAATGTGATCTGCTACCAAAGAGAATGATCACTTTCCAGCACTATGCAACCAAAGAGAATTAGTGCTTTCATATAATGGAACATATATATTATGTTTGATGTGTTCATAATAGTATGGAAAATCAAGCAACATATCATACAAGAACAATCATTTCAACCAATACCATATGCCAAGTATTTACTACCATATAAGACAAGCATGTTGTATAATAATCCAAGTAAGAGGTAATGGCGTACCTTCCAAAGAGATAGATCATTCTAATCACATATTCCTCATGTCATCTATATCTTTGTTAAACCTGATCAAGAATAGATCATATACTATCATCAGGTTCTCATCATCTTACATCTCGTCTTAACCCTAATTGTGTTCATATTAGGGTTTCACTTAGTTCATTAGGATATGTGCATCATTACTTGCATTCTTGTCTTAGATTTGTCTTACTGATGTTATTTTCCCAGATTATGGTTTATCATCTGAACATTAGGATCCATATCCTTTTTGTGTACATATTAATCCTAGTTTGTATACATTATCAAATTAGGGTTACAACCCATGTATTAAGGGTCAACTTCATATAACATGGATTTTGTGTATGAAACTGATCTCAAATTTACATATTATCTTCCAATTACTGATATGAGGGTTTTCAATGAATTTCATCATTTATTGAGCATGTATGCATTTATTACATTTTATTTAGGGTTATTAGCGTGAGATAGCTATTCTAAGAAAATTGCATAATTTCGTGCATCAACATGACCATATCGGGCATCATATGCATTCTAAACATAGTTATGGACTTACTGACATGTTATCATAATTTTAGAACATCGTTTGATATTTATTATCCATTAAATAAGCATTACACATTTTACATGATATCACTATTATTATTGCATTAAAAGGCTGATATTATGATTCTATTGTATTTTATTCATTTTTCTGAGAAATTAGGTACCCTATTTGTATTTTTATGATCAACAGTCTATTTACTACAAATTATCCAAGATTTCAATATTTTCTAGGATTTACCTTTTCCTTGCCAATAGCCTGCTGACACGTGGCTCTAGGGTTGCACAGCTCCTTTGCTTGCTGAGTTGGGGCAGTTTGCATTTGGTCTAGTCCAGTTCAAGGCTACAGACCCGGTTCAGGTGAGTTGAATGGGAGTTAGATCGGTCCGCTTTCCCCTCTCTTTCATGGTCTCACCCGACGTAGGACTCTGCTGCGTGAATCTGGGACAGAGCCGCCGTCGTGGGCTTGTCTCCGGCGAGTGATTAGGACCACTAAGTCCTCCTTCATCGACTCCTTCTATGTCCATTAGCCTCAGTATCACCTTCCAGTCCTCCAAGACTACTCAGCTCTTCAGATTTGCCTCTGTATCTATGCCAGACCATATTTTCTGTCGCTAGCCTCCAGCGCAGTGGAGAAAAGAGGTAAAATACTTCTTGCTGCAAGAGTTCTAATCCAACACTTGCATGAGCACCGCATGACTTGAGGAAGTCATAGGAAGTTTGCATCCTCAGAAAGAGGTGCTTCACACACTCCGACGAGCTCCATCTTTGTTGTTGGAGAAAATGGGTTTGTCATCTATCTCACTTCCAGTGAAGCATGTTGTGAGATCGGCATTCAACTCCTCAAACCACAAGCTTCATTTTACCCTTCTTTTCTCTCCTTAGTGAGCCCATCCATGTCCTTCATTCATAGCGAGAACCTCTGTGAATGAGCCTTTGAGCTTCATCTTCAAGCTCCAACCAACTAGGGTCGATCAACCAGGGAACCACCATCACAGGTCACACAAGTGCCTATACTCATCTCCTCATACTCCAATCTCCCTTTTCATCTACACATCTTCCTCTGATCCCCTCTCTATCTCCATTATCTACTCCCAACCATGACCTGCTCTCTGTGGTGGAGAGACGCTGGCAACAGAGGGCTCATTCTCTCTGTTTACTTGCTTTCTCGAACTGAATCAAGGGTTAAATGGCTCGTCGCGAAAGGGGCGACCTCAACTACTCAGTCACTTCTCACCCATGCCCCATGATCAATGAGAACCACAACATCATGGTCCCAGCCTGCAGTCAAGGAGGTAACCGCAAGGTTAGGGACAACACGTGGCCCCTTGATCTTCAATCCAGTAGTCTGAGTGAGTCCCTCACTTGAGCCCATCCGTGTCTAACTCAAGTGTTGTGTGAATTATATATCATCTTTTCACATGTTATCACACACAAATTTGGTTTTTTCTGATATAATTCAGTCTCTTTCATATTAGTTTTGCCATCTTTTTGTTATTCTACTTATCCCATAACTTGTATTGCAAATTTGCCACAAAAAGAACTGAATTCGGATGTTATTTCTACTGAAACAGAAGAATGCACAGCGTGCAACTCAGACGCACGGTGTGCACCATTCTGGAGAAAGATTGATTCGCTGAAACAGCAGAATGCACGGTGTGCACAGAGAAAATGCACGGTGTGCGAGTTTCCAGAGAAAAATCAGTTCGTTCAGCCAGAAGAATGCACGATGTGTACGGAGAAAACGCACGGCGTGCGAGTTTCCAGAAGCACACAGAAGGACGAACGCACGACGTACACCTGGAATGCAAACTGCTGAAGAAATGTTCTGGAAAGTCACATGGCGTACATATCCTCAGTGCATGCCATGCACAGATCAGCCCAAAGAAAACTGCACTGTAGGTGCACGGCGTGCACCCAAAATGCACGACGTGCACCTGGTAGTTTCAGAAATTCCAAAATTCAGAATACGATTTTAAAACAAAGAGGGAGGCCAAGGCATAGTTATGTTCGGTCATTTTAAGAGTTTCTCTTATCCCAGAGCCAGAGGAGAGCAGAGGAAGGTGAATTTGGAGGGATCCAAAGTGGTTTCTCACTTAAAGAGACCATTTCTTCTTCTCCACTTCTCCATTGTCTTCTTCAAGGTGCAGCCAAACTTCCCCAACTCTGAGCAGAGCTTCTTGGGAGAGGAGTTAGTTCGTCTTGGAGCAGCTAAAGAAGGGGAATTTCATCCTCAAGCTAGAATTCTTACTTCTTGTGGTTACATCTTCAGTTCTCTTTGTCTTTTCCCCTCTAAACCATGTCTATAACTAAAATTTCTGTAGCAAATCTGTTGTACACCATTATGGATGAGTAGACTCCTTTTTCTTGGGCATGGGAGAGTAGATCCCATGTCATAGCATGTATAGAACAAGTAATTTCATACTAAATGCATTTGTTTCTTGTTTCATTACCATGAAAGTGTCGGTTTACTCTTTTTCTTGCATGTATTGTTGGCCACCTTATGTGCATATTTTCTGCCTTCTTGCTTAGATTGAGAAGACAAGTAGGAATTTATGGAGGTGCTCTTCTTGGCAACTCTTCTTATTCTAAGAGAGTAGAGAGGAATGAGTTGAGGAACTATTTGTGATCATAAACAAAATTCATACACGAGAGTGTTGTTTTGAGTTATGATCGTTGCATTTACACCGGGAGGTGAAATATAACACAACTTTTCCTTGAAACATGATCTTATGTATGTTTAAATTATTTTGTTCTCTTGATTGCTATGATATGTGAATGAAATCCTAATGTCCAAGATTCCTAAACTTTCTAAAATTGAACTTCTTTTGTGGTTCTTACTTGCTAATTAGAATATGTAATTCATGTAGTTAAAATCTGAATTTTATGTTTTCAGACAAATCTTCTCTACTCTTTAATATCGGTCTAGATTGTTGAACTTTAGTACTGTTGCACTCAATTAAGTTAGCTAAGCTCCTTGTGTTCGAAGTTGACTATACTACCTTCGTATACTTGCGGAGTTTGGTTAAGTTAAGTAAACTATCCTTTACTTGGATTGAAACTCATTAGTGTAAACAACCAACAAGTTTTTGGCGCCGTTGCTGGGGAGCTACGGTAATTTAATTGGGGTAATAAGTACTGATTAGTATTCAAGACTAGATCATCACTCATAATCTTCAAATTCCCACATACCTCTTAATTGTGTTCTTAATTTCTCTTGTTATTTTTCAGGTTGTATGTGTCGCTCACTACGAGGTCTTCAAACATCCACTTTGTTAGACCTTGAAATAGAGCGAACTCTTTCAAGTTTGAGAAGAACAAGAAGAGTGGAACAATCACTATTTGGAGGTACTTCACTGCCATCACCACCATCGTATTCTTCATCTTCTGCAGCAGCTACACTGAGCATTTCATCCATGGAGGATGATCGTCCTTTAAAAGACATCGCGATGTCGGTTGCCACAAATATTTGTGGAGCCATTGACTTACCTGTTGTAGAAGAAAATAACTTTTCAATTTCCCCTTCTATGATGCAAATGATTTATCAAAATCATTTTGGGGGAACAGCCAATGAAGACCCAAGTCTTCATGTTGCAGAATTCCTGGAATATTTGAATACTTTCAAAATTAATGGAGTGTCTGTTGATGGGATTAGACTTATGTTATTTCCTTTCACCTTAAGAGATAGAGCCAAGGTGTGGCATTTGTCTCTTCCCAAGAAGTCCATTAAAAGTTGGGATCAACTCCTTAATGCTTTCCTTGCAAAGTACTTTCCACCAAGTAAGACAGCTCACTTGAGGAACCAACTCACAAATTTCTCCCAAAGTGAAGGAGAAACCCTATATGACACATGGGAACGGTTCAAGGATCTCCAACGTATTTTCCCGCACCATGGTTTGACAAACTGGCTCATGCTGCAAACTTTCTATAATGGACTGTTTTACAATACCTGGTTGACTCTAGATGCCGCAGCTGGTGGTGCATTAATGACCAAGTCTTATAGAGCGGCTTATGATATCATTGAAGATATATCACTCAATCACTGCCAATGGGGAGGAGATAGAGGAGCAAAATCGACCTCTACAACAAGCTCTTCAACCGGAAAACAAGGAGGAAAACACACCGTAGATGTTGTTGATCTTATTGCTGCAAAACTAGATCTGCTTACACAAAAATTTGAGAAGATGACTACTTTGCCAATTCAATCCGCTGAAGCAACATGTGAAGCTTGTGATAATGTAGGACATACTTCTTCTTCTTCTTGTTTTGCCCCTAATACAATGGAAGGATATATTGAACAGGTCAATGCAGTTGGGATGCAAGGAAATAAACAATACAATATTTATTCAAACCAATACAATCTGGGATGGAGAGATCATCCTAATTTCTCTTACCGAAATGCAAGCAACAATCAAAATTTCCAGCAAGGGCAGCAACAACAGCAACATGCAAAATGTCAAGGAAATCAGCCGGGTTTCAACAACAGGAGTTATCAACAGCCACAACAACCCCAAGGTTCTTCTCTAGAAGCTATGATGGAAAAATTTATATCTACTCAAATGCAACAGAATGAGGAACTCCAGGGAAATGACAAGTTTTTAAAAGATGCTATTGCACAATTTTCTGCAAAGGTGGATGGAATTTCTACCCACACCAAGATGTTGGAAAACCAAATAGCACAAAAAGCTCTAAATCAACAAAGGACTCCACAATCCAGTTCTCTTCCAAGCCAACCGGAAGTAAACCCAAGGCAGCAAGCTCATGCAATTATCCTAAGAAGCGGAGCTGAGATTGAAAGACCTTCTCCATCTGAGGAGAAGAACATGAAGCAAACTGTTGAAGAAGAAGCCAACATCCCAAATTGTAGTAAGGAGAAAGGTAAAGCTGAAATATCACCTTCTTTCAAATCCACTACACCCTTTCCTCAAAGATTAGCCAATAAGAAGGAAGACCAGAAATTCAGGAAATTTATGGACATAATCAATAAACTGCATGTAAATCTTCCTTTTGCTGAAGTTATTGCTAAGATGCCTTCTTATGCTAAATTCCTAAAGGACATTCTGACTAAAAGAAGAAAAGTTGATCAAGTAGAAACTGTTATGCTTTCTGAACGAGTGAGTTCTATTATTCAAAATCGTCTTCCATAAAAGCTTGACGATTTGGGAGCGTTCACACTGCCTTGCAAGATTAATGACACCACTTTTGACAAAGGTTTAGTAGATCTCGGTGCGAGTATAGTCTCATTCCATTTACCTTATGGCAAGAATTAGATCTTGGGTATTTGAAGCCCATAAGGATGGCTATTGAATTAGCTGATCACTCTATTAAATATCCAAAAGGTATGGTGGAAGATGTACTTGTACAAATCGGGAAATTATATATACTCTGTGATTTTATTGTTCTTGACATGGCAGAAGTTCCTTCCAACCCTGTTCTTTTTGGGAGGCCATTCTTGAGGACTGCCAGATGTCTTGTTGATATTCAGGAAGGGAAGCTCACTCTACATTTTGGGGAAGAGGCTATGGAATTCTCTATTTATGAATCTATGAAAGCACCCGCACGTGTTGAAGAAATATGCTTGCTCGATATTGTTGATCCTATTGAGAATGATAATGAAGATGATGTTGATTTGATGGTTAATCTTTTTGATGATGATGCAACCAAATTCAACAATTCTGAAATTTCTGGAGCACTTTCTATTTCTAAAGCAACAACTATCAATGAAGATGCTCCACTTATTGAAGATAAATCTAATGAAAGCACAATAGGAAAAAAGGTAGAACTAAAATCCCTTCTACCTGGGCTAAGGAATGCATTTCTTGACCCAAATTCTACATCTCCTGTTATAATAAATAATGAATTAACCGATGATCATGAAAATAAATTGCTTGCCGAATTGTGTTTGTATAAAGACGTCATTGGTTATTCAATAGAAGATTTAAAAGGCATTCATCCTTCAATTTGTATGCACAGAATAAATATGGAAGATGATGCTAAACCAACTGTTGAACCACCTAGACGTCTAAATCAAAATATGCTTGAGGTGGTAAAGAAAGAAATTTTCAATTTAATTGACACTGGAATCATCTATCCCATAAGTGACAACCCCTGGGTTAGTGCCATTCACGTGGTACCTAAAAGGGGGGTGCAACTGTCATTAAAGGAGACAATGATGAGTTAATACAAACATGCATGGTTACCGGCTGGCGTATGTGTATTGACTACAGGCGTTTGAATAAGGTAACCCGCAAAGATCATTTCCCGTTGCCTTTCATTTATTTGATGCTGGAACGTCTTGCCAAACATTCCTATTTCTATTACTTCGACGGGTATTCCAGATTTTTTCAGATTCCCATCTACCCTCCCGACCAAGAAAAGACCTCTTTCACTTGTACTTATGGAACATATGCTTATTGTCGTATGCCATTTGGTCTTTGTAACGCTCCTGCTACTTTTCAGTGGTGTATGATGGCCATATTCTCTGATTTTATTGAAAATATAATGGAGATTTTTATGGACGATTTCAGTGTGTACGGTGATTCTTTTGATCAATGTTTATTGAATCTGTCTCTTGTCTCAGCCCGCTGTAAAAAGGTTAACCTAGTGCTAAACTGGGAGAAGTGCCATTTCATGGTACAATCCGGTGTAGTACTAGGACATGTTGTATCTAACAAGGGTATTGAAGTGGACAGGGCAAAGGTCGAAGCAATTGAGAAAATGTCTACTCCATCTTCAGTTAAAGACATTCGTAGTTTTTTAGGACATGCAGGTTTTTATAGAAGATTTATTAAAGACTTCTCAAAAATTGCAAAGCCATTGTGTTCCCTACTTGCAAAGGATACAAAATTTGTGTTTGATGACGATTGCCAAGCAGCCTTTTCCAAACTCAAAGAGGCTCTCATTTCAGCCCCAATTATCCAACCTCCAGACTGGGATTCTCCTTTTGAACTAATGTGTGATGCAAGTGATTTTGCAGTGGGAGTTGTTTTAGGACAGCGGAGAGACAAGAAACTCCATGCCATCTATTATGCCAGCAAAACTCTCAATGAAGCACAAATCAACTATACAACCACAGAGAAAGAAATTCTTTCAATTGTATATGCATTTGACAAGTTCCGGCAGTATTTGGTAGGGTCAAAGGTGATTGTATATACTGATCATGCTGCCATTAAGTATTTTCTGAATAAAAAAGATGCCAAACCACGCCTTATTCAGTGGATACTACTCTTACAAGAGTTTGATCTTGAAATCCGAGACAAGAAAGGTACCGAAAATAGTGTTGCCGATCACCTCTCTAGATTAACCACAGAGGCTGAAGACCTATTTCCAATTGAGGATCATTTGCCTATTGAAAAACTCTACACATTGTCATCCACTCAAGCACCATGGTTTGCAGACATTGCTAATTTTCTTGCTACTGGACAACTGCACCGGACTTGACGTATCAACAAAAGAAGAAATTCTTTCATGATGTAAAGTTCTATTACTGGGATGACTCGTTGCTATTCAAGCACGGAAGTGATGGTTTAATCTGGAGGTGTGTTGTTGAAGAGGAGGTACCAAACATCATTGTTGAATGCGATGCCTCTCCTTATGGAGGACATTTTAGAGGAGAAAAGACTACTGCAAAAATACTTCAAGCTGGTTTCTATTGGCCCACATTATTCAAAGATGTCAATCTATTCGTCAAATCTTGTGATAGGTGCCAAAGAACAGGAGGCATATCCCGCCGTGACGACATGCCACTCAACTCTATCTTAGAGGTTGAGGTTTTCAATGTATGGGGAGTGGACTACATGGGACCATTCCCATCTTCCTGCGTGTATGAATACATTCTTGTTGCTTGTGAATATGTATCTAAGTGGGTTGAAGCCATTCCAACCCAAGCACTGAATGCCAAATCTGTAATTAAGCATTTTCAAAAGATTATATTCCCTCAATTTGGAGTTCTACGTGTCGTTATTTCTGATGGAGGTACACACTTTGCTGGGAAACAATTCAACAATCTCCTCTCTAAGTATGGTGTGACTCATACAATCTCTACGCCCTATCATCCCCAAACATCCAGGCAAGTAGAGATTTCAAATAGGCAACTAAAGAATATTCTTGAAAAGATTGTCTCTAGTTCAAGGAAAGATTGGGCACTAAAGATAGATGATGCATTATGGGCATATCGCACAGCCTACAAAACCATCATTGGGACTACTCCATTCAAGCTTATCTACGGAAAATCATGTCACCTTACGCTCGAATTGGAGCACCGTGCATTGTGGGCAATTAAGTTCTTGAATTTCAACATGAAGAGAGCAGGAGAAAAATGTTTGTTGCAGCTGCAGGAGCTTGAAGAACTTCGTCTTGATGCATATGAGAATGCAAAGTTGTATAAAGAAAGAACAAAATCTTGGCATGATAAAAGAATTCGTAGGAAAGACTTCCAAGAAGGAGATAGAGTATTTTTATTCAACTCTAGATTGAAGCTTTTTCCAAGAAAGTTGAAATCCAAGTGGTCCGGCCCGTTCCTAGTACTCAAGATTTTTCCATATGGGGTTGTAGAACTCCAAGGCAAATATGGAACCTTCAAAGTCAATGGACAATGTTGCAAATTCTACTCTTGCGGAGAAGAAGTGGAGAAAGGAGCTTCTTGCTCCCTCCAAGATGCATGAAGTCTTAGAAGAAGTCTTACTCCAGACTCTAAATGGAGGACCTCGTGGGAGTTGACCCCACATTAGGATAGATTTCTTTTAAGTTGTTCGAGTCAAAAACACTCTTTATTTGTATTAATAAGCCTATCATGGATGAATGTAATAATCTAGACTTGATTTATATTCTATCTGTCATAGTTTACTGTTGACTGACTGCAATTTTCTACAGAAATCGCAAAGTGCACAGCGTGTCTTTTGAATGCACGACGTGCACTTCAATACAAAATAAAACAGAAAGAAGTTCTAAAAACTGACACAGCATGCATCTTCACTTTGCATGTCGTGCACCTGGTATGCGGGATCTATAGAAAAGTTTCTGGAAACTCACATGGCGTGCGTGTTGATAATGCACGCCATGCAACTGGAGATTTGAAGGTCTGGAATTTTTCTAGAAACTGACACGCCGTGCATTATCAACACGCACGGCGTGCATCTGGGAAATAAAAAGTTCGACAACTCTCTGGAAACGTGCACGCCGTGCGTTTAATATCTACACGGTGTGTTACGACCCCGTCTGAGCTTAATTGGTAAACTAGGGTTACCAAGATGATTACATGATTAATTTGACTGATCACTCTTGAAATATAATGAATGATGATAATCCAATGAGAATGTTTAACTATGATAAGAAGTTTAAGTGTTCGTTTGCCTTGAGAATTAGGGTTTGAGAAACATAAACCCTAATCGGCCCAAAATAGGGTTTTGATGATACATGAACACAAAATTTGATAAGTATAGTGTTTCAGTAAATGATTTTTGGTATTTTATGTGTAACTCTGATTTACATAAAATTTGGGTATAATTTGGATATATAAAATGTGAACAACATTGGAAAATATCAGAATTTTTGAAGAATGTTCTGACCTGTTTATTGGTCAAGTTTCAAACTCGACCGATCATATTTCCAGATTTATATAGCAGTGTGGTAATTGAATTTTATCTTTTTATTGGTATATCCAATTGATCTCAAATTTTAACTGTGCTTTAAAAACACAGTTTTAGACACTCTGTTAAATTGGAGTAATTTTTGGATGACTTTTGATCTCTACAGTGAGGGTGTCGGTCGAGTTCTGTGCAGGACAAACTCGACCGAATCTGCTGCAGACTGCAATATAGCAGTGCATTGTTTGATTTTTATTTATTTATTAGTAACTTGAAATGATATGAAATTTTTACTGGAGGTCTAAAACCCCATTATTAATAACATATAAAATTTCCAGAATTTTTGGAGCTTCTGTTAGCTATTCAGTAGGCGAATTACAGAAACTATTGTGAAACTGAATATTCAGCCAATATAATTAAAGTTGAGTGTTGGGTCAATATGCAATTGACCCAAGCAGCTCAAATTGACTTATATGATCGACCACACACACACACAGCTCTCATTCTTCGTCATCCACCCCAGAGAAACGAAAATCTAGAGAGAGAGGGAGAGTTAGGGCTTGAGTGGAGAAAGAGGAGGAATTGCTGACCTAGGGTTTTACAGTCCGAGGAATGATGAAATCAAGTAAGTTTGGATTCTTTGCATAGACTTTTATGGTGAATCTTCTCTCTCATGTCAAGATTCCATCCATGCTCTGATTTGATCCAAGATGATGTCAAAATTTCCTCTTTTCTCACTGTTTCTTCATAATCCCTCATTTTCAAGGTTTCCTAGTTGAAGGGAAGAAGAATTGGGAGATTTGCTAGGGATTTGATATGAGTTCGAGATCCCCTGAGTTGAGCTGCAGTTTTGAGGTGTTTTCACACCTTAGGGTGAGTGGGTTCTTCCTTCAAACAGTGTAATGCTTGAAATTTGATTATAGCATCCAAATCCCTAATTGTTTAGTATGTGATTTTAAACCCTGAATGTCCATTTGTTCTGTGTAGTTGCAATTTGATATGAAATGGGCTCATTCTCTGTTTGAACGACTCTCTGATGATAGAATCATATTAGAAATGTATACAACACATTCTAGAAAGAATGCCTTTCGGATTCATATTGTATGCTGTAATTAGGGTTTAACCTAACTGAGATCTCACTAGAGTTTTAATCTAATTGAAGAGATATCTAGACTTAAACCAAACCTAGGTCTAAATGATCTCAATCAAGCTTAAGGCTATCATATTTCAATATCTAAAACCCTTGGGATTCGTCATTAACTCTATGACTTTGATTTCACTAGTTTAAGCTCAAATGACCTGTGCCACGGCCGTGGGGTGACACCACGACCGTGTTGGAGCAAACCCTAATTGAACACTTAAAGATCAAAGTTAAATAAAGAGGACTAGTAATCCTATAAGTGGTTAGGATGTAACTCATGGGATATCTTAATTGAATTTTATTCTTGTTACACGATATCTCAGTGAATGGTATGGAAAACCTAAATTTAGTTAAATTTCCATGGTTTCATATCTATATTGATTGTATATGATTTGTTGGAAACAATATTTATTTAGTGAATGCTTATATCCTATGAAATCCTTATGAGAGCCATGTGACAAGTGAATGAGGCAAATGAAAAGGTGAATGAGGCGAATGAAACCCTAAGGGTAGGGTGTTAGTATGTGATGAATGAATAAGGCAAATGAAACCCTAAGGATAGGGTGTTCAATGAATCATGTTATGGTGATATGAAAGGTCTCGATATGAGATGTGGTGATGCTTAACTGTTGAATTGTATGTTTCTAGTGCATTTAACTTTATATGCTTGTTCTCTCTGAGTTGATATCTACATACTGCAGGGCTTCTTATTTTCAATACATATCTCGTAAATTGCAGGTGATGAGATATGACATGCCCTAGAAAGGGATGTTACTGAGACATGATATATGTTGAATACATGAGTTATGATGTTTCTTATGATATGATATGGCAGGCCGTGTGAGCCTTGTGAGAAATGTTAAATGAGTTATGATTTCTGTCTAAAATGTACCCATAATGTTAATGTTAAACTTAGGTGCCCTGAACACCGTAGAACCCCTTTGAGAGGTCTGCACCTTAGGGGTGAAACTCGTGTCCAACATCAACCGGTTGAGTAATTCTGGTGGCACGAGGACAGAAGGGTTATCCAACACCAACCGGTTGAGTAATTCTGGTGGTAACCCAGTGTTGACTCCCTGCGCCTGTGTACTCAGGTTAGAGGAGGAGTCTAGAGTACACTCTTTTAAGAGTGCAGTGAGGCCCTTGTGAGCCTGAGGCCCTTGAGCACTTGAGAGTCCTATGCAGACCAGGACGAGAAGTCAGACTTAGCATTTCCCGGGTGTGTCGCTAAGTCTTGTACGGTGTGGTCGTAGTGCACTGTGAGTCTCTTATGCAGAGTACACTGCATAAGATCAGGGCATAAGTTAAAATATGATCATATAGGTTCACAGAGTTCCTTATAAATGAAAGAGTTAAGGAAGACTAGAGAATAGTCTTCTAGTAGTTATTCTTTGGATGCAATATTTACATTCTTTGTTATTTCAATTATATTGTTTTAGAACTGCTCAGTGTAGTATTTATTGTTGTTAAATTTCATATCGTTTACTCAAAGTTATATCTGTAATCACATTAGTGCCTTAGACTGTTTCTTTGAAGTACTCATTCACTGAGCGAGTAGGCTCACCCCTCTACTCAAACATTTTAGGGTTAACCGCGTGGACTTGAAGATGGTCAGAGCATCAGTGTAGATCTTCCACAAGAGTTAAGTACAAGATTAGTTGAGTCAGTCGGTCCTTGTCACTCTAGGTCCTCAGTAAGAGATAAGAGAGAGAGTTGTAATTACGATGTGTAATATTATTCCTTTTTTGAAATTGTATGCTAATTAGTAGGTCTTATGTGCATAAGGTGTAAGAGACATCATGAATGTTTATACATGTATCTTTGCTATTAAAGTATGATTAGTAAAAGAAATGTTTAGATTCCCTTGTTAAAATGATTTATGTGGTTCAATGCAAAGAAACAAGAGTTAAAAAAAAGGTTAAGGGTGTTCTTTGTTTTACATATAAATCCTATCTTATGCCCTAATCTCATGATTTGAGGAAATTGTGAGATCGGGGTGTAACACGGTGTGTACCTAGTCTTCGAGAATTTCTGTAAAATTTCTAGAAATAGACACGGTGTGCATATTTTCAGTGCACGTCGTGCACCTGGGCGATGGAATTCTATAAACTTCCTGGAAACTTGCACGGCGTGCATTTCCAAAACGCATGTTGTGCACTTTCTAGTAAATTTTAGACAAAAAGGGCCAGAGTGCACGACCTAATCACTCCAACCCTAGAGCCATGCACCCCGACCCTTACAGTCGTGCAGCCACCGCCGACCGGAGCCAGAGTGGACACACGACATTCCAGCAGTTGTGCACACCTTCGTCTTCTTCCTCTAGCTACACACCACCGCTGTATTCTTCTCCATCTGGTTGCTTCCCGGTGCTCCAGCATCCAGCCACCCTTAACTCGCCTCCAGCTGCGCCGTCTTCTACTAGCTCGGCACAGCAGCAACAGCAACCACCACCCTTTCTACCCGCAGAGTTTCCACCGTGCTTCTCCAAGCTAGCAGTCGTGCAACCGTCATCGCCGTCTTCCACATCTGCAAATCACCGCCATCTTCTACTAGCCTGGCTGCGCCAACAGTAGCTCCAACACCCAGTCGCTAGCTACCTTACCATGAAAGGTTGATCTTTTCTTCTTATGGTGTTTGGTGCAAAATGAGCAAATAAGTTCGGGCTACTACATTGTCAACAAGCTTCTTGACACGAAAAAGCAAAAGAAAAGGGAGGCAGGTGGCATTATGTGTGGCGGGCTAATAAGCATCCTTGCTATGCAGCTGGGTTTAGATTTGGGTTCCCTAGAACCTGCACCGGGGAAGAACCTTGCTGATATCAACTATCTCATCTCTTATGGTCTGATCTCCAGACATGGAAACATCACATCAAAGTTCAAGGTTTTTATCACAAAGAAGCAGTTCATCACCATCCCTAATGCATGTCATAATGACATCAAGAACAAGGCTACTTGGAAGGTAGAGCTACAACCAGAGACTAATGAGGAGACACCCACCCGGGGTGCTAGCAGCTCTACACCAGGGCCTACACCAGGAGCCCCTACGCCTCTGCCACCGTCCACTAGTACTCAGACAGAGTACAGTTGGACAATGCCAGACATTCAGCACCTTTACGGCTACGTGCAGTGGAGATTTGATCACATGGACACCCACCTAGACCAGATGGGCGCGCAGTACGACACCTGATTTGACCATTTGAGTGCACAGTACTCGACTATGTACGACATAGTCAACAGGACGGATGCATGGCACATCTTGCAAGGCCACTACCCTACACCGCAGTCTTTCCAGTCCCCCCCCCCCCCGCCAAGAGACCACAGTTCCAGAAGTTGCGCAGCACCAGGACCAGCAGCAGCAGTAGCAGTAGCCAGACTCATCCGCCACGCCTATGGACATCCCTGACATCATTAGTCAGTTCTTCCCTGAGCAGGGAGGCGGCGGATCATTTTTTTGATCTCTTCATGACAGTTATCCGGTTGTGAACTCCATAAGTTCAATTAAAGTAGTGAGGACACTACTGATATCAGGCTTAGGGGGGAGCAACCAGATGGATGGTATCCTAGTTCTTTTAGCTTTTGTTTTTTCATGTTATTTGCTTCTTGTCACTTGGTTTTGTTTGTGTTCACTTTTTAGTTGTTGTTTTCAATTCTTCTCTTCTTGTGGCAAGTCTAGTATGATATGAGGTTTATCTTTTATATGTGGATAGAACTCCTATGCTTAACTGTTTGTCCTCTTTTGATGAGAAATATCATTTGAAGAAATTGTAAAAGGCATGCATTAATCAAATGAAACCTTTTGGCCATCAACATGTGCTTAACTCTGGTTTATGCTTCTAGCCTGAACATTCATCTTTCACATACTTGATTGCTTAAAACATGTAATGGTTTCTATTTTTGTGAGTAAATCAACTTTACAACATCATTTAAAATATGGGATGACCTTGCCAAGCTCTTAGTGCATTTGCAACCACTCTTTCAATGAAAAATTTTCAAAACAAATGAATGAAATCTAGCTAATGTTGCAATTTAGTTGACTCTCCTATGTTTTGGAAAAATTTAAAAAAACTCTTATACCCCATTAAAGATGGCTAAACTACCCACATATCATGCTAGCCTAGTGTAAGTCCGATCTGGCCACGATGGTTAGGAGGTATGTCTTAAAAGAGGGTAAAATACCCCAATCGACATTCCACGTGTGCATAAGCCTACATTAGCAGCCGAGTGTCAGAACCCATAATCCATTGTCATTTTTTTTTTGGGAAGAGAATGAGAGTACAGCAAAAATTGTCAATTTTTAACTAAGATTTCAACTTTTGTATCCATAATAGTTGAGAGTTTGAGTTGCACATCCACTAATTGTTTGGCTTGGTCATCCAAATTCTACCTAGTGTTGTTTAATTGATTGATTCATTAAATTGAAACCACCCCTGTTGAACTAAAAATCTCTTTCTTGGGTGTTTGAGTTGAATTGATGGCTATGAGCATAAATATGTTGATCATGGTTGGTTTGGTTTTATACACATCTTTCATTTCATTTGATCTATTCATGATCTTGACAATTCTTCATTTATATTTCTATGCTCTTCTTGCTTGAGGACAAGCAATGGTTTAAGCTTAGGGGGATTTGTTGTGTGAATTATATATCATCTTTTCACATGTTATCACACACAAATTTGGTTCTTTCTGATATAATTCAGTCTCTTTCATATTAGTTTTGCCATCTTTTTGTTATTCTACTTATCCCATAACTTGTATTGTAAATTTGCCACAAAAAGAACTAAATTCGGATTTTATTTCTACTGAAACAGAAGAATGCATGGCGTGCAACTCAGACGCACGGCGTGCACCATTCCAGAGAAAGACTGATTCGCTGAAATAGTAGAATGCACGGCGTGCACGGAGAAAACGCATGGCGTGCGAGTTTCCAGAGAAAAATCGGTTCGTTCAGCCAGAAGAATGCATGGCGTGCACGGAGAAAATGCACGGCATGCGAGTTTCCAGAAGTGCACAGAAGGACGAACGCACGGCATGCACATCGATGCACGGCGTGCACCTGGAACGCAAACCGTTAAAGAAATGTTCTGGAAAGTCACACTGCGTGCATATCCTCAGCGCACGCCGTGCACAGATCATCCCGAAGAAAACTGCACTGCAGGTGCACGGCGTGCACCCAAAATGCACGGCGTGCACCTGGCAATTTTAGAAATTAAAAAATTCAGAATACAATTTTAAAACAAAGAGGGAAGCCAAGGGACAGTTACGTTCGGTCATTTGAAGAGTTTCTCTTATCCCAGAGCCAGAGGAGAGAAGAGGAAGGTGAATTTGGAGGGATCCAAAGTGGTTTCTTGCATAAAGAGACCATTTCTTCTTCTCCACTTCTCCATTGTCTTCTTCAAGGTGCAGCCAAACTTCCCCAACTCTGAGCAGCTTCTTGGGAGAGGAGTTAGTTCGTCTTGGAGCAGCTAAAGAAGGGGAATTTTATCCTCAAGCCGGAATTCTTGCTTCTTGTGGTTACATCTTCAGTTCTCTTTGTCTTTTCCTCTCTAAACCATGTCTAGAACTGAAATTTCTGTAGCAAATCTACTGTACACCATTATGGATGAGTAGACTCCTTTTTCTTGGGCATGGGAGAGGAGCTCCCATGTCATAGCATGTATAGAACAAGTAATTTCGTACTAAATGCATTTGTTTCTTGTTTCATTACCATGAAAGTGTCGGTTTACTCTTTTTCTTGCATGTATTGTTGGCCACCTTATGTGCATATTTTCTGCCTTCTTGCTTAGTTTAAGAAGACAAGTAGGAATGTATGGAGGTGCTCTTCTTGTCAACTCTTCTTCTTCTACGAGAGTAGAGAGGAATGAGTTGAGGAACTGTTTGTGATCATAAATGAAATTCATACACGAGAGTGTTGTTTTGAGTTATGATCGTTGCATTTACACCGGGAGGTGAAATGTAACACAACTTTTCCTTGAAACATGATCTTATGTCTGTTTAGATTATTTTGTTCTCTTGATTTCTATGATATGTGAATGAAATCCTAATGTCCAAGATTCCTAAACTTTCTAAAATTGAACTTCTTTTGTGGTTCTTACTTGCTAATTAGAATTTGTAATTCCTATAGTGAAAATCTGAATTTTATGTTTTTAGACGAATCTTCTCTACTCTTTAATATCGGTATAGATTGTTGAACTTTAGTACTATTGTGCTCAATTAAGTTATCTAAGCTCCTTGTGTTCGACCTTGACTATACTACCTCAGTATACTTGTGGAGTTTGGTTAAGTTGAGTAAACTATCCTTTACTTGGATTGAAACTCGTTAGTGTAAACAACCAACATCAAGTTAACGATCCCAGCCACCAGATCATATATGGATGTCTGAGATTGCCCGTGTAGGCCCAACCCAACCCAAAGGGGCGTGACACAGTCTAACTTAGGCAAAATCTTTTAAACTTGTTCTATGAATCCTCAAAATACACATTATTTCACAAATTTCAAACCTTAATAACTTCCTCTAGGAACATCCAATTGCCACCAAATTTGAACCATACCTTTACTACATCTCAAGCTACGTTCTACTCAAATTTTGTGACAAAACTCAACTATTAGACCATTCAATTAAATTCCTCAAAATGGCATAAACTTATGATCCAAATCATTATGTAAACCTCAATCAACACTCCAACTTCACTAGAACACTTGGGATTCTCAAAACAACTCACCATGTATGACTTCACTTGTGTCATTGGACATTTTTTATTCCAAAAGTCCACTCCATTACATCCTACACACCTTAAAAGAAATTCCATCCTCGAAATTAAGCCAGAAAATCCACTTTGTCACATCATATACATCTTAAAAGAACTTTCGTCCTCGAAAGTAAACCATACTCATACTTCCATGGAAAACCTAATCTTTCCTTCATCCATGTCGGGCACCACTTTAGGTGCAACATATCCACAAAGGTTACCTAGAACCATGTATCCAAAGCACTATTCAGGGGGGGGGCTACAACCATCTTGGGTGCATAAACACTACATTCAAGGTTGAACTCAAAGTTTAGAATCTTAGGTTATGTCATTACATATCTCATATTCTAGGGTTGCATCCTTATCTTTACCCATACATAAGGGTTCCCACATCATATTAACATTTTCTAAAGGAGTTAGCCACATCAACCCATTATATCAAGGTGTCATCAACATTTCATTGAGCTAATTGTTAGAACATGTCCAACATTAACATATTCCTTTTAGGAGGGATTTAAATGTAATTAACCCAATTTATCCATATAGATCATATCAAGGTATCATAAAAGTTTCTAACTATCAAACTATATTTCATCTTTATTAAGCACTAAGATTAACACCTCAGGTAACATGTTTCATTCATATGATCTTGTTTCATTTCTCATAATAATTGTAACATTTACTAATGATTTATCATAAGATTAACCAACCATATCACATTATCATCATTATTTATGTATATGGTTAACCATTTATACATTGAGATCTATTAACCCATTTCTAGATTTCCATCGTATCATGTCTATATATCTCATCTCGAGATTAGATCACATCTTGCATATATTATATCATGGTTGTGCTAACAGACTTATACAAGTGGCTCGTGAAACATGTATCAAAACTTTATATAGTCCAAATGAGGTTCCTCTAACCCATACCATGAGGGTAGTACCATGCTCAGTCTCTCTGTGCTAACTCAACTCTATGAGTATCTCATATGCATATACTTTATCTTTCCTCTCTTAGTCTAGGGTTCTCGGATTACCTCATTGGCACTGGTGATAGCTTTACAAGCTCTAGCCACATAGGCACAAACCAAAACATGCTATGCTATACTCTTCATAGGTCGCTACCCATGAGTTATGCTTACACAAAACTCTCTTATCAACATAACCACTAGATTCCTACAAGGAACCACCAACCCGAGCATGAGGCTTCAAAGAAAGTAAAACATATACCTCCTCTAGGGTCTTCGGACTCTCTTTCCCTCGCCTAGATGGTAGGTTCTCATATTCTTATTCACATACACATATATAACCAACGTCTCTCTATCTCGAGGGTTTTGGTCTTCCCAAGGACATCTAGGGTTCAACAAGACTATAGGAATCATGCATAAAGTGACTCAACTCAATCACTCAGGAGTATTCTAGTTTAGGACATATCATATCACATATCTCATAATTCTCATATCTTGGAGTTTAGGTTCTCTAACCTTCTCCCAATGGGTCTCACTCTCTCTGGAGTTAACCCTAAAACTGGTCCCAACACTAGAGGTCCTCCTTTGTAAAAGAGCTTGAGGCTCAGTTTGATCCACATCCTTATCTTAACTTAACATATCTTATCTCATAAAAGCCTATTTACTTGCATCATCAAAACTTATCTCAAATCCTCAAAACTGAACTTACATCCTCAAAGACAAACATAGATCAACACAACCATATTATATCATCTATATAAGACTTACATCATATCATCAAAACTTATTCTATCTATTCCATCTATCATATATATCTCAAAAAGGCTCTAGACATCTAATATAGAACTACTCTCTCTTCTAGACTGATGTCATACATTTTCACTTTGGTTGCATGACCACCTCCTACTCGTACACATGTGGGGACACATTTTTGTAATATATATATATAATAAAATATTATATAGTTTTTCTCTGATAAAACATACGTCAGAGAAAACTATCAAGGTTCGATCCAATTGGAATCCAAAACCAACTCTAAAAAATGAGTGCCCCACACATAGTAGAGAGTCCAATGTCATGAAAACTAGTGAAAAGGGTGAGAACATGGTGTAGACTAGTGTAGCTACTCTAGACAATGTGCGCAATATGTCTAGGGTTTCTCTTCCCTTGATGCACGCCATTTCTAAATAGTGCAACGTCCCATACCGCTGCACTACAAGGAAAGAACGACATCTAAGGACCTATTATACAACAAGCACTAGTCTAGACCTAGTTCTCTGACATCTAGGTGCTAACCTAGAGGCTAGGTCATATGTAGCCTCTAAAAGATGACTAATATAACCCTAAAACTTATTAAGTTCAAGGTTCTTTAGTTTTGTGCTGCATGATGAGCAAATGTCAGGCTTTGCTATTGTTCATGCTCTGATACCACTTGAGGCGTCCCAGGATTTTCTAAACCTTAACCTGATGTGTAATGTTCAAATTGAAACCTCACCTCAGTGAGAATTCCAATTTAAACACCACACACTAGGCTAAGAAGAAGAAAATCAAGGGAGTCAGAAGGAAACAATCAGTAGCACATGTACGTGAACAATAATAAAACCATACAACATATGTTCACCATTCAACATATAATTACAACATGAATTATTACAACATTTGATATTACATATTGAACAACAAACTTATACATATACATGTACTACCACTAAACTATAGGATCTTAGGACAACAGGTCCAATTGTACATCATCTCGCCATACAACTCACAACTATCCTTGATCTTCAAAAGCATATGTCCACAACCTAAACAAGAGATTACATGTGGTACACGTCAGCACAATATTCAAGAGCATTGTACTGACTACGCCTATGTGTCTTTTATATACCTCTCATCATATCTTGGCAATAAGATAAAACTAATATACTTGGCAGTAACAGAAGAATATAAGAAAATTATATACTTGCACAAAGATATTCATTAACAAAAGATAACACATATTTTAAGCATATTTTCCATTATATATCCATGCATTTGCTACCTGAGGGAATAATGCATCATCTCAGATACCAAAGAGTATGAGATGTAAGGCCTTATGATCTACTACCAAAGAGTTAGATCATTGTACAATGTGATCTACTACCAAAGAGAATGATCACTTTCCAGCACTATGCTACCAAAGAGAATAAGTGCTTTCATATAATGGAACATATATATTATGTTCGATGTGTTCATAATACTAAGTATGGAAAATCAAGCAACATATTATACAAGAACAATCATTTTAACCAATACCATATGCCAAGTATTTACTACCATATAAGACAAGCATGTTGTATAATAAGCCAAATAAGAGGTAATGGTGTACCTTTCAAAGAGATAGATCATTCTAATCACATATTCCTCATGTCATCTATATCTTTGTTAAACCTGATCAAGAAAAGATCATATACTATCATCAGGTTCTCATCATCTTACATCTCGTCTTACCCTAATTGTGTTCATATTAGGGTTTCACTTAGTTCATTAGGATATGTGCATCATTACTTGCATTCTTGTCTTAGATTTGTCTTACTGATGTTATTTTCCCAGATTATGGTTTATCATCTGAACATTAGGTTCCATATCCTTTTTGTGCACATATTAATCCCAGTTTGTATACATTATTCAAATTAGGGTTACAACCCATGTATTAAGGGTCAACTTCATATATCATGGATTTTGTGTATGAAACTGATCTCAAATTACATATTATCTTCCAATTACTGATATGAGGGTTTTTAGTGAATTTCATCATTTATTGAGCATGTATGCATTTATTACATTTTATTTAGGGTTATTAGCCCGAGATAGCCATTCTAAGAAAATTGCATAATTTCATGCATCAACATGACCATATCGGACATCATATGCATTGTAAACATAGTTATGGACTTACTGACATGTTATCATAATTTTAGAACATTGTTTGATATTTATTATCCATTAAACAAGCATTATACATCTTACATGATATCACTATTATTAATGCATTAAAATGTTGATATTATGATTCTATTGTATTCTATTCATTTTTTTGAGAAATTAGGTACCTTATTTGTATTTTTTGATCAACAATATATTTACTACGAATTATCTAAGATTTTAGTATTTTTTGGGATTTACCTTTTCCTGGCCAATAGCCCGCCGACACGTGGCTCTAGGGCCGCGCAGCTCCTTTGCTTGCTGAGTTGGGGTGGTTCGTGTTTGGTCTAGTCCAGTTCAAGGCTACAGACTCGGTTCAGGTGGGTTGAATGGGAGTCGGACCGGTCCGCTTTCCCCTCTCTTTCACGATCTCGCCCGACTTAGGACTCTGCTGCGTGAATCGGGGACAGAGCGGCCATTGTCGGCTTGTCTCCGGCGAGCGATCAGTACCACTAAGTCCTCCTTCATTGACTCCTTCTACATCCATTAGCCTTGCATCACCTTCCAGTCCTCCAAGACTACTCAGCTCTTCATATTTGCCTCTGTATCTATGCCAGAGCATATTCGCCGTTGCTAGCCTCCAGTGCAGCGGAGAAAAGAGGTAAAATACCTCTTGCTACAAGAGCTCTAATCCAACACTTGCATAAGCACCGCATGACCTCGAGGAAGTCATAGGTAGTCTGCATCCTCAGAAAGAGGTGCTTCACACACTCCGACGAGCTCCATCTTTGTTGTTGGAGAAACTGGGTTTGTCAGCCACCTTACTTCCGCTGAAGCATGTTGTGAGATCGGCATTCAACTCCTCAAACCAAAAGCTTCATTTTACCCTTCCTTTCTCTCCTCTGCGAGCCCATCCATGTCCTTCATTCATAGCGAGAAGCTCTACGAACAAGCCTCTGAGCTTCATCTTCAAGCTCCATCCAACTAGGGTTGGTCAACCAGGTAACCACCATTGCAGGTCACACAAGTGCCTGTACTCATCTCCTCATACTCCAATCTCCCTTTTTGTCTGCACATCTTCCTCTGATCCCATCTGTTATGACCCACTCCCTGATTAACTAATAAATATCTCGAATTACGTGAAAACACCTCAATTAGTGTTGAGTATCAAATTAAATATCATGATAATCAAATAAGTAAATATGTGAATCAATAGTTGAGTTTGAATCACCTGAGGCGACTAATGATATCAATGTTGATTAATTAGTTAATTAAGTTGAGTTGAGTACTCACTGTTGCAATTAAGTGACTTGACCAGTTGTAACAAGCTAGTTAAAATAATTTTATGCCCTGGGATGATAGAGAATCTCGTGCTTGAGAGTTTGCAAGAAGAATCATTTGAATCCGACCTTCAGGTCATGAATTACGAGTTTTTGGAGCTTTAAGGGACTGGATTGTAATTTCGGATAGTTGGTGGGCAAATTGCATTCCGCCCCCTAGCCCTTTCTCGCTTATTACTTATCTTCTTCTTCCCGATTGAAACAGAGAACCGACAGAAGCGGTGCCGATAGAACAACAGAAAGGGGGGGGGATCGCGTGGGCGATTTGGGTGCCCATAGCTCCGCCACCTTCTCCACCCTTCCTCCACCCTTCTTTCCTCCTCATCCTCACCATAGAGGCGCCTCGGCCTGCAGCCCGACCTGCTACACAGAGCAGCGCCGGCCAGTAGCCGCAACAGCGGCCAGGGGCAGCTGGGCGCGAGCTAGCACTTGGAACCGGTGCCTTCGACTTCGACCAAGAGCCGTGCAAGAATCCGTAGCCCCAGCTCAAGCTTTAGCTATCAACTGAGCTCTCCCATCCATCCGTGCGTGAGATTGTCACCTGCTGCTTGCAGCAGGTCTGAGCCAGAAGCAGTTGGCATGAGAAGCACCTCCAAAACAACACCTTCAACTCGGCCGTGGTGCCAAAGCATGAATCTGCCACCTTCCAGCCAAAATCATCAACCAATCGAGTTCCCTTTTCAACTTGCACATGAAACAGGTTCGCATCCAGGCTATGCCAAGGTAGAAGAAGACCTGCGTGTGCCTGAAAACTGGTCTCTGGACGCATTGTTAGACGAATCCAGACGTTTTGAACCACGGTGAGTAGCATTTCATTCATCTATCACAATTTAACTCGATAAAACGGGCGATTATAGTTCGATCTAGTTTGACGCAGTTTTCAGCGTATACCCGGGTGTCGGGCAGTGCCAGCACCGTTAAATTACCAAATCACGCGTTTTAATTATTAACGTTTGTACATCGTTAATTAGCAATTGTTGTGTGTGAATTAGAGTAGTAAAACCACACGATCAATCGAAACCAAATTACTCGATTAAATGGTGAAATAGTAGCGCACGACCACATTCTGGACAGTTTGGATATAAACTCGGGCTATATGATTTTTAATAAATTAATTGAGCATGATTTTAAAGAAATGACGACGATGTGAAAAATATCAAAGAAAACCTAGATGCACGTTCTAGGTCGTAGTTAATTTAAATGATTTAATATTTTTTTTCAAATTGACACGCTTCTCAAGGACATCAGTAGAAGTTCCTAATTATTAATAATAATTTGTGTTATGATACGTAATTAACTCTTGATTGAGTTAAGTGATGCACAAACGAGGATTTGGGTTAATGTGCACGTTTTTCGAGAATTTTAGAAAATTGATAATTGTTGAGTATGATTCTTATATGTGGAGTAAATTTCTTTAATTTGTGCAATAAGATGTTCAATTGCGTAAATTCGCTATGTATGTGCCAAATTGAAATAAGTTGGGTTATTTATGCATTTCTAATTTGTCTGAATGCATGGTATGAGAATTTCTCAGAAATTACAAGGATTTAAAATATATTGCTCTGTCAGTTTAGAATGACAGTGTATTGTGATCTGATATAAAATCAGTAAATGTGATATTCATGTTTAAATGGTTATATGTTAATAAGTTAATAGACTTAGGTGCCCTAACACCGTAGAACCCCTTTGACAGATCTGCTTCTTAGGGGTGAAACTCGTGTTGCAACATTATCCGTGCGATGTCATGGAGACACGAGGACAGAGAGGCAGTGTCCAACAACAACGCGTGCGGAGTCACGGTGGCACTGGAGGAAAATGGGGGTTATTCAACATCATCCGTGCTTGTGTCACGGAGGTAACCCGGTGAGACTCTTCGCCTGTGTACTCAGGTTTGTCAGGAGGAGTCTGGAGCACACGTGGTTGTGCAGCACACGTGGTTGTGCATTGAGGCCGTGGAGCCTAGGGTCCTGTAGCAGAACAGGGCTGGCGTCAGACTTAGCATTTCCCGGGTGTGTCGCTAAGTCTTGTACGGTGGGATCATAGCATGAACTTGCTACGGATCTTCATATGCAGAGTACACTGTATATGATTAGGGCTTAATAATAATATAAATTGGTACTCATATAGGATCACAGTAAATTAAAGTATTCGAACTTTTGTGCTATTTCTTTATATCTGTTTATCTGTTCAAATTATCTGTTAATGCATGGAAATGTGATTATATTCTGTAAATCTGTTATGTTATTAGAACTGCCTTACTTAGTTCTGCATTTATGTTTAATTTCAATTTATAAACCTGATGAGTTGTTTAGTGATAGCTAAGTGAAATACTATTCACTGAGCGAGTAGGCTCATACCTCTACTCAAAACATTTTCAGGTTATCATCAGCAGCAAGAAATCAGAAGGATCGATTTATCCTTACGCCTAGTCGATAGAAGGTTCGTAGTTAGTAGTTAGAGGTCTCTTAGTCCTTTCCCCTCGATCTTTGGGACAAGGTGTGAGTGAGAGAGAGAGAATGTGTATAAAGATGTAAATTAACTATTATGCTTAATTTTATGTCGAATAATGTAATATGCTGTAACCTCTGTTTATATTGCTAGTCAGTTTAATAAAGATGCTTTTGCAGTTGTTTAGTTTTATTTTACAGCGTAAATCAGATTATCGTATTAATCTCTTTGAATGTATTTAAAAGTAAAGAGTGGTTGGCTTATGTGTAAATCCCATCCTGTCGCGTCCTAATCTCGTGGTTTGTGATTAATGTGAGATTGGGGCGTGACAACTTTTGGTATCAGAGCTTTGGTTTGAATACATAGTTACTCAAGGTCAGGGGACGATAAGAGACCAATAGGATTAAGGTTTAGGTGTCTTTCTTCTATCTGTAATTTTCTAACAGGAAGTATTCTGTTATAATATTGCAGATAGCAGGAAGAGGATGTGGTCACGAGAATCAAGTAATGAGCTTAAGATGAGTCGTTAAGAATCACTAAGGTCAAAGAATAAGGTTATAAGTAAGGCGAATAATGAATGATGTGTTTTAGCTCTGGAAGGTCTGAGTGTTTAGATACCCTGGCCAGGTGTCTGAATACTTAGATTGACCAGTATCAAGCTACTCTGTCTGTTCTTCTCTGGATGCCCTGGCCAGGTATGCAGAGGAAGGATAGGCTAGAGAGAAAACCCTAGAAATCTTAGGGTTAAGAAATCAGAAATTTATGTAGGAGTAAGAGGTTAATTAAAGGATGTGATATAACTCCTACTTTATATTGCTTATTGATTAAAGATCATTAGAAACACTCTTATATGCATGAATTTAGACTTTCAGTTTGTACAATAAGTATGATTCTTTTATATTGTTGTGACATGAAGTGAATTGTTTAATGTTTGTTTTCTTTGTATTAAAGTAGACCCAAAGTTATGTATAAGTAAGTTTCCCTAAGTGGATATTCTTTCCACATGTTTAAGGTTAATAGGGGTTGATTAATCTCAAGTAGCTCTTGGCTTCAGGACTACAGGTTCGGCCTGGTCCGGCTGGCAGGATGCGTTACTGGGATCTAATGACTCCTATTAACAGTAATATAAGAATAGACTCTGGATGATTTAGACCCATAATATAGTGAGAATGTATATACACTAGAATGTTTTAACTAAGATAAGAAGTCTAAATGTTCTTTAATCTTGAGAATTAGGGCTTGAGAAGCATAGACCCTAATCGGCCCAAAATAGGGTTTTAATGATACATAAATACAAATTTGACAAGTAAAGTGTTTTAGTAAATGATTTTTAGTATCTTATGTGTAACTCTAATTTGGCTAAAATTGGGATATGATTTGGATATATAAAATGTGAACAACATTAGAAGATATCAGAATTTTTGAAGAATGTTCTGACCTGTTTATCGGCTGAGTTTCAAAACTCGACCGATCACATTTTCAGATTTATATAGCAGTGTTGTAATTGAATTTTATCTTTTTATTGGTATATCCAATTGATCTCAAATTTTAACTATGTTTGAAAATCACAAATTTTAGACACTCTATTAATTTGGCGTAATTTTTGGATGACTTTTGATCTCTACAGTAAGGTGTCGGTCGAGTTGCAACTCGACCGAATCTGCTGCAGACTGCTATATAGCAGCGTACTGTTTGATTTTTAATTAATTATTGGTAACTTGAAATGATCCCAAATTTTTACTGGAGGTCTAAAACTTCATTAGGTATAACATATAAAATTTTCAGAATTTTTGGAGCTTCTGTTAGCCATTTAATAAACGAATTACAGAAATTATTGTGAAAACTGAATTTTCAGCCAATATATTAAAGTTGAGTGTTGGGTTAATATGTTATTGACCCAAGCAACTCAATTTGATCAATATGATTGACCACACACACATACAATAATGCTATGTTATTAATAAGGACCAAACCCTAGAATGATTAAAGTTGTAGTAGTTTAAGGGATATCATTAGTGATGTAACCTTGAATACTAGTAACCTTGTAAATAAGACCTTGAGATTTGTTCTATGTAATGTAATCTGGTAGTGATAGTGAACTAGGGTTTTAAAGTAGATAATCTGAACGGTACATGAGCAATATGTAATGACTTACAGAAAAAGGTAAAACATAAACCTAAAATGTAACTATATGAAAGTAGCATAGAAATCGGAGTATTACCCGATATATGATCTGCAGAAAGTTGATGTAGTTCATGTTTTTAAGACATGGCGTCACTATATTTATGATGTGACAATAGATCACCACCCTGGTAAAGAGAATGTGGTGGATGATGTTTCCAGCAGAAAGTCAAGTTCAACAGCCAATGCATTCTCTATGACAGGTTTCAATAGAGACCTGCTAGTAAAAATGTGGAAGTTGAACTTAAACTTAGGGGTAATAACACAGAATGATTTGATTGTACAGATGTAAGTTAAGCTTACTTTTTGTGATCAAATCAAGAAACTATAAAAGGGTGATAGTGACTTAAGCCATACCATGCATGACCTGATAGGAGGAAAAGAGACTAGAGTTTAAGTTTTTAGATGATAAGATGTTGTTTTAGCATGATATGTTGTGTGTATCTCGAGATAGAGTAAAATTCTTTTAAGGGGAAAAGCCTGAAAGAAAAGATTCTTATGGAAGTGTATGTATTGATGTATGCTATGTTTTCAAGAAAACACTAAGATGTATATGAATTCCAAGAAGTTAAAATGGATGGTCAGATATGCAGAAGGACGTAACTGAGTACGTGGTTAGAAGTAGTGTGTACCAGTAGGTTAAGGCTGAACCCTAGAAATCTACAACTACCTTCTAATCTTTTTCTGTGCCTGAATAGAAATGGGAATATATCACAATGGATTTTGTGGTAAGGTTACCCAGGACACCTAGAGGTTATGACTCGATATGAATGATTGTGGATAGACTAATTTAGTCTGCTCACTTTCTTCATATTAAGTCAACCCTTGATGTCTTGATACATGACTAAGATATACATGGATGAAATAGTTAGATTGCCTGGTAATCCAGTTTCAATCATATCTTATTGAGATCCTAAGTTCACATCTAGGTTGTGGAAACAGTTGCATCGTGCTTCGGGCACAAAGATAAGATTCAGTACAACCTTTTTACTCACATACGGATGGTCAGTATGAGAGAACCATTCAGACTCTTAAGGACATGCTGAGAGCATATGTTATGCGTCTCAGTGAAAGTTGGGAAGAACATTTAAGTCTTATAGAGTTTGCTCAGTGTGAATGTTGAGTTTAGAAATACACAACTGATAATGGTTCGGTTTGAATATAAACCCAGGCAAAACAAATTTGGTAAATCATCAGGTGCATGATTTCAAGCTAGCAAGACAGCATTAAAATACGTAAATAAACTTGGTTGCATGCTTCCTGTTATGTTAATGTGTATGACTTAAAATTTACATGAATCGTTTCTCTGAGATATTATCAGAATTTCTCAAGTACTATTAAATATTTGTGATATGATACGTAAATAACTCTGAACTGAGTTATGTGATGCATAAACCAGGATTTGGGGTTAATATGCACGTACTTCGAGAAATTTCAGATAATAGATAAATAGTACAGATGGTTTATTATATGTGAAGTAAATTACACTTATCGGTGTAATAAGATTTTCAATTACATGAAATTCAGTATGTTTGTGCCAAAATTGATTTGAGTTTGGAATACTTATGAATTTTTAATTTGTCTGCATGTAAGATATAAAGATTACTCAGTAATTACAATGATTTTGAATATACTGCTGTGCCAGTTCTATAATGATACCGTATCGTGATTTGAATTGCAATCAAACATGTGAGATAATGGAAACCCTAAGAGTAGGGTGTTGCCATGTGATTAGTGAATGAGATAACCCTAAGAGTAGGGTGTTGGCATGTGATGAATGAATAAGGCAAATGAAACCCTGAGGATAGGGTGTACGATGAATCAAGTATTTTGATATCAGTTTTCATTATGAGATGTGATGATGTTTAACAGTTAAATTACATGATTTTATTTTAGTACCAAATTGACATACATTCTGTTTATTTAAGAATCTTAGTTTGTCTGCATGAATAGTATAATAATTTCTTGGTAATTATCATAAATTGAGATACTATCATAACAGTTTTGGAAAGACAATGTTTTGTGGGTCGATCTGGAATCAGATCAGATGTGTCCTAGGTTGAGGGACCAATACCGATAGTTGATCAGAGGATCAAAAGTTCAAGTATTCGCGAGATACCTTTAGTGAGGGTTTTATGAAGGAACCATAACATAGAAGAAGCCATGTGGGAACACGAGACAGAAATGAGTAACACGTTTCCTTTCTCCTTTAGGAATTTTGGGACGAAATTCTTTTAAGGGGAAAAGGTTGTTATGACCCACTCCCTGATTAACTAATAAATATCTCGAATTACGTGAAAACACCTCAATTAGTGTTGAGTATCAAATTAAATATCATGATAATCAAATAAGTAAATATGTGAATCAATAGTTGAGTTTGAATCACCTGAGGCGACTAATGATATCAATGTTGATTAATTAGTTAATTAAGTTGAGTTGAGTACTCACTGTTGCAATTAAGTGACTTGACCAGTTGTAACAAGCTAGTTAAAATAATTTTATGCCCTGGGATGATAGAGAATCTCGTGCTTGAGAGTTTGCAAGAAGAATCATTTGAATCCGACCTTCAGGTCATGAATTACGAGTTTTTGGAGCTTTAAGGGACTGGATTGTAATTTCGGATAGTTGGTGGGCAAATTGCATTCCGCCCCCTAGCCCTTTCTCTCTTATTACTTATCTTCTTCTTCCCGATTGAAATAGAGAACCGACAGAAGCAGCGCCGATAGAACAACAGAAAGGGGGGGGGAGGGGGGAATCGCGTGGGCGATTTGGGTGCCCATAGCTCCGCCACCTTCTCCACCCTTCCTCCACCCTTCTTTCCTCCTCATCCTCACCATAGAGGCGCCTCGGCCTGCAGCCCGACCTGCTGCACAGAGCAGCGCCGGCCAACAGCTGCAACAGCGGCCAGGGGCAGCTGGGCGCGAGCTAGCACTTGGAACCGGTGCCTTCGACTTAGACCAAGAGCCGTGCAAGAATCCGTAGCCCCAACCCAAGCTTTAGCTATCAACCGAGCTCTCCCATCCATCCGTGCGTGAGATTGTCACCTGCTGCTTGCAGCAGGTCTGAGCCAGAAGCAGTTGGCGTGAGAAGCACCTCCAAAACAACACCTTCAACTCGGCCGTGGTGCCAAAGCATGAATCTGCCACCTTCCAGCCAAAATCATCAACCAATCGAGTTCCCTTTTCAACTTGCACATGAAACAGGTTCGCATCCAGGCTATGCCAAGGTAGAAGAAGACCTGCGTGTGCCTGAAAACTGGTCTCTGGACGCATTGTTAGATGAATCCAGACGTTTTGAACCACGGTGAGTAGCATTTCATTCATCTATCACAATTTAACTCGATAAAACGGGCGATTATAGTTCGATCTGGTTTGACGCAGTTTTCAGCGTATACCCGGGTGTCGGGCAGTGCCGGCACCGTTAAATTACCAAATCACGCGTTTTAATTATTAACGTTTGTACATCGTTAATTAGCAATTGTTGTGTGTGAATTAGAGTAGTAAAACCACACGATCAATCGAAACCAAATTACTCGATTAAATGGTGAAATAGTAGCGCATGACCACATTCTGGACAGTTTGGATATAAACTCGGGCTATATGATTTTTAATAAATTAATTGAGCATGATTTTAAAGAAATGACGACGATGTGAAAAATATCAAAGAAAACCTAGATGCACGTTCTAGGTCGTAGTTAATTTAAATGATTTAATATTTTTTTTCAAATTGACACGCTTCTCAAGGACATCAGTAGAAGTTCCTAATTATTAATAATAATTTGTGTTATGATACGTAATTAACTCTTGATTGAGTTAAGTGATGCACAAACGAGGATTTGGGTTAATGTGCATGTTTTTCGAGAATTTTAGAAAATTGATAATTGTTGAGTATGATTCTTATATGTGGAGTAAATTTCTTTAATTTGTGCAATAAGATGTTCAATTGCGTAAATTCGCTATGTATGTGCCAAATTGAAATAAGTTGGGTTATTTATGCATTTCTAATTTGTCTGAATGCATGGTATGAGAATTTCTCAGAAATTACAAGGATTTAAAATATATTGCTCTGTCAGTTTAGAATGACAGTGTATTGTGATCTGATATAAAATCAGTAAATGTGATATTCCTGTTTAAATGGTTATATGTTAATAAGTTAATAGACTTAGGTGCCCTAACACCGTAGAACCCCTTTGACAGATCTGCTTCTTAGGGGTGAAACTCGTGTTGCAACATTATCCGTGCGATGTCATGGAGACACGAGGACAGAGAGGCAGTGTCCAACAACAACGCGTGCGGAGTCACGGTGGCACTGGAGGAAAATGGGGGTTATTCAACATCATTCGTGCTTGTGTCACGGAGGTAACCCGGTGAGACTCTCCGCCTGTGTACTCAGGTTTGTCAGGAGGAGTCTGGAGCACACGTGGTTGTGCAGCACACGTGGTTGTGCATTGAGGCCGTGGAGCCTAGGGTCCTGTAGCAGAACAGGGCTGGCGTCAGACTTAGTATTTCCCGGGTGTGTCGCTAAGTCTTGTACGGTGGGATCGTAGCATGAACTTGCTACGGATCTTCATATGCAGAGTACACTGTATATGATTAGGGCTTAATAATAATATAAATTGGTACTCATATAGGATCACAGTAAATTAAAGTATTCGAACTTTTGTGCTATTTCTTTATATCTGTTTATCTGTTCAAATTATCTGTTAATGCATGGAAATGTGATTATATTCTGCAAATCTGTTATGTTATTAGAACTGCCTTACTTAGTTCTGCATTTATGTTTAATTTCAATTTATAAACCTGATGAGTTGTTTAGTGATAGCTAAGTGAAATACTATTCACTGAGCGAGTAGGCTCATACCTCTACTCAAAACATTTTCAGGTTATCATCAGCAGCAAGAAATCAGAAGGATCGATTTATCCTTACGCCTAGTCGATAGAAGGTTCGTAGTTAGTAGTTAGAGGTCTCTTAGTCCTTTCCCCTCGATCTTTGGGACAAGGTGTGAGTGAGAGAGAGAGAATGTGTATAAAGATGTAAATTAACTATTATGCTTAATTTTATGTCGAATAATGTAATATGCTGTAACCTCTGTTTATATTGCTAGTCAGTTTAATAAAGATGCTTCTGCAGTTGTTTAGTTTTATTTTACAGCGTAAATCAGATTATCGTATTAATCTCTTTGAATGTATTTAAAAGTAAAGAGTGGTTGGCTTATGTGTAAATCCCATCCTGTCGCGTCCTAATCTCGTGGTTTGTGATTAATGTGAGATTGGGGCGTGACACCATCTCTACCTTCATTATTTGCTCCCAGCCATGACTTGCTCTCTGTGGTGGAGAGACGCTGGCAACGGAGGGCTCATTCTCTATGTTTACTTGCTTTCTCAAACTGAATCAAGGGTTAAACGACTCATCACAAAGGGACAACCTCAACTACTCGGTCACTTCTCACCCACACTCCACAATCAACGAGAACCGCAACATCATGGTCCCAGTCTGTGGTCAAGGAGGTAACCGCAAGGTTAGGGACAACACGGGGGCCCTTGATCTTCAATCCAATGGTTTGAGTGAGTCCCTCACTTGAGCCCATCCGCGGATTACTCAAGTTAACGATCCCAGCCACCAAATTATATATGGATGGATGAGATTGCCTACGTAGGCTCAGCCCAACTCAAAGGGGCGTGACACAGCCTAACTTAGGCAAAAGCTTTTAAACTTGTTCTATTAATCCTCAAAATGCACATAATTTCACAAATTTCAAACCTTAATAACTTCCTCTAGGAACATCCAATTGCCACCAAATTTGAACTATACCTTTACTACATCTCAAGCTACGTTCTATTCAAATTTGGTGACAAAACTCAACTATTAGACCATTCATTTAAATTCCTCAAATAGGCATAAACTTATGGATCCAAATCATTATGTAAACCTCAATTGACACTCCAACTTCGCTAGAACACTTGGGATTATCAACACAACTCACCATGTATGACTTCACTTGTGTCATTTCACATTTTTGGATTCCAAAAGTCCACTCCAATACAGTTAACCGGACAACTATCACCCAGATGGAATCATGACCTTTGGATGTCCTACGAAGACCAACCACAAAGTCCATCGTAACATGATCCCATTTACATAATGGTAGAGACAACGGTTGCAATGTTCCTATAGGTTTTTGATGCTCAGCCTTGACATGATGACACGGTGGACACTTTGCCAAAAACTCAAATACGTCACACTTCAAGCCAGGCTACCAATATAAATCCTTCAAATTATGATACATCTTGGTACTGATTGGATGCATAGCATTCATTGAGGAGTGAGCCTCCTCTAAAACCATCTTCATCAGATTAATTATGGATAACCTTTTTAGGAGAATAATATTTCTTAAGATAAATAAGAATGATTTAGTTAGCTCAACTTAATTATTTAATTTTACAATTGTTGTAGCTTTCCCTTCTGAAAATTTGTTAACTCCTTAGGGGAGATATTTTCTTCCCAAATTCTATAAACAATACCTCACATCAGAAATATTAATGATTATTGGTTGTTTATTATTATTATAATTATATATATATATATCTTGGAAAATATCATGATAATAACTCTCACCTCCCTTGTCAGCCTTTATCAATAATAATAGGAGGAGGGGGTCATTACATATACATAGACTAACTAAATTACTAAACCTTAAAAACACTCCTCAAGAAGCCACACTAACAAGTCAATATTATATGAAATAAGGTTCACTTATTTATTGTACATGATAAGTTTGTATCACATATACCAAACTAAAGACAACGCATGAAACAATATCATTTATTTCTACATTGCAGCATATGAGCTACAAAATATACGTGGAGCTTAAAATCTACACATCCCCTTTACAAAAAAAAAGTTTTTTTTGGTCCTATTACCCCATAATACAAAAATACTACTATGAATATGTGGGAATATGTGTTCTCCCTTTGATTAGACTCATATGGAAATATACATGTATTAGAGTTTCACCACCCAAGAATAGATAGAAACAACTTCAAAATACATCTAAGATGGGATGGTGAAGGATGTGACCTTGAATTCAATATGGGATTAGTTAGTACTCTAGATTATGTTATAGTGTATTTCACTCTAGGATAATATATCTCCCTAACCCAAATTCATCACATATAATGCCTCATGCAACCATATTAAGTAAAAGAGGGACATGAACATACCATCGAGATGATGACCCAATAAAATGTCTTAAGCTACATCAAACTACTACATTTTGTTCTATTGGTACTCATAGGATAAACAGCCACTACAAGAGAATCACTAATCCTCAATACTAAATGAACCTCACATAGTGAAATATGAAATGGATATATAGTCATATCATGTTATTCTACAAGGGGTGTGATGAGTTCTTGCTCTATTTTTATAGCATAGCGTTCATGAACAAGACTAAAACTACATAAGATAGTTTTATCTAGCACAACTAGTAATTATCCAACCAAACCACTTTTAGTGTTGCTAGAAGAGTCAAGAAAATGTATGTCTACCAACTATTTATCAAATTGAATGTAAAGATAATTATTATACTTGTAAATAACATGGACCAAAATATGCATCGATTATCATAATTCATACTAGATAATTATGCTTATAAAGTAATACTTACTTTCACTTACATTTTTACATATATTTTTTAGTTTTTGATACTTTGTGTTGAATCATTGAATTATATAGTAAGGAAAGTATATGAGATAGATCCACCCTCAGTCATCATGTATAACTAAGTTGGACCTAATAATACAAAAAGGTAGTAAAGAATAAGATAAAATCAAATTGACATGGATGTTATGTTGTTATGTATGTAAAGAGGAGAGATCACCTCCTTACTAATATTTAAAGGAAATACAAAACATCCACACTTTTCACAAAAAGAGATATTTTGGGATTCTTGCATAAAAATCCAAATAAATAAGCATGATCCTAGATACATTACAAAATGTCAATAGCAGTGGAAATAAAAGTACTAAGCCTAATACATCGCTTTCATTGTTCACTACATGATTGTTCCCAAAAGGAAAAAGATAATAGAAAAGAATCAAGCTATAGCAACCTAGACATCCTTTCAGATAGCTTGACATCTACTCCTGAGATGGCTTCCTTCAAACTTGTCCTTCTTCTTGCTCAGCATCAGCACCTGGGTGGTTGGGAAGGCATCCAATAAAAGGGAAAGGGAAGAAAAGTATGTGTCACAAACACTAGTCTAGGATAACAAGATAAGTAAAGCAAATGAAAACATGCTAGGGTTTATCATAAGATGAAGATAACAAGAGTATGAGGCTATATCAAAAGAAACTTGCCATTAACGATTATATTAAAAGGATTTGCATGTAAGATAATTATGTATACCTAACTAAGTAGGGTTGAGGCACCTATCAGACCTCCAACCTATAGGTGAGGGGAGAATAAGACATTCTGAGTCACCTACACAATAATATGGGGAGAATAAAAATATTCCCCAGGGCGATTAAATACATGCCCTCTGTGGGTGCTTGTACATAAGTACCGCTAGTTTAAATTAAATAGAACATAAATCTACATTCTATAAAAGTATTCATGGTAATAATATGAATCAATAAGCATGGCACTGGGGTATAAGACCAAAATAATATGAAACAATAATCTGAATTGAGGCACAAGTACTTAGGGTTTCAAGAACAAATAATTAGATTCAATTAAGCCTAATTAGGGAAGATTAGGTTAAGGCATAAAATTTCCCAACTAAGGTGTTATTCCTTACAATCCTACAAACCACTTTTCAAATACCTCAGCAAGATCAGAATCCACTTGTCCTAATATCATTATCATAACCATGTATTAGAACTATGTACAATCATTAAAGACTTCAAACCCCAAAGTTACCAACTTTTTCTACAAACCGTTGATTAAGGTCCTTAAACCATCACTACTGTCTTAGTTAGGGTTTTCTAATCAAAATGTGACATATAATTTTAGGTATTTTAGAGGTATGGGCTTTTAAGGGTATTTTTAGTGATTTTTAATCATTTTAATACTTCAAAAATACTTTTTGAAAAACTCAAAATCAAGCATCGAAATTATTTTTATTAGATAGAGGGTATTTTTTTAGTTCAGAACATATTTGGTTTTTATTTTTGGACTTAGGAATTAATTTCTATGAATTATTTAAGATGGACCAATAGGAAAATTAGAAAATTGAATTTCATTTTAAAATGGTAGAGAGAGCGAGAGAGGGTGGGGTCGGGCTCACTGCTTGGCCCAATAGCCACAGGCCAAGTCAGCAGCCCCCCTAGATAGTGATTGGTCAAAATTAGGTCAAAGCGCAGCAAAAGGACCAACGTGCCCCTAGCGCGGGGCAGAGAAGGAAAGAAGAAGAAGTAGAGGGTAAAGTAGTAAAATCACATGGAGGTTTCTTCCTCCTTCAACCCACATCACATGGCAGCAGCAACGAGCTGCTGTTTGGCTGCGATTTTGCATGAAAATGCAAACGACGACCAAACACAAAAGTAAAAGATGCAAAAGAAAGAAGAGAACAAATTGAAGTCATTGGTACCTTGAATTCGACTGGAGGTGGAGAGAGGAGAGAGAGAGTGCCTCCGCAAGCCCAAGGTCTTTGGTTGCTTGTCAGGGGTTCAAACTTTGAGGAAACTAGCAATTGAAGGGTGCTCTGAGTTGCAAAGGTGATAGAGATGCTCAGGGTAGGGGTATTCATAGGCAAGGGAGTGTAGTCTAGGGTTTTAGAACTTGGGTGAGAGAAAAGCTTCGAGAGAGTTGGGGATTCATTAAATAATCTACAAATAACCTAAATGTTAGGATAATTAGATGCGGAATTGAGAGAGGAGTCCAACGAACCAAAAATCTAACGATTTGGTCAAGTGTAGCGGGAGATAATCGAGTTTGAAAAATCACAAATTCCTATTCATGTTTCCCGATCGGTCAGAGGTAGGAGATGAGATCTCAGCCATCCAATCCCACAAACATGTGTCCGCAGTTGATTTGGACCGTCCGATTGAGCGGAATCCTAGTTTAGGTATATTTCCAATTCGATTATGAAGTGTTAGATATATTATTAAATGATTTTCTCTTTGTTATTTTGAGGGCTCAAACAATTTCCAAATTTAATAAAATTGACATCCTCACTAATTTTGAGGTATAGAATCCGAATATGGAATTATTTTTGCCTTTTGGGGACTTTTAATGGGATAAATAATTCAAAACTCATTTTCTCTTTCCTCCTTCATTTATGACTCCAAGATTATCCAAATATGATGAAATTTCACCCATGTGTCCCAATTAATGTCTTAGATATGATTTTTCCATTAATTGATCATGTTTGCACCATTTATTTAATTAATTATCAAAATGAAGGTTCTACACACTTTCTCTCTCCTACTTTTTCACATTATCCAAATATCATCTAAATTAGTTGAAAACTTACCCAAAGGATTATTTTCATATTTAGATTATGAATTTGGAATTAGTTTTCCAATTTGAGAACATTAGATATTTTATTTCTCTTTCTTAGATTATTTCCTATTTTCCTTTAATAAAGGCTTTTATATATATTTATATTTTCCACATTGGGTGATACTTGGCCCTTAAGTAACTTTTAGTTCAAGAAAATGATATTTTGTATCAAATTATCTCGTGGGTTTTCTATTTGTGAATTTTAGAAACAATATATTCCACATTATCTCCTTTTATCCAATTATAACATGTATCATCTCCTTTATGTATATTTTGGGGATTTCTTTTCTTTTTCATACTCTAAAAAGTTCTAGAAAGTTCTAGCATGAATTCCTTTATTATTTTTATTACTTAAGTGAACAATTACACTTCAGGCCCATTACTGAGGTTTCTACTGAGGTATTTGTGTATAAAACCCTTTATTAAAAATATATGGGAAATATTTATCCAATAACCATCATAGTTCCACTAATTCACTCCAAAGACATATGGGACGAAAATGAAGAACAAATCATATTGAAAAAGGGTACAAAGTATGAAAGAGAGACAATCATATAATGATTGTAATGGCATAACTTGTAAATGATTTGATTATTAATAAAAAGGCAAGCTTCCATTTATTTTGTTTCATTCAATTATGAGATAATGAAGTAACACAATAAATGTCTAGAGAATGATATTACTTAATAGCGTATATCTTCAAGTATGTGACTTGAAAGAATGAGATCATATGGATGTTAAGAGTATACACATTCTCATTGTGTCCCTGATCAGTTGTTTTTGTGCAAGGTTGATAGAAAACAATAACACATAAGATCAGAGTGTGAATTGGTTTATGACTAATCTCATTAGTCATGATATGGCAATATCAAACCAATCACACATATGCATGTTAGAGAATAGTGTATGGAGACAGACCCATCATGAGACTGACATGTGGAAACCATTACCATGGTAGTTATAATCATCTCTCAGAGAGATGGTGGTGTTTGTGATTCTTAGACCTAAAATCACTATGCTCATCACATGTCATTTGGTATGCTTTGACATCATCAAGCGCAATCCTAAAACTTGGACTATTACAACATTGATGATTAGGTGTGACACATGGGTACTGACTTTGAGTGATAGAGATAGGATTTGTCCCTCCTATAGGAGTATGATATCCTAGGCCTCCTGATTAGAGAGACTGAGAAATGCATGGACATGCACATGTGAGTCAATATGTGATATTGAGCTTACATATATCTTAGACAGTTTGCTCTGGTTCAAGAAATAAGATTGAATGTTGAAGAGGGTGACTACTCCACACCTCAAGTTCAATATGGATATCAGAGACAAAGGAACTATAGAAACACTGCAACACCAAACACATATTGTAGGTTGAAGTTGTTCTACAACTTTCCATTTACATGGGTAGCATTGATGTGGGACAAGCCACCACTCTTTTCTTGTGATGTCATTAGTTGTTATGGACATTCATTGCTAAGTGATATGGGACCTATACGGTCACACACATAGGTATTGACCTAGAATAGGAGTTTGATCTTAAATGGTGATTGGATTGATTACTTAAGTGTTTAGGTACTCAATTCATGCAACAAATCAGCTGTCTGGACTGCCAGACAATCGATTCAAGTGTTGAGATGGTCGTTTGGAGTGTTAGGTTTATTAGAACTAAATTGGTTGAGTCCTACCTAAACTGGTAAGCAAGGGGGCCATCTCGTGGTTGTGACACGACTATCTCGTGGTTGTGAGATGACCGATTCGTGGAGAAATTTGATTGCATCAAAGATTAGTGTTGACATCATGTTGTGCATTAATTGGATTTGAATTGGTAATTCATGTGCGATTGGGAAACATGGAGAAATGACCATCTTGCATGTGAGAAGACCATCTTGGTTGTGAGATGACCTTTTTGGGTTTTGCAGGTTGTGAAATTTCCACAAATATTGTGAAAATTCATGATCTTTTGGTCCCTTCCACTCCCGTACAAATTGGGAACCCTAACCTTGGTCTCTACTATAAATAGAGGGGTTCTGGGGGCTTCAAGAACTTAATTGAGAATCATTTGCTTTGACAATTGTTGTCCTCTCTGGTTGTAGCAACAAAGAGATCCTAAGCAAGTCCTACCTGATTAGGGAGAGACATCAAGGGAGAGAATAACTAAATTCTTTATGGGAGAGTAAGTTGGTGACTAGTATGCCAACATGAGAGGCAACTCCTTCTTGTCTGTTCTAGCAGGTTGACAGGAGTTCTAGGAGGTCTACGTGGACTTCTCTAGAGGTAGGAGGTCATTGTGTGCCTCTAGGAGGACAATGCTAGGCTGCAGTCTGTGGAGGAGCTACTCTAGACACCGTTCGAGTCTGTCATTTATGGAGCAGACAAGAAGGTGCACCAGTCATGTAAGGACCCTGACCTAAGTTTTGGGGTAACCTTGTTTTCTTTGGCTTAATCGTGTTCTTAGAACCTTGATCTAATATTTTGAGATGTAATTAGGGCTTGTGGTGTGCTAGTTTTGGTGCAAATTGCAATTTACCAAATATTGGGGGTTGATGTGCAATTTTCCACTTCTAGAGTGTTTCTTCTATCTCCTATCTTCATGAGAGAGAGTGTGGTTCTTTGGGGCTCTTTGTTTGACCCTTGGTTGAGTGGTGTCACCCTTAGTCATGATTAGGGTTTTCTAGGGTTGGTGTGCTTTGATCTTATGACCTTTGTTGTTTTATCTCAACCTAGGTTGCGACCTAGGGCTTGTTGAGGGGGTGTCATGGTCGATACACTTCCCCTTGGTGTGGTGGTCATGAACAAGGTTTTTTGGGGTTGAGACAAAGGCTTGGAGAGGTTTTTTTTTACCTAGGTTTCTTGTGGTGGTCTTGGTGTCGTGACCTAGTGATGTTGTTATGGTGTGTCGTGACAATGGAGTCACTGGTGTGTTGTGGTAGTGACATAGAGGGTGGAGTTGCTTAGGGGGTCGAGACACTACCTAGAGTGTATCACCATGTCTTTCATGTCATGTTTAAGTGGTTGCATTTGGATTCATGTTGGTCCTTTTAGTGGACAAGTGTCTCTTTGGATCCCTATCTTGTTAACACCTCATCCTTTGTCTTACCTCCCTCCTTCATTGCTATATGAACCCTCTTCTCTCCATGCAAGTGTTCATTTCATTCATTTACCCCCCCCTTCCCTTGTGCTCTTCCTTAGAGCTTGGTGGAGAAAGAAGGAGTGTTCTTGGCACCTTGGATGTTCATCCCTTGCATGTGGTGCTTGTGGTGATCCTTGTTCATATCTGACGAGATTAAATCACGCGTCAAAAAGAGCAGATTAAAGTAGTCGGACTTTTATAGAGATAACCCGACACTCAGGCCCCCACAATGATAACGGGGTCCAATGTAGCAATCAGGGTCGAACACAGGGACAAGGTTGGTCGTGCTAGGAATGCAGAATCAACACTCTCTACATTCCAGTATAAAAGAGGACAAAAAAAAGGTGTTCCCAAGGGAACAGTAGTTCGAGAACAGGAACAATAAGACAAAAGAAGTAAAAGAAACAAATTGTAACAAGTATATGGTAAAACTCGGGTTGGGGCTCACCAACCAAGGTGACTTACCAACAAGCATATTATCTCTCTCTCCTGCATACTCATATCAATATTACAAGCAACCATAAAATGTCTATTCCACTCTCTCTCGAGATTAGGATAGGTCTAGGCCTAAAAGAAGCCTCTCTCTCGAGATGACAACTCAAAAACCTCACAGAAAAACATATGGTTTGAAGCATTTAGCATTCCAACACTCTCATGCATTCATACTACTCCATGACATAGGATAAAATTGATATTACTCTCTCAAGATATCAACAATCAAACATCACAAGATGGTATCTAAGCATACAAGTGAAGCATTAAAATAGGTGCAAGGAGATAATCTTGATAAGAATATGTATTCAAAAGAGAGAGACAATATACATGTTGGGAGAGCCTTAGTCGCTACTCCCAACCCAAGTTATGGTTTTTACATGTTCATGCTTGCAGGTAACATGGTGGCGCTACAGAAAAATAGATCCATGAGATACCATGAAGAATGGAGGTGAGTACATCGTGAGGAAATGATAGATCTAGAGGAGAAGAAATGTGATACTACACACTACTTCTTTAGATCTGGATCTACCACATGGATGTCTCCTTCTCTCGAAGAAGTGGCAGGCATAGGTGGTCATCTTCTCTCTCCTAAGCCTTCGCTTCAGAGATCCAAGACTGATGAATGGTCGGTAACAGGTCTGGGATGCGGCAGCACTTCGTGGTATCAGGATTGGATCTCTCTAATCTGATCTCTTGATAAGATAGGTGGGGGCGCTATTTATAGGTTCCTTCTACTGACTTAAGACCGTGGTCGCGGTCTTTCCTTTATTCCTCCTGGGTCGTGATCTTTCTTGACTGTGATCCTCCCTAGGACCTCGGTCACAATCTTTGGAGATGTCGCGGTTGAGATCTTCAGAGAAGTCACAGTCGTGATCTTCAGAGAAGTTGCGGTCACGATCTTCGGAGAAGTAGCGGTCGCAATCTAAGGAAAAGTTGTGGTCACAGTCTTTGATGAAGCCGTGGTCGCGGTCTTTGGAGAAGTTGTAGTCGCGGTCTTTGGAGAAGCTGTGGTCGTGGTTGGTTGACTCCTGAAATCACCAAACAAGGATTTAGTCAAGAAGATAGATAAAATGTCTGCAAAGTTGACTAATGTTATTCTAAAAGTGGTGTAAAATATATACAAAAAATATGTAAAGTGTGGTGTTATCAACTCCCCCAAACTTAGAATCAAGCTTTTCCTCAGGCTAAATGTAGGTTCGAGCACCCAGAGGGAGGAAGGATGAACAAGGATAATAGCACGACTGGAATATCTCATTCTTGCATCAAGATTGTTGTCGCATGTATTCAATCCCTTAGGTTTCAATCTCTCCCTTTAGACTAAGGGTTACATAACCTCGTATTATTTTCCATAACCTTCTATTGTAAAAGGGTTCTCCTTCTCAACTCATGACCCTCCCATAGCTAGAATCCATACTAGTGCCACGTCTCTTCGAAAGGTAGCCTTTGCACTTATTCTTTATTTTCAGAGAGCCCTATGCTAATGTGTATAGGTAGTCTAGAAGCTTTAAGGTATTTCCTCTTCCTCCCAAACTCCTCACCCACAACTGTCATAAGAATAGTGTTGACCTTTTTGGGCTTCTGACTTTAAGTCAGGTGGTATGTGAAGTTCCATTCAGGATCGGAGGTGTGTAAGCTTGGCTTTTAGTTTCCGCTTATGGGCACAACATATCTGCATTCATGAGTGCAGCAATATACCGGCTGGGCAGGAACTTTTGGCATCTTTTAGGGCACATCTCTGATATTCTTTTCTTTATTTTTTTTATTTTTGGCTTTTTATCTCTCCTTTCATGCTTGGGATTTAGGATTTTATTGGTCTTCTTGGGCGGCCAAGCCTCTTTTTAGCTATTTTCTTTGAATAGGGTAGCTTTTTCCTATCTAGAGAGACTAGGATTTTCTGGATGCGGGCATCAGGTGGGGATGGTTGTTTAGGATTATGACTAAGGTTCTCTTAGTTTGTAGGGGTTCATGAATTAAGGTCGTTACATATACAACATCTCATTGCAAGAACAAGATATAGCAGTGTTTCTACGACTTGTAGATTTACTCATGGTTTGCTCATATCCTTCTCTCTCAGGGGCTGGAACACTACTTTTTGAAAATTTTAGTGAGAGGGAGTGAGCTTCTAAGAGGTCAGTTTTGATGAAAATTTTCAAGATTTCAAAAAATTTTGCATAAGAAACGTAAGAAAAAGGAAAGTGAAATTTAAAGGAGAGTAAAAGGTAAGTTTTAGTACCTATGCGGCCCATTTATGACTCCTCCCCCAAACTTATCATGCACCCCATCTCGGGGTGTCAAAATTTGAGTAAAAAGTATAAACGGGCCTTCTTTATATATTCATTTGGCCGGGAAGGCCCACTTGGACTCTAGGAGCATGTTGGCGTAGATACCCCTAAGCACATGATACTTCTCATACTGCATGTTCTCCACCTTGAGGCTAGTAGTTGTGATAGCTACCATCCACGGTAGGCAGAACAACCCACAGTCATTTGATAGGGGTATCTGTTGAGGGCTTCTGTGGCAATATTGGGTCTTCTTGAAGTCCTTGCCTTGTATCATTGTGAACCCTCTACAATGCTATTGTATCATTTTGACGATGGCTTCAGCGTAGGTGTTCGCTTTTTTCTTCATTAGGAGACTTTTTTGTCGTCATATTATTTGTTTTATTTAGTGAGAAGGATGCATTGGAGCTATTATACAGAATTGTAGTTTTCTTTAGCAAGTTGACGTGCAGCAAAGTCCAATGGTTGTCATGAAGAATCGGAAAGAAGATGTGTTCAGGTGTGCCTGCTTGAAGCTGTAACATCCCTGACCTGGGTTATACTTTAACCCGAGGTGTTTTGATTAAGAAAGATGATTATATACTTAATCTCATCTTGTGAAAAGTAATTAGGGCTCAAGAGGAACTTATGTTGCAATTCTAGTCCTTTTTTAACATTGTTGAAATCAATGTTTTGCTTGTTTTGGACTAAAGTGCAAATTACCCAAGTTGAGGGGTTTAAGTGCAAATTGTGCATGACAATATGTTCCTCATGTGTTGAAGCATCATGAGAGTGAAAATTATGTTGAGGTATGGCTTATGGAAGCCTGAATACCAAGAAAAAGCTGATAAAGCAATGTATGTGCATGAAAACCTAGTTTTGGTGTAATGTGCAATTTACCCAAAACCCATGGTGCAATATGTAAATTACCACTTCAATAAGGTCCCTAATGTTTCTTGGCATCATGTAGAGCAAATACAATGAGAGGGGTGCCTCATTTGAATTAAGTTGGAGGAGAGAGAATCTTGATATTAAAATAATCAAGATTTAATCCTAATTGAAACCCTAATTTGATTTAGGGCAAAAATAAATGTATTAATTAAAGGGCCTTCAACCAAAATTAAAATGGTTGAATTCAGATGTGTGTGGACATCCTTTATCCTTGCAAGGACCACGAAAATATCCAAGGGAGTGGATAACTCACACACAATTTTATAAGAAAAAGAAATATCCACTCACATATGGATATTAATATAAAATGATTTAAGGTACTTGATTTGCTTTTCTTTAAATCATGGATAATTGAGAGTAATAAGAGGAAAACAAGATATCCTAGTCCCTAAGGAACATGAGGGGGAAGAGGCGGCCACATTTTTGGGATTAGATGGATTTTTGCAAAGCATATTCTCTCTCATTAAATTTTTTATAAAAGAACCTTTTACAAGCCAAATGGAAGGCTTTTTCAACCCCACTTCTTCTCCTTGGTTGGGAAACGACCAAGGGAGCTTGGGAGGATCAAGAGGACGACCCCCAACCCGTTGGTAAGGTTCTTGATCCATTTCACCTTGATTTCATGGTGGAAATCGAAAATAAATTATGGATTTCTTCCTATTTCGATCTCCTCTTCAATTCTAACCATTCCTTTTGACTCAAACCTTGAGGACGAGCCTTGGAATGGTGAAAGGAGTTGCATCCACCATTGTTTCCGTGAACATGGAGCTTTGGAGCTCAATTAGAGGTGGGTTTTATAACTTGAACCCTTGATTTTGTTATTGCATTCAATTCCATATCAAATAATGATCTTTTCAACATTTACAATAATCGATTTTGTTGATTGATGCAATCACCATGGAAACCACAGCAGGTTTCATGAGTTTAGAGGTTGAAGATGATAAGCACACACCTCTCCAAATATCCAAGGCAAACGGTCTTGTTTGGGTTGCTCAAACGGTTTCCCAAACTGTTTGGGAGCAAACGGTTTCAAACCGTTTAGAAGCAAACGGTTTCACCAAACCGCATGAAACCAAAAGGTTTCAGACCGTTTGGCGGAGTTGACCAGGGTTGACCATTTGGAGATTTGGTTAAAATTATCTAGGGTAATGACCCATCAATTATGATTGGTTAGTTCCAATTGGTTCATGAGTTGAAGGTCAATCAATCACCAAAACCGTAATCGGGTTAAGTGTTGATTCCCAAGTTGATTGAGTTTGAAACTTGTGTTGATTGACCCAAACGGTTTCCAAACCATTTGGGGATCAGACCATTTGGGGGTCACCCAAGACCGTTTGGAGGTCTAGGGTTGAGTATGGTTAAGAAATTGAAGATCCAAAGATACTAAGTTGGAGTGTAATCAATTGCTGATTTGGTGATCAATCCAATGATCCAAACCTTAATTGGTTGACTTGGATTTTGATATTGACATGGGAAAACGGTCTCAAGACCATTTGGTGGTCATCCAAATGACCTCAAAACCGTTTGGGGTCAGGTCATGTTCAATTTGGATGATGGTTCAACGGTTTCAAAGTAACTAATCTTGCATTGATTAGTGTTGAAGGATCATCGATTCCAAACCCTAATTCAATTGTTTCAAACCCTAATTGATGAATAGTTGAGGGTTAATTGAGGGTTAAATCAGTTGAAGGTTGACCTATTAACTCAATTTAAGCATGATGATAGGTCCAATTGATGATTGGTTCCATGAATTCAATGATTGAAGGAATCAAAATTGGAAACCCTAATCCAATTTGATTGGTTGAGACTATTTTTGGTCCATGCGGTTTTGAGGAGGTTTGGACTAAACGGTCTCAAGACTGTTTGGGACCAAACGATCCCAAACCGGGTGAGCCCATGCGGTTTCAAAAAGTTGCTTTAGCAAACGGTTTCAAGTACTTGCTTTAGCAAACGGTCTCAAGCACCACCTTTACCAAATGGTTTCAAACCATTTGAACTTTGAAAGACCAAGACCGTTTGGGGCTCAAGTAGTCAAAGTTGATTGAGGATTCAATTGGTTAATCCATTTGGACACCTATTGTAATTAAAGATTCAATTGGTCAATTCAATTGGATACCTTATGTAATAGAGGTCCAATGTGATTGAATCTCTTGAGAATTAAGATAATGAATGATCCATTGATCCAATGATGATTAGTAATGACAATCAATGAAGGTAAAAAGGTTAAACCCTAATAGTACCTAAGTGATTAGTGCCAATTAAGGGATGAACCCTAATTGCTTATAGGATCAATGACTTGGTACACTATGTTAATCATAGTTGTATGTACTTGATTGAAGGATTGATATGACCTAATCAAGTTGAAGGGATGATAGCATGAAATTCATACATGAGTATGATTCAGGTGGTGATTAAGGGTATGATCCTTAAACAAAGAGATCATGAAGCCCTAATCATGAACATAAACCCTAATCAAAAGGGTTATTGTACTCTAGCTATAATTGAGTGCAATACTAAATGAAACCCTAATCTAGGGTAAGGATGTAGCCCTAATCCAGGGTAATGATAAGTGAAACCCTAATTTAGGGAAATGAGACGTAAAACCCTAATTGGGATGAATAGTAAATCTCTAATTAAGGATAATTGAATGAAATCCTAATGGAGATGAATAGTAGAACCAAATTGTTGGTGACTATGGTGGGAATTCTAATTAAGGATGACTCCATGTGAAATCCTAATCCAGGGTTATGTCATGAGAAACCCTAGTTGAGGGTGATTCCATGACAAACCCTAATTAAGAACTAACATCACATGATGTTCTGATGCTATGTTGTGATAAGAGGCCCTAAGAAGGGTGAATGTATATGAGACTCTAATATGAAGTCATAATGCATAAAGCCCTAATCCTGGGCAATATGATAATGAATCATAATCCTAATTTTAAGTAAGGGTATAAGGAAACCCTAATGATGAGAGAGAAGGAATGACCTTATTAAGGTAAAACATTTCATGTGGTTGATTATAAGCAACCTTATTGTTAGCAATGTCTTTAGCATTAGACAAGTCCATATCATTAAAGATAGTTGGACAATTCTAGTGTGTGGCCTATGCATTATATGCTAAAGGTGAGAGCTTAGTGATGTAATGTATTAAGAGGGGAAATACCTTAATACAAGATAAGTTGGTTAACTCAAGAGAGTCTGAAATGATGAGAAAGTGATACATCAAGATATGATAGTTATCACATTCAGCACTTCAGGGTTTACATACCTTGATACACTTCAAATCCAACATAATTGGGTAAGAAACATATGAAGTGTGTTATGCAACTATTACAATGTTATGTAATGAGTTGTTGCACTTTGATGAGTGTTAATTAACGTACCTTGAGCATGGAGTTAAGCCAATTGATGAGTATGATGTAGTCATACCATGATGAGGATGAGAAATGAACTCATACCTTGAATTGATGATCATTAATGCTATATGATGATAGTAATGATCTTGAATAAATCATTTATGATATCTTTGAATGCCCCAAAGGTATGGAATAATGAATTGAGGGTTGGACAGATAATATAATCATAAAACCCTAATTAATGAGAAATGGGGAGCCCTAACCCTAATTTGGGTAAAGGGAATGAAAAGCCCTATTTGATGGTAAACCCTAATTCTTGGGAAAGGAATAATGGTGTTACTATTGTATCACATGATGTGATGAATATCTTGTATGACTGTCATCATGTCTAATAACCATGCAAATGTTATTAGATGATGAATATAGCCAGGTTTGAGTTGTGACATTTATATAATAAATGTTGATTGGCCTTTTGTGCCTTGATGTTGTTGCTTAATAAAAGTAACAATGTGCATAGATTTTATGAGTCATAAGAGTAAGTTGTTGCCTAGAAAGTGGTAACAAGATATTCTGTGGCCTTGTGAGCCATGTGTAACACTTGTGTAACAACTATCATGAATGCCTTGGTCAGATGACCTGAAGGTGATAGTTACCTAATAGATGGTAATGATGCTCAATGATGAGTTAAGGGTTTGAATACCTAGAACCATATGATTATGGTGATGAGAATGTGAAGGGATGAGAATTCCCAGTTTTGAAATGAGGAACTGAGTTCCCAAGGTCTCTAAAAGACTGATCAGTATCTGATGAAAGTAGTACATGTATCTTTATAGCATTGTTGTAATAAGTCTTATTTGTGAACTTGACTGATGCTAAAAGAATATGAAAATGTACTTAATTAATCAAATCAAATCTTTTCATGTAGAGCCCTGACCATAGATCCATCATCGTCAGGAATAGGTGATGGTGAAATGGGTGCCTGCGGCAAAACCCGGAACACATATTTTGAATATGTGGGCGTGAATGGGCGAAAAATATCCTTACGTCCGGTGAAGAGATTGAGGGAAGGTAAACATCAAACCTCTCAATCCTTCATGTGTCGGGATGAATGTATCTCTAATCTCCTGATGATTGGGATAGATGCCGTACACATCTCCCCATAATACTTATGTCAGATCGATGAAGATAAACAACAAATCTCTCGATGGCCTATGAGAGTGCAGTTGATGTTGTAACTCTATAGAGAAGTTCCAGTATACCCTGTAAAGCTATTTTGAGCAGTTAACACAACCCTGCTTGTTGTCCCGCACTGACCGGGATATGAAAGGTCATGGGAATCCGGCTCTTCCATTGACCTATGTATGGTACCGATTTCAACTTCGCAGTGGTCGGTTGGAGTATGAGCGGTATACCTCATTTCCTCAGGGCATAAGTGTGTTTGTAAAATGAAATCATTCGTATAGCATGTTTGCTTAAGGATTGAATACATAAGTTCATTGGCTGATGTTACATTTCTGTTATATATATGTAGTTCATTGATGTTGTTCATATTTGTTGTATTCATTACAAGTAGATGGATGAACTATGAGTCTACCATGAGTATATGCAATGTTATCCTTGAAAAAGGAGATTACTTCACTTTGATCATACAAGTGACTTACTCGCTGTTGATTAAATATATAAATCCTTCTGCTCAATTTATTTTAATAAACTGTTATAGCAACGTTTTGGTGGAGAATTATATCTCCCGCTGGGGCAATTTACAATTGTCCCACCCCGTGGGATCCAACTTTTTAGGTGGACGCGGATAAAGAAGCAGAATTCCATTGCAGGGAATGGACAGCAGCAGTAACAGCAAAGACAGCAGAAATATCTTAGGTGGAGATACTACCTATCAAGTTATGTAGTTAGAAAGTCCTATGTGTCGTCTCTGTACTCTTAGGTCCTCAAAGTTTTTAGTCAGTGTTTTTGATAAATCGATCTGAGGTTTTGGCTTGATGCCTTGAGATTGTATACTATCTGTATATAATGTTTATAAGGAAGTTGATGATGTAGTCTCTGAAAGAGATGGTACAGGTTATGTACGTTTGAACCAGAATGTAAATGTTATACAATGGCTCTTGATGGAAAAAGATTTCCTATGTGTGGATCTCTTTGCAAAAAGTTTTAATTTTTAGTGATTTTTAGTAATCCACTGCAAATGATTTGCTTTCGCTTAAGTTAATTTTGTTTTTGTGAGTTGGGTGCCACAAATTACTGGTATCAGAGCTCTAGGTTCGCTTAGTCTATAGAGACATAGGACTAAGATAGTAGAGTCTGTTTTGGTGTCATGCAGTGTATCTGATAATGTCTTCTGCTCATATAAGAGAAGAAGAACTTAAAGATGACTGGGTCACATGAGGAGGTTTCTACTGAAAGCAGCAATGTTGCGCCATGAAGAGGTGCATGGGACCAGGCAAGAGAGAGACAATTGCCTGAGAATCCCCTAGCTTATCCAACTATAATAAGAAAATTCCTCTTTAAGTGTTACTGTTGGAGAATTTAGGGCAACAGTAATGTATATAGTGGATCAAGCATTGGCAGTATAACTTAGATTACCAGCCTCAATGATGATGTTTTAGATATCAACAGGATTTATAATTAGCATCAACAGGTTGAAGCAAAAGGAAATGATGAATTTATGGACTTAAATTGAGTCTGTGCTCAACCTTAGCCTGTTGAATCAATCTTTGAGGCAGAATTAGCCTGAGGCAATGAATAATTCATGAATTATGACAAGTTAGACAAGATATTGTCATTCAAATATGTTATCTTATGAATTCCTGGATTAACTGAGAAAGGAATTGATTGAACTTTCCTTGATTAGTCATGTGAGTACTTATGTTTTGTATAGTAAACATTACCAATGTTTTATGTTGTTCTTACCTCTATAAGAAAAGATGAGGTACAGAAGAGATGCCTAGATAAAATCCAGGGATGTTAAACCTTATGCTTGTGATAATATGAAAAGAAGGAATATGATAGTATACAAAGTGCATACCACTTAATCTCAGTATTTATATACCCTGGCCAGGTATACAACTATTGATGATAAAGTGAGTATGGAAACTCTTAGATTGTTGTCTTTTTTATTTCTCTGATCAAGCAGTCATTCTGAGAAAATCTAATGAGTATCATGAATCAGGAATATGGAATGAATAAATGTTTCATATCCTATGCATAAGAAAGAGAAGTCTAAGATAATCTCAAATGAGCATGTTGTATGAGGAACTAAAAGTGTACTCCTCATAAGATAAGAATAAGAATAAGGGAGATGAACCCTGTTCAATAATGTTGCAGGCATAATAAACATCTTTCCCATAATGAGGAAATGGGAAATGTGATGAGATCATGAGATGATCATAAGCATGCTAGATAATAATAAAGAAAGGGATAATGACATGCAAGCATCCATACAAATTCCTACGCTAAAGGAAAGGAATTTAGGATGAGACAAAGAATAAATGATTCATGAATAGTTGAAAATACATGAATAAATAAGAGGAATATGAATCCTTATTTTCTTTCCTTTCAGGGACATGGCAATCAAGTGGGTCTTAGGACACTTGATGTGCATAAGATAAATATGTTCATGTGATGGATACTTAAAAAAGTATCAGTTTATCTTGGACTTTAGTTCCAAGATGAGGACATATGTAACAATTAATGTTCCAAGATGAAAGGAAGAGAAATATGTGATGTGTTCTCAACACATGTGATAGATACCAAGGTGAAAGATTCTGGTATCTAAGATATATCAGATGGTTTATGTTGGCTACCTGGAGTGGTCAACTATGAAATTAGTCTGATAATATAAAATGATATGAACATCATATGTTAGGGGTTTATTCTTTGCATAAATATGATATTAATAAAGGATGTATGATGTTTCTCTGAGCAAGAAAAGTGCTTCTTGACACAAAATTGAGTCCATGGTCTATGATGAAAAACAGTGGAGCATGTGTCTTGTGTGTTGATTCTATAAGAATCATGTATGGAAACACTTTGTGCTGATCAAAGTTTTATGGTGTCTCCATAATAAGGAGATGATATGTGAAGACTAGATAGTATGATGAATAAAATAATAACTGTCTTCCTTTATCTGGATTTCGGGGACGAAATCCTTGTTAGGGGTTTAAAAATTGTAACATCCCTGACCTGGGTTATACTTTAACCCTAGGTGTTTTGATTAAGAAAGATGATTATATGCTTAATCTCATCTTGTTAAAAGTAATTAGGGATCAAGAGGAACTTATGTTGCAATTCTAGTCCTTTTTGAACATTGTTGATATCAATGTTTTGCTTGTTTTGGACTAAAGTGCAAATTACCCAAGTTGAGGGGTTTAAGTGCAAATTGTACATGACAATATGTTCCTCATGTTTTGAAGCATCATGAGAGTGAAAACTATGCTGAGGTATGGCTTATGGAAGCCTGAATACCAAGAAAGAGCTGATAAAGCAATGTATGTGCATGAAAACCTAGTTTTGGTGTAATGTGCAATTTACCCAAAACCCATGGTGAAATATGTAAATTACCACTTCAATAAGGTCCCTAATATTTCTTGGCATCATGTAGAGCAAATAAAATGAGAGGGGCGCCTCATTTGAATTAAGTTGGAGGAGAGAGAATCTTGATATTAAAATAATCAAGATTTAATCCTAATTGAAACCCTAATTTGATTTAGGGCAAAAATAAATGTATTAATTAAAGGGCCTTCAACCAAAATTAAAATGGTTGAATTCAGATGTGTTAGTGCATCCTTGAGCCTTGCAAGGACCACGAAAATATCCAAGGGAGTGGATAACTCACACACAATTTTATAAGAAAAAGCAATATCCACTCGCATATGGATATTAATATAAAATGATTTAAGGTGCTCGATTTGATTTTCTTTAAATCATGGATAATTGAGAGTAATAAGAGGCAAACAAGATAGCCTAGTCCCTAAGGAATATGAGTGGGAAGAGGCGGCCACATTTTTTGGATTAAATGGATTTTTGCAAAGCATATTCTCTCTCATTGAATTGTTTTATAAAAGAACCTTTTACAAGCCAAATGGAAGGCTTTTTCGACCCCACTTCATCTCCTTGCTTGGGAAACGACCAAGGGAGCTTGGGAGCATCAGGAGGACGAACCCCAACCCATTGGTAAGGTTCTTGATCCATTTCACCTTGATTCCATGGTGGAAATCGAAAATAAATTATGGATTTCTTCCTATTTCGATCTCCTCTTCAATTCTAACCATTCCTTTTCACTCAAACCTTGAGGACGAGCCTTGGAATGGTTAAAGGAGTTGCATCCACCATTGTTTCCATGAACATGGAGCTTTGGAGCTCAATTAGAGGCGGGTTTTATAACATGAACCCTTGATTTTGTTATTGCATTCAATTCCATATCAAATAATGATCTTTTCTACATTTACAATAATCGATTTTGTTGATTGATGCAATCACCATGGAAACCACAGCAGGTTTCGTGAGTTTAGGGGTTGAAGATGATAAGCACACACCTCTCCAAATATCCAAGGCAAACGGTCTTGTTTGGGTTGCTCAAACGGTTTCCCAAACCGTTTGGGAGCAAACGGTTTCACCAAACCGCATGAAACCAAACGGTTTCAGACCGTTTGGTGGAGTTGACCAGGGTTTACCATTTGGAGATTTGTTGAAAATGATCTAGGGTAATGACCCATCAATTATGATTGGTTAGTTCCAATTGGTTCATGAGTTGAAGGTCAATCAATCACCAAAACCCTAATCGGTTTAAGTGTTGATTTCCAAGTTGATTGACTTTGAAACTTGGGTTGATTGACCCAAACGGTTTCAAGAACGTTTGGGGATCACCCAAACAGTCTCAAGACCGTTTCGGGGGTCACCCAAGACCGTTTGGAGGTCTAGGTTTGAGTATGGTTAAGCAATTGAAGATCCAAAGATACTAAGTTGGAGTGTAATCAATTGCTTATTTGGTGATCAATCCAATGATCCAAACCTTAATTGGTTGATTTGGATTTTGATATTGACATGGGAAAACGGTCTCAAGACCATTTGGTGGTCATCCAAACGACCTCAAGACCGTTTGGGGTCAGGTCATGTTCAATTTGGATGATGGTTCAATGGTTTCAAAGTAACTAATCTTGCATTGATTAGTGTTGAAGGATCATCGATTCCAAACCCTAATTCAATTATTTCAAACCCTAATTGATGACTAGTTGAGGGTTAATTGAGGGTCAAATCAGTTGAAGGTTGACCTATTTAACTCAACTGAAGCATGATGATAGGTCCAATTGATGATTGGTTCCATGAATTCAATGATTGAAGGAATCAAAATTGGAAACCCTAATCCAATTTGATTGGTTGAGACTATTTTTGGTCCATGCGGTTTTGAGGAGGTTTGGACCAAACAGTCTCAAGATCGTTTGAGTCCAAACGGTCTCAAGACCGATTGGGGCCAAACGGTCTCAAGACCGATTGGGGCCAAATGGTCTCAAGACTGTTTGGGACCAAACGATCCCAAACCGGCTGAGCCCATGCGGTTTCAAAAAGTTGTTTTAGCAAATGGTTTCAAGTACTTGCTTTAGCAAACGGTCTCAAGCACCACCTTTACCAAATGGTTTAAAACCATTTGAACTTTGAAAGACCAAGACCGTTTGGGACTCAAGTAGTCAAAGTTGATTGAGGATTCAATTGGTTAATCCATTTGGACACCTATTGTATCTAAAGATTCAATTGGTCAATTCAATTGGATACCTTATGTAATGGAGGTCCAATGTGATTGAATCTCTTGAGAATTAAGATAATGAATGATACATTGATCCAATGATGATTAGTAATGACAATCAATGAAGGTAAAAAGGTTGAAACCCTAATATTACCTGAGTGATTAGTGCCAATTAAGGGATGAACCCTAATTGCTTATAGGATCAATGACTTGGTACACTATGTTAATCATAGTTGTATGTACTTGATTGAAGGGTTGATATGACCTAATCAAGTTGAAGGGATGATAGCTTGAAATTCATACATGAGTATGATTCAGGTGGTGATTAAGGGTATGATCCTTAAACAAAGAGATCATGAGGCCCTAATCATGAACATAAACCCTAATCGAAAGGGTTATTGAACTCTAGGTATAATTGAGTGCAATACTAAATGAAACCCTAATCTAGGGTAAGGATGTAGCCCTAATCCAGGGTAATGATAAGTGAAACCCTAATTTAGGGAAATGAGACGTAAAACCCTAATTGGGATGAATAGTAAATCTCTAATTAAGGATAATTGAATGAAATCCTAATGGAGATGAATAGTAGAACCAAATTGTTGGTGACTATGGTGGGAATTCTAATTAAGGATGACTCCATGTGAAATCCTAATCTAGGGTTATGTCATGAGAAACCCTAGTTGAGGGTGATTCCATGAGAAACCGTAATTAAGAACTAACATCACATGATGTCCTGATGCTATGTTGTGATAAGAGGCACTAAGAAGGGTGAAGGTATATGAGACTCTAATATGAAGTCATAATGCATAAAGCCCTAATCCTGGGCAATATGACAATGAATCATAATCCTAATTTTAAGTAAGGGTGTAAGGAAACCCTAATGATGAGATAGAAGGAATGACCTTATTAAGGTGAAACATTTCATGTGGTTGATTATAAGCAACCTTATTGTAAGCAATGTCTTTAGCATTAGACAAGTCCATATCATTAAAGATAGTTGGACAATTCTAGTGTGTGGCCTATGCATTATATGCTAAAGGTGAGAGTTTAGTGATGTAATGTATTAAGAGGGGAAATACCTTAATACAAGATAAGTTGGTTAACTCAAGAGAGTCTGAAATGATGAGAAAGTGATACATCAAGATATGATAGTTATCACATTCAGCACTTCAGGGTTTACATACCTTGATACACTTCAAATCCAACATAATTGGGTAAGAAACATATGACGTGTGTTATGCAACTATTACAATGTTATGTAATGAGTTTTTGCACTTTGATGAGTGTTATTTAATGTACCTTGAGCATGGGGTTAAGCCAATTGATGAGTATGATGTAGTCATACCATGATGAGGATGAGAAATGAACTCATACCTTGAATTGATGATTATTAATGCTATATGATGAGAGTAATGATCTTGAATAAATCATTTACGATATCTTTGAATGCCCCAGAGGTATGGAATAATGAATTGAGGGTTGGATAGATAATATAATCATAAAACCCTAATTAATGAGAAATGGGGAGCCCTAACCCTAATTTGGGTAAAGGGAATGAAAAACCCTATTTGATGGTAAACCCTAATTCCTGGGAAAGGAATAATGGTGTTACTATTGTATCACATGATGTGATGAATATTTTGTATGACTATCATCATGTCTAATAACCATGCAGATGTTATGAGATGATGAATATAGCCAGGTTTGAGTTGTGACATTTATATAATAAATGTTGATTGGCCTTTTGTGCCTTGATGTTGTTGCTTAATAAAAGTAACAATGTGCATAGATTTTATGAGTCATAAGAGTAAGTTATTGCCTAGAAAGAGGTAACAAGATATTCTGTGGCCTTGTGAGCCATGTGTAACACTTGTGTAACAACTATCATGAATGCCTTGGTCAGATGACCTGAAGGTGATAGTTACCTAATAGATGGTAATGATGCTCAATGATGAGTTAAGGGTTTGAATACCCAGAACCATACGATTATGGTGATGAGAATGTGAAGGGATGAGAATTCCCAGTTTTGAAATGAGGAACTGAGTTCCCAAGGTCTCTGAAAGACTGATCAGTATCTGATGAAAGTAGTACATGTCTCTTTATAGCATTGTTGTAATAAGTCTTGTTTGTGAACTTGACTGATGCTAAAAGAATATGAAAATGTACTTAATTAATCAAATGAAATATTTTCATGTAGAGCCCTGACCATAGATCCATCATTGTCAGGAATAGGTGATGGTGAAACGGGTGCCCGTGGCAAAACCCGGAACGCATATTTTGAATATGTGGGCGTGAATGGGCGAAAAATATCCTTATTTCCGGTGAAGAGATTGAGGGAAGGTAAACATCAAACCTCTCAATCATTCATGTGTCGGGATGAATGTATCACTAATCTCCCAATGATTGGGATAGATTTCATACACATCTCCCCATAATACTTATGTTGGGTCGATGAAGACAAACAACAAATCTCTCAATGGCTGATGAGAGTGCAGTTGATAATGTAACTCTATATAGAAGTTCCAGTATACCCTGGAAAGCTATTTTGAGCAGTTAACACAGTCCTGCTTGTTGTCCCGCATTGACTGGGATGTGAGAAATCATGGGAATCTGGCTCTTCCATTGACCTATGTATGGTACCGATTTCAACCTCGCAGTTTTCGGTTGGAGTATGAGTGGTATACCTCATCTCCTCAGGGCATAAGTGTGTTTGTAAAATGAAATTAGCCATATAGCATGTTTGCTTAAGGATTGAATACGGAAATTCATTGGCTGATGTTACATTTCTGTTATATATCTTTAGTTCATTGATGTTGTTCATATCGGTTGTATTCATTACAAGTAGATGGATGAACTATGAGTCTACCATGAGTAGATGCAATGTTATCCTTGAAAAAGGAGATTACTTCACTTTGATCATACAAGTGACTTATCTGTTGTTGATTAAATATATAAATCCTTCTGCTCAGTTTATTTTAATAAACTACTATAACAATGTTTTGGCGGAGAGTTATATCTCCCGCTGGGGAAATTTACAATTGTCTCACCCCTGTGGGATCCAACTTTTTCGGTGGACGCAGACAAAGAAGAAGAATTCCATTGTAAGGAATGGACAGCAGCAGTAACAGCAAGGACAGTAGCAATATCTCAGGTGGAGATACTGCCTGTCAAGTTATGTAGTTAGAAAGTTCTATGTGTCATCTCTGTACTCTCAGGTCCTCGGAGTTTTTAGTCAGTGTTTTTGATAAATGGATCTGAGGTTTTGGCTTGATGCCTTGAGATTGTATATTGTCTGTATATAATGTTTATAAGGCAGTTGATGATGTAGTCTCTAAAAAGATATGGTACAAGTTATGTACGTTTGAACCAGAATGTAAATGTTATACAATGGCTCTTGATGGAAAAAGATTTTCTATGTGTGGATCTCTTTGGAAAAAGGTTTAATTTTTAGTGATTTTCAATAATCCGCTGCAAATGATTCGCTTCTACTTAAGTTAATTTTTTTTGTGAGTTGGATGTCACAGATGTCGTCGTAGCAGCCGCTCTGCTTCTCCCGTCCTCTTGTCCTTGAGGATGTCATCTACCAGCAAGAAATATGCCATGTGTGAGTTTGGCATTGAATCTCCTAGTAATGCCTGATAGGTTGACATCATGCTCACTGAGAGGTACCCTCCTGTTCTCAATGTTTCTCGTAAGTCATCTTTGAGCATGCAGATGCCATCTCATTTGAAGATGACATCTCTCAGTGAATGGTCTTCCTTTAGAGAACTCATGATTATTGAGAGTTATTCCATTGACAGACTAAATCAGCTCCATCTGTCAAAGTTCTTGAAGGAAGGTACTATATCTCCTACCGGGCCTTCTAGTCCTTCGTTCCCCAGGTCTTCTTCGGCTTCTACTTCTGCGAGTTGTCCTTCTGCAGGAGGAGCTTCAAGAGCATCAAATATTGAAGGCTAATGTTCATCTTCTTCTTGCTTCACAGCCTCTTCAATCTCTACAGCCCAGCCCGCTTTCCAAGTTGTAGCCCTAGCCAGTTATGTCGAGTCGACCCACATGCTTTTGAGTTGTTCCCTCCAAGGTGTCATCTCGGGGAGAGGGATGTCTGTGTGGAGCTTGTGGGGCACGACATCAGCAACCATCACTGGATCCTTGAATAATCGGCGATCGTAGATGATCTCCATTGCATACATTCCCCACAATCCATGTAGGTCTTCCCCTTGTAGGTCTTCTAGGGGAATGCCCTAATTGATGGCTTCCATCATACGTAGGACGATGAAGGTGCAATCCCCTGAACCAGCTCCTTCTTGGGGGACTTTCTTGTTTATGGAGAAGAGTTTCTAGGACCCTTGGAACCTTGGACTCATCTCTTTAATAGCCCATTGTAGGCGTATAGGAATTTTCAAGGCGTCCCTGGCATCCTTCCTCTTGTAGACAAGTGAAGTGTTGTCCATCTCTGCTGTGCAGCAGTTGAGCACCGTCATCTTCCACTCTGTAAGGTCGATGATGATTAGGCCCCAGTGATTTGCGTTATGGATGGGTAGCACCACTGTCCTGGTCTCCCTTCTCCTTACTTCCGCTTGTAGTTCCAACACTTCTACTGCCCTATATTCTTCTTTGTATAACAGGCTGGCTAGATGTGTGGTTCCATTGAAGATTGGATGCGGCTTATCTTGATGGAGGAATTCTTCCAGTAGGGTGGTGCAAAGTACCTTAAACATCCTTTTGTGTACTTGCGCTATTTTCAGAAAGACCCTCTGGAAGTCCTCTCTAGTCAGAAGCCTACCCTTGTTGATATACAAAATGTTTGACCTGGGTAGATCGTCATCTAGGACATCTTCTAGGACATGGACATCTCTGCACAAGATGCACGACACGGTCTTCATGTCCATGTCCTTCATTTTTCACGGTAGAAGGGGAGATGTTGTAGGTAGTAGCATTCTTTCTTCAGCTTGCCTTTCCCTGGTGGGCTCTTCCATGAAGAAGGCTGCCAGCCCACCCTCCTCATCTTTCGATGTCTCCTCTTGTACTGTCAATACTGAGGCTTCCCAGATGGTGGGCATATCCTCAGCCACTTTTTCAGCACCCTTGATCGGAGGTTGTGTTGTGACCCTTGGTCCAGTTTTGTCTGAGGAAGCTTCTACGACGACGTCTTTTGCATGGCTTTCTTTCGACGTCTGCCCCAGCCTGGCCTCAGACATCATCTTTAGTGTGGCCTCCATCTTCCCATCGTAGTTGTAGTCGTTGTGCTCCTCATGATATGCGAAGAGGAGGAAGTCATTTGATTCTTCCATCCCAGCTCCTAGCTCGGCTATCAGCCTATCAATCTCTATTGCGTCGACCGAGCTAAGTGTTGTGACCATCTCCTCCCAATGAGCCTTTGCTTCCTGCTCTACTTTTTTCGGAGTGAGTGCAGGAGGGGTGAGGTGATGTCCCACCTGCTACTCATCCTCATTGGCAATTTTGTCCATCGCCTCCTCCAGGTCGCAGTTGAGGTCAAACCCCCTTGACTGTGTTGTATGCTTTTCGTACTGGGGGCTTGATCTTCCTGCTAGTTGGTTGCCTTGTTGTTCAGTGATGGGACATTGCCTTCAGCTTGTACTTTCGTTCTTTGTTGCGTCAGCTCCTGCCCCCGCCCCCCCCCCACATTGTCATCGTAGTTGGAGGGGTTGGCGAGGGAGCATTCTGTGCCAGTAGGGTGCTTTGTCTTTTTCTTCACCCGCCGGGCTTTGATCTCTGCACCCTCCTGCTTGAGCTTCTGGCGGTCTTCTTGCACTCCCTGTCATTCTTCTTCTAGGGCATCCATCGCCTCTTCATATTCTTGGTACATTTGCTCGTTGTCTGTGCGTATGGCCTGCCCTTCTTTTCATAGGATCGTCATTTCCTCCTACATTTTTGTCAGCAACCCCAGCATCCTCCATTGATTGCTAAAAACTTCTTGCATGAATTCTAGGAGTGCTGACGTCCTCTCATCTATCTCCTTTACATGCACTGTTAGTGAATATAAAGAAGTAGAAATCTTTTCATTAATTGAATTGGTTTGATGCATTTGTTCCCACATTGCATCAAACTTATTACCTAAGGCACCCCCGAAAGAGGATGCATGTTGTTGTTGTTGGTGCAGTTGTTGTCCTGTGCATTTTGTTGACGCACTAGGCACAATTGGCTGCTTAGGTGGGGGCGGTGGGGGCATCTCCCTTGGTTGGCTCTTCTTTGGCTCTGTCGTTGGTATGTTTTGAGAGTCTTGTCTTTCTACCTCTATCTCCAGTATGTTGGTGCCAAGAGGAGTTTCTTCTTCAGCTTGGCCCCTCTCTGGATCTGGCTCCGGTATGGCTTGGGAGCCTTGTCCTTCTGGCTCTGCCTCCAGCTGGCTGGTGGGTTGTGGGACATCATCGGTGTCTATAATCTTTTCCACTTCTCCCTCCACTATAGTAGTTTCCTCTTGTGGTCTCGGGGAAGTGGGGTCTGCAACTTGTGCTTCCACCAGTTGTTCTGCGGCCCTCTCTTTTTTAGCTGGCTTAATGGTGTCTTCTGGTTTCTTTTTCTCCACCTCCAGTTTCTTCCATGGCTCCTAGTTTCTTTACGTGCCAGTTCTGTCGATGTGTTGGCATGTAGTGTCCCAGAGCTCATCTTCTTGACGTCGTCGAGAGTCGGCCGCAGCTTGTGGGCATCATAAAACACCATTTCGGGGAGGGGGAGTGGCTTCTTAAGTCCTTGTTGTTTGAATTATGCCTTCTCCCCCTTCACTTCTAGAATTCCCATGCTGGAGAGGGACTTTATATCGATATTTTGTTGTCCCTCCATTTCTTCATATTTTTGCAATTCACCTTCTTCCAGCAAGTAGTTTGTGATCCTCGCTATTTGACCTCCCATGTAGAAGGTGGACTTCCTCTTTGCCTCACCGCCTACAGTCGATGACATCCTTCTAATAAGGATACTTCCTATATTCACTGGTCACCTATTGATCATAGACCATATAAGGAAGAGATCCCCCTTACTGACTGTCCCAGTCTCTGACCTGGAATCTATAGAGAAGGCGGTGATCTTTTGTATGATCTTGATGAAGCAGGAGGTGATTCTAGAGGCCTTGGAGTTCTTCGGGTTATGCTTTTCCTCTCTAGTCAGCTCCTCCCACATCTTTTTGTTATCATACGCAACAATCTCTCTTTCTCCCAGGGCACCTAAATAGGCCTTAGCCTCTTCTTCGGATGCGGTGAAGATCCTATTCAGGTCTGTCTCTGTTATCTGGTGGGTTTTGCCCCCCAACTGTACCTTGAGCTGGTAGTCCCTTCCTCTTGTTGCTCACGTCCCATCGCCGGTGGTGAGCTTTGTCAGAGAAGACATAAATTCTAGGGTCAACCTCCAGTACGACCTTACTTTGGGCGTGCAGATAGTTCATAAGTTTGTGCCCTCTAGGAATTTCACCATCATGTCATACAGCCCCAACCTCTTGAAGTACTCCACGTCAAAGTAACGTGTCAGCACACATTACTTGTTTGTAGATATCCAGTCATAGGCAGACTGATGCATGATGTCCCGGGGTACGAGTTGGGGCTCCCCTTGAGGCGCCGAAACTCCTTCTATCGCCTTTTCAGTTTTTTCCTTCTTACTGGGCCTAGGTTCCTTGAATGTAGCCTTCTGCTTCTTCTCGTGCACTGGGCTTCCTGACTCTTTAGGTCGGTACTCGGAGGTCTCTGTTTCCCTCGTCTACTCGGTTGCTTTCATGGACTTCTCTTGTGGTACCCCCGCCAATATCATCTGATATTGTTCCAGTCTTAGTTGTATCTCCAGGTGTTTGGGGACTGGAAGGGCGGTGCTCTTCTTTAGCTTCTCGGTTAAATCTTTGACTATCATCTCTACCTCCTTAAGGGAGGTAGCCCTCTAGTACAGGGGATCACTTGAAGCTGGAGAAGACATTCTGCAGGTTAAAGTGGATTAGTCCTCAGTAAGGTATACCCAAATATCTCTAAGTTAAAGGTAATCATCAGGTTATAGGTGATCATTCTTAACTTTTTGTTGCAAACTTAGTAAACGGACAGTAAGAATCGCGGTCGCGATTATAATTGTGGTCGTGGTTATAATTTTTTCGGAGGAAATCGCGGTCGTGACTTTTTTTAAGAGACCGCGGTCATGGTTTTTAATCGTGGTCGTGGTTATTTCTTGAAAAGATTGCAGTCGCAATTCTTTTCTGAGGAGGAAACCACAATTGTGATGTTAATCGCGGTCACGGTCCTTTCTGCAGAAAAGTCAAAATTGGTGCTTTTTAAGGTTTTATGACTTCCGGTTCTTAGGATTTTACACCTCACGGCGGTTGCGATGACCAAGATCTTGGTCCATTCCATCCGTTCAGTTCTTCAGACCATTGTTCTTCATCCTGTTATTTCATTTTTCTCATTTTTAGGGTTTTAACAACTTTCTTTTTAGGGTCGATAAGGAGGACGGGGCTAAGCGCCCGGAAACAAGGCGTCGGCGAGGTGAAAATCGACTAGATGGCGAAAATGGCTTGCCGTAGCGATGAAGGAAGAGCTTGAAATCAAAATAAAACCTGTCGGTGTGAAGAAAGATGAACAAGCAGGTTACCTGATTCATGGGAGAGGATGCGAAGATGACGAAGATCACGAACGGCAAGGCAAAGGATCCCGGCAGACACGCGGTGGCGACTAGCTCAGGCGTCTGATGGCGGAATCTGCAGTTCTCGAACGAACAGACTAGGAAAATCTAAGGGGTTGCACAAAAGCAAAAGGAGCGTAAAGAGTTTGTCGTTTGGTGACTTAAAAGTATTTATAGGCATTCAGATCACTCTGACTTGACCGAGTAAAACACCGCAGTCGTGATTTTTATCACAGTCGCGATGTTCAAGAAAGGAGCCTCGGTCGCGATATTTGCTACGGTCATGATTATATTCACAGTCGCGGTTATTATTCATGGTCGTGATTAAGCAAGACCACCATTCTTTAAATCCAAAAAGAAAACGAAAACACTCAGAAAAGGAAGAAAAATTTAAACTAAAGGAAAGAAGGAAGGATAAAGAAAAGATAAAATGAAGAGAGATCGAAAACTTGGGTTGTCTCCCAAGAAGCACTTGCTTTAAAGTCTCTTAGCTAGATTGCATAAATTTTTCACTCCTCTGGTCCTTCAGTCAGATGAGGCAACTCTCGATCCTTCTCTTTGTTGAGCAGGGTTGGTTCATCTAGGTTGATCTTTGATCTTCTTACAAAGGTGTCATCCTCGTAGAATCTTTTCAACCTGTGGCCATTGACCTTGAAGATCCCAATCTTCTCTCCTTTAATCTCCATCATTCCTGATGGATAAATTTTTTCCATAGAGAAAGGGCCTGACCATCTTGTTTTGAGCTTCCTAGGGAAAAGCATGATGCTAGAATTGAAGAGAAGAACTTTGTCTCCTTCATTAATGTCCTTGTTCCTCAGGTGGGCATCATGCCACACCTTGGTCCTATGCTTGTAAATCTTTGCATTTTCATAAGCATGCAATCTCAGATCCCCGAGATCTTGTAGCTACAAATATCTCTTTTGCCCTATCTTTTCTAAGTCCATATTTAGAAATTTAATCGCCCAAAGGGCCTTGTGCTCTAGCTCTAAGGGTAAATGACAAGACTTTCCATAGATTAGCCTATAAGGCATGGTACCTATGGGTTCCTTGTGAGAAGTTCTATAGGCCCAGAGAGCATCGCCGAGCTTCATGGACCAGTCTTTCCGAGTACGGTTGACAGTCTTTTCTAAGATTTGCTTAATCTGCCTATTAGATACCTCCACCTGTCCTGAGGTTTGAGGGTGATAGGGTGTTGCAACCTTGTGCTTGACCCCATACTTCTTTAGCAGTGCCTCAAATTGCTTCTCCCCAAAATTTGATCCGCCATCACTTATCACGGTGTGAGGTACTCCAAAGCGTGGAAAGATGGTTTTCTCAAATAGATTAATCATAGACTTAGAGTCACAAGTTTGGGTAGCAACAGCCTCCACCCATTTTGACACGTAGTCCACAACCACTAATATGTATTGGTAACCTTTTGATGAGGGGAAGGGACCCATGTAGTCTATTCCCCATATGTCAAAGATCTCAACTTCTACCCAGTCTGTCATAGGCATTTTGTTCCTTTTTCCAATATTTTCGGTTGACTGGCACTCCTTACAAACTTTCACATAAGCAGTAGTGTCCTTGAATAGTGAAGGCCAGTAAAATCCTGATTGAAGCACTTTTTTTGCAGTTATGTCCCCACTATGATGCCCTCCATAGGGTGAAGAGTGTCATTCCTTCAATATTAGTGGGACCTCTTCTTCTGGTATACATCTTCAGTACAAACTGTCCGAACTTTCTTGAATAGTAATGGGTCGTCCCAATAGTAGTTCCTCACATCAGACAAGAGCTTCTTTTTTTGGTTGTATGTGATGTCCGGCGGTAACTCCCCGCAAGAAAGGTAGTTGCAAATGTCTATGAACCATGGTAAGTTCTGTTCTTCGGCTTCTATCATGAGCAAAGCCTCATCTGCGTAGTTATCATTAATAGGTGGCTCATTTTTGTCTTCGACGATAATCCTCGACAAATGGTCGACCACTACATTTTCCGCCCCTTTCTTGCCAATGATCTCATGACGAACTCTTGGAGTAATAGGGCCCACCTCAGTAAACTAGGCTTAGTGTCCTTCTTTTTCATTAGGTATCTGATAGCTCTGTGGTCAGCATAAACCTTTACTTTTGCTCCAATTAGATAAGACCTGAATTTGTCAAAAGCAAAAAAAATAGCTAGAAATTCTTTCTCTGTGGTAGTGTAATTTACTTGTGCCTCATCTAGGGTGCGGCTGGCGTAGCAGATAACATGATTTCTCTTGTCCTTCTTCTGCCCTAGGACTTCCCCCACGGCATAGTCACTAGCATTGCATATTAGCTCGAAGGGTAACTCCCAATCTGGGGCTTGGATAATAGGTGGGCTTACTAGGGATTCCTTCAAGGTCTGAAAAGCTTTCAAACAATCATCTGTAAAATCAATTTCTGCGTCTTTAACCAGTAGATTTGAAAGGGTTTTGATACCCTCGAAAAATCCTTGATGAATCTTCTATAATAACTGGTGTGACCAAAAAACTTTGCACCCCTGTCACGGACTTTGGTGGAGGCATTTTAGAGATGGCTTCGATCTTGCTTACGTCTACTTCAATGCCTCTCTTTGAGACCTTGTGCCACAGGACTAGTTAAGGACTAAGTTCTTCTCTTCGCAGAATTGTAGGACTAACGATAGGTTTCTCAAACAACCATCGAAATCTCTTCCATAAATAGAAAAATCATCCATAAAGACTTCCACTATGTCTTCCAGAAAGTCTGAGAACATCCAGATCATGCAACGTTGGAATGTTACAGGAGCATTGCATAGTCCGAACAGCATTCGTCAGAAGTCATAGGTACCATATAGCCAGGTGAAGGTAGTTTTCTCCTGATCATCAGGTAGGATGGGAACTTGGTAAAATTTGGAATAACTTTCCAAGAAGCAAAAATATTCGTGATGTGCCAGCCTTTCTAGAACTTGGTCGATAAAGGGAAGAGGATAGTGATCGTTCTTCATTGCTTGATTCAGCTTTCGATAATCGATGCACATTCTCCATCCGGTTACATCCCAGACAGCTACTTCATCTCCTTTATCACCCTTCACCACTGTCATTCCCCCTTTCTTTGGTACAACATGAATTGGGCTCACCCAATTGTTGTTGTTGATTGGGTAGATAATACCTGCATCTCTTAGCTTGATGACTTCCTTCTTTACAACTTCTTTTAACATTTGATTCAGCTTCCTTTGGGGTTGAACCAGAGGTTTTACTAATTCGTCTAGATTTATGTGGTGCATACATAGAGCAGGATTAAGCCCCTTGATATCATCCACTGAGTATCATATAGCTTGCCTATGGAGCCTTAGCTCTTTAAGAAGTCTTTCCATTTGCTCTTCGGTCAGGCTGGCATTTACTATGATAGGATTTCTCTCTTCAAGATCAAGAAACTCGTATTTCAGACCTTCTAGTAATTGGTTAAGTTCAAGTTTGGGTTTTAGTACTTTCTCTTCTTCCCTTTTTAGTTCTAGAGAAGCATACTTGATAGCCTCGGCAAATTCCTCTTCGTCGCTCATATCCTCTGCATCTCGATTCAGGTATTCGAGGATCTCAGCAACCTCAGGGTCGTCGATTTCTGAATCGTCTTTGTTTAACGCCCTCATAAGAGGGTCTACCACCACTGTGTCTTCTTCTAGTTCTTCACAATATTGGTTGTAGCTATCCACAAAGTAAGCAGATTCGAGTAGGGATGGTCCTTTCATAGCGTCTTTCACCTTGAAATCTATGTGATCATTTCTGACCCTCAGAGTTATGATGCCTTCAGTGACATCAATCAGTTCCCTCCCGGTCTCCAAGAAAGGACGTCCGAAGATAATAGGGCATTTAGGGTCTTCAATAGTGTCAATGATAACAATATCACATGGGATTAAGAATTTCCCCACACGAATCGGAACATCTTCGACTACTCCCACTGGTCCATTGAAGGTGTGGTCTGCCAACTCGATTCTCATATTAGTCATGACCATCTCAGTCAGTCCCAATCATTGGACGAGGCTTAAAGGCATTAGACTTATGCAAGCCCCCAAGTCGGTGAGACCCTTTCTTTTGATGTTATCTCCTACAGCAAAAGGTATAGTAAAGGCTCCAGAGTCCTTCTTCTTGGTAGGTAGCTCTTCTTTTACAAAGTTTGTTGACATGTTGGCTAGGTGTACAGTTTCGATCCTTCCCCTCATCTTTTCTTCGTGACAAGATCCTTGAAGAATTTGGCATAGGTCGGCATTTCTTCCAAGGAATCCAGAAACGGTACCTCCAGGTGGAGCTTTTTCACTGATTCCATGAACTTCTCATACCTCTTCTTGAGGTGAGCCTTTACAAGCTTGTAAGGAAAAGGTAATCTTAGCGAGTACTGACTCCTCTTGGTGAACAATTCTTCTTCAGGTTCTGGTTCCCTAACCAGTGGGTGTTGATTCTCTCCCTTGGTTGGGTTCTCTGTAACATTCTCTGGCTCTGGTTCTTCAGGTCTTATTGCCTCAGGGCGCTCTATTGTTCTTCCCGATCTAAGAATCGCCATCTTGGCAGATTCTGTGTTAGAAGGAATCTTCCCCGAGGGGTTCTTTACGAGCTCGGCCAACTGAGCAAGCTGTTGGTCTATCTGGCGTTGATGTGTTTGCATATCTGCCATTTGTACCTGCATGGTGTTCAGAATGCCAGAGTTGGACAGTGCACTTTGTGTAAGTTGATTGTTTATCATGCATTGTCTCTTGATGAAATCGACTAGTTGGCCTACTAAGTCAGGTTGATTAGTGGTTCTTGTTTGACTCTGTCCTTGAGCTTGTCCTTGTCCTTGACTTGCGTTCGTAGCTTGGCAGTTTTGATACTTACCTTGACCTTGATAGTTGGTTTTGTTTGTCTGGAAATTGTTTGTCTTGGTGTACTATACTTGTCTGCTCTTCTTCTCAAAACCTGGTGGTTGTTTGGGTGGATTATTCAATTGATGCAAATTTTCTACAGCATCCTTGTTGCCATAACTGAATCTTGGGTGCTCTGATCTCTTAAAGTTAGCATAAGAGACATTTTCAGCTTCCTCCTCTTTAGACTCGCTTTCACTAGATTCTTCAGGTCGGGTATATACGCAATTGTCTATCACATGCCCACCTTCACCACAGGTGACACATTTCATCACCTTCTCAATTGGCTTCTTTCCTTTCCCTCCTGATTCCTTCAGTTGTTTGACATTTGTGGCTATCTTTTGTGTTTGAGACGTGATTGCTTCGAGAGCCTTTGATTCAATTGACGGTCCTTCATTGGTGGCTTTCTAAGCATATCCTCTGTCGATCTAGTCATAATCAATCCCAGCTTGTAACTCAGTCATATTTTCTATGATATTTTTAGATCTACTAGGCTTTTTTCTGAGAAAGTCACTTTCAGCTACTGCATTCAGCGAGACTCTCTCTTCAGGGGTTAGACCATTGTAGAAAGTTGTTATTAAGAACCCCTTCTTGTAATTGTGGTGAGGGAAGTCTCTCTAGTACTCTTGATACCTTTCCCAGGCTTAATGCAGATTCTCACTTGGCTTCTGCATGAAAGATGTGATCTTATGCCTATTACAAACGGTCTTCTCGTTGGGGTAGAACTTGTTCATGAAAGTGCCTACCAATACGTTCCATCCATTCAAAGCTTGATGCGGTAGCCCAAGGTACCAAGATAGTGCCTTGTCCTCCAAAGAGAAGATGAAACCCTTGCAGTAAATGACTTCTTGTGGAACTCTCTGCATCTTGATTGTGTCACTGATATTCTTAAAAGCATCGAGATGATGATAAGGGTTATCGTTCTTTGAATTCCCTTGAAAGCTTTTGTTCTGGATCATAGATATTACAGCTGGCTTCAATTCAAAGTTTGTTGTATTAAACCTTGGGATGACCATAGGACATCTTGAGTTATTAGCTTTTGTAGCTGCCAACTCCCGAAGAGTGTTCTCTTCCTCTTCATCATCTTCACTGGTGTTGTCCCTATGATTTTGCTCTTGGTGGTTTCTTCTGTGCCTGCGGCGATGATGACTCTCCTCATGGTGATGATCATCTTCAGGTTGTTCTTGTTCTTCATAGATATGATCGTCATTATAACGACCATCTTCATCGGTTTCTGGCGGGGGTGGGTGTTGTCCGATCCTCGCATTCCACTCGTCCATGGAAAGGGGTGGTCCCACGTGGGGCGGCATGGTGAGCGAAGTTAGTATGGGCTAAGTACTTCTTCCCTGGGTACCTGGATAGAAGGTACGATCAAGTTAGAAAACCGGGCTTGATGAAAATGAACTATTCTACATAGGTTCAGGTTAGAAGACTTAGAGTGGTTGTGCTGCAAGCTTATTGCTAAGCTTGAGGAATGGGAGTATAGTGGGTGGACTCGGGTTCCTTAATAGTACCGTTTTGCCTTGTCCCCGGCAACGGCGCCAAAATGTTGACCGACCTAAATCACGCGTCAAAAAGAGTGGATTAAAGTAGTCAGACTTTTACAGAGATAACCCGACACTCAGGCCCCCACAACGATAATGAGGTCCGATGTAGCAATCGGGGTCAAATACAGGGACAAGGTTGGTCCTGCTAGGAATGCAGAATCAACACTCTCTACACTCCAGCATAAAAGAGGATAAAAAAAGGTGTTCCCAAGGAAATGGTAGTTTGAGAATAGGAATAGTAAGACAAAAGAAGTAAAAGAAACAAATTGTAACAAGTATATGGGAAAACTCAGGTTGGGGCTCACCAACCAAAGTGACTCTCCAACAAGCATACTATCTCTCTCTCTTGCATACTCATATCAAGATTACAAGCAACCATAAAATGTCTATTCCACTCTCTCTTGAGATGAGGATAGGTCTAGGCCTAAAAGAAGCCTCTCTCTCGAGATGACAACTCAAAAACCTCGCAGCAAAACATATGGTTGAAGCATTTAGCATTCCAACACTATCGTGCATTCATACTACTCCATGACATGGGATAAAAGTGATACTATTCTCTTGAGATATCAACAATTAAACATCACAAGATGGTAGCTAAGCATACAAATGAAGCATTAAAATAGGTGCAAGGAGATCATCTTGATAAGAATATGTATGTTCAAAATAGAGAGACAATATACATGTTGGGAGAGCCTTAGTGGCTACTCCCAACCCAAGTTATGGTGTTTAGCCGGTCATGCTTACAGGTAACATGGCGGCGCTACAGAAAAATAGATCCATGAGATACCACAAAGAATGGAGGTGAGTACAGCGTGAGGAAACGATGATCTAGAGGAGAAGAAACGCGATACTACACACTACTTCTTCAGATCTGGATCTACCACAGGGATGTCTCCTTCTCTCGAAGAAGCGGTGGGTGTAGGCGGTCATCTTCTCTCTCCTTGTCTTTCGCTCTAGAGATCCAAGTCCGATAGATGGTCAACAATGGGTCTGGGATGCGGCAGCACTTCGTGGTATCGGGATCGGATCTCTCTGATCTGATCTCTTGACAAGACATGTGGGGGCACTATTTATAGGTGCCTTCCACCTACTTAAGACTACAGTCACAGTCTTTCCACTAATTTAAAATTGCGGTCACGATCTTTCCTTTATTCCTTCTTGGTCATGATCTTTCTTGACTGTAATCCTCCCTAGGGCCTCGATCCTGATCTTCAGAGAATTCACGGTTGAGATCTTCAGAGAAGTTGCAGTCAAGATCTTCGGAGAAGTCACAGTCGCATCTTCGGAGAATTCGCAGTTGTGATCTTTAGAGAAGTCGCGGTCACGATCTTTAGAGAAGTCGCGGTCACGATCTAAGGAAAAGTCACGGTCACGGTCTTTGGTGAAGCCAAAGTTGCGGTCTTTGGAGAAGTCGCGATCGCAGTTGGCTGACTCCTAAAATCACCAAACAAGGCTTTAGTCAAGAAGATAGCTAAAATGTCTACAAAGTTGACTAAAGTTATTCTAAAAGTGGTGTAAAATATATATAAAAATACGTAAAGTGTGATGTTATCAATATCCCATCTTTGGTAAGTGTTTACCTTTAAGTCGATGTTCCTTTGATCCCCTACCTTCATCTCCTTCTCTTTTCTCAGCCTTAGACCATGGTTCTCCCATGGTGGTCGTTTGGGAGAGTGACTCCTCATCAAAAGGGTTATGTACCATGTCTTGACAAGGTAGACCCAAGTTTGAAGAGGATTCCTCCTCTCTTTCCTCATTATGGCGAGAAGTGTCAGATCTTCATGGATCATAAGAACCTGAAGTACATCTTTTCACAACAGGAGTTGAATATGAGGCAGCGGCACTAGATGGAGTTAATCAAGGATTACGACTGCATGATTGATTATCATCTAGGTAAGGCAAATGTTGTTGTAGATGCATTGAGCAGGAAGTCTTTGTCCATGCCTATGGATAGAGCCCAGTTGAGTTCTTTGGTATGCCACAAGAGAGACATGTTGATCTCCCTACGTCAGATGAATGTTGAGTTGGAAGTGTCCTTTCTAGTAGGATTGTTAGCATAGTTATAGGTGAAGCCCATGCTGAGATAGCATATCATAGAGGCACAGCAGGTTGATACCATGATATAGCACATTAGATTAGAGTTTGGCAGTGACAAGCGTGATGGCTTCCATGAGTCAGATGATGGGACGGTTTTTTTTTGGTGAATCAAAACCTATATTGCTTTTTTTGTAAAGTTTTTGTACAAGGAAAGAAAAGTCCTGTGAGATCAAAAGGAACTCCCCAAGCTAACTGTATAGGATAAAAAAGCCAAAGAAGAAAAAAAAAAGAACAACAAGGAAAGCACCATCGAAGATCAAAAAACCATTAGCCAATAAATTGATTGGCACAAGCCTTTACTAAGTACCAAAGCATGGATGCCTCCATAGACTTGTTCTCATGAACTCTTAAGTTCCTTTCCATCCAGACCAAGTGAATAATAGAAATGCCAATACAGTGGTTTAATCTACTGGACAGAGCAGTAAGGTCCTCTCTTCTAGCAGGAATGCAGCTGATCAACTTTCATTGAAAGCAGACCTCCATAAGAACATAGAGAAAGGACAATCAAACAGAATATGATGAGTGTTCTCCCATTCATGTCTACAAAGGAAACAAATAGAAGGGGTATAGATGCCCATTCTTCTCACATAATCAGTAGTAGGTAATCTCCCATGAACAGCTTTCCAGGAAGACAGAAGAAATCTTCTAGGACAATTAAAACTCCAAACCCAAGAAAAGACTAGATCAGACGTACCATAGTCTCTAATCAGATTCCAAACACTCTTCAAGGTAACAATACTCTCCTTATTAATACATATACTATCCACACCACCAGAAGGAGAAGGGATACTAGCAAGGAAGTTGTTCAACACTTCATGCAATCTGGATTCGATGGGACAGTTTGTAACCATGACAGAATTGTGGTTCCCGATGCTGACAACCTAAGAAAGATGTAGTTGGAAGAGGCTTACTCATCTATGTACTCTATGCACCCAGGTAGCACCAAGATGTATCATAATCTGAAGGGCATGTATTGGTGGCCTGGCTTGAAGAAGGATGTGGTTGAGTTCGTTGCGAGATGTGTTGTGAGTTAGTAGGTCAAAGCCGAGCATCAAAAGCATGTAGGGACATTGCAATTGTTGCCTATACCATAGTGGAAATGGTATCGTGTGACTATGGACTTTGTGGTTGGTCTGCCTAGGACATCCAAAGGTCATGATTCCATCTGGGTGATTTTTGATAGGTTGACCAAGTCAGCACATTTTCTTCTTATGAAGACGGTGTCTACAGATGAGAAGCTTGCCCAAATCTACATTGATGAGATAGTGTGTTTTCATGGTGTTCAAGCAACTATCATGTCTGATAGAGGTCCTCGGTTCACAACTTGCTTTTAGGAGAAACTGCACACAACTTTGGGTACACAGTTGAGGTTAAGCACTTCCTTTCACCAACAAATAGATGGTCACTCTGAGAGGACCATTCATACCTTCTAGGATCTATTGAGAGCTTGTGTTCTTTAGTTTTTGGGTAGTTGGGACATACACCTCAGTCTGATAGAGTTTACCTACAATAATGATTATCAACGAAGCATCGACATGGCATAAGATGAGGCATTGTATGGGAGGCATTATAGGTCTATGTTGTGTTGGTATGAGATGAGATGTTACCACCTTCTTGGTCATGAACTTGTGCAATAAATGATAGAAAAGAGCAAAGTGATTCAACCACAGTTGAAGGCAGTACAGGATAGACAGAAGCCATATGCAGATAACCATCATAGACCCTTAGAGTTCCAAGTGGGAGACAGAGTATACCTCAAGGTCTCTCCCTAGAAAGGTGTTTTGAGGTTTAGGAAGAAGGATTACTTGTCTCCTAGATTTATGGGACCTTACCCTATGGTGGAAAGTGTTGGGAAGGTGGCCTATAGGTTGGAGTTTCCACTTGAGTTGCATAGGTTGCATCTAGTGTTTCATGTAAGTATGTTGAGAAAGTTCCATCTTGATATAGAGTTTATGTTACATCTTGTGGAGGTGGAGCTTAATGAGGATATGTCCTATGTTGAAGGCCTAGTGTTGATCCTTGACAAAAGATTAAAGAATCTAAAGAAGAAATACGTAGTGCTTGTCAAGGTCCTATGGCATCAATGTGGTGTTGAGGAAGCCATGTGGGAGCTCGAGGAAGAGATGAAGAGGAAGTACCCCTCTCTTTTCTCTTAGGATTTTAGGGGTGAAATCCTTGTTAGGGGTTTATGGCTTATAAGGACCCTGACCTGAGTCTTGGGATAACTCGGTTTACTTTGCTTAATCATGTGCTTAAAACCTTAATCTAATCTTTTCAGATGTGATTAGGGGTTGTGGTGTGTTAGTTTTGGTGCAAATTGCAATTTACCCAATATAGGGGGTTGATGTGCAATTTTCCACCTCTGGAGTGTTTCTTCGCTCTCCTAGCTTCATAAGAGAGAGTATGGTGCTTTTGGGTGCTTTGTTTAACCCTTGGTTGAGTGGTGTCACCCTTAGTGGTGATCAGGGTTTTCTAGGGTTGGTGTGCTTTGACCTTGTGACCTTTGTTAGTTTGTCTCGACCTCGGTCATGACTTAGGGCTTGTTGAGGGGGTGTCATGGTCGATACACTTCCCCTGGTGTGGTAGTTGTGACTAAGGTTGTCTTGTGTCAAGACAAAGGCTTGGAGAGGTGTGTTTTGACCTAGTTTGCTTGTGGTGGTCTTAGTACCGTGACCTAGTGGTGTTGTTAGGGTGTGTCGCATCTATGGAGCCCTTAGTGTGTTATGGTTGCAACATAGAGGGTGGAGTTGCTTTGGTGGTCAAGACACTACCTAGAGTGTAACACCATGTATTTCATGTCATGTTCAAGTGGTTGTATGTGGATGCATGTTGGTCCTTTTAGTGGACAAGTGTTTCTTTAGAGCCCTATCTTGTTGACACCTCATCCTTTGCCATACCTCCCTCCTTTGATGAAACCTCTTCTCTCCATGCAAGTGGTTCATTTTAGTCATCTTCTTCTCCCCCCCCCTTGTGCTCATCCTTGGAGCTTGGTGGAGCAAGAAGGATTGTTCTTGGCACCTTGGAGGTGGTTCATCCCTTGCTTGTGGTGCTTGTAGTGATCCTTGTTCATCTCCCATCTTTGGTAAGTGTTTACCTTTAATTTGATGTTCCTTTGATCTCCTACCTTCATCTCCTTCTCTTTTCTCAGCCTTATACCATGATTCTCCCATGTTGGTCATTTGGGAGAGAGACTTCTCATCACAAGGGTCATAGACCATGCCTTGACAAGGAAGACCCAAGTGCTAAGAGGATTCCTCCTCTCTTTCCTCCTTCCTCTTTAGTTCAACCAAGATCTTATTTGCTTCTTTCCTTGGGCTATCTTTGACCTTGGTGTCTTCTTCTGTAGGTGCTTATGTGTCTGAGTGTGGAGCTTTTGGTGAAGCTTCTTCAACCCTAGGATCATGTGCTTGGATCTTTTGTGGTTATCTTCTTAAGGTGGGTTATATAACAATAAACCTACTCTATTATTGAACTTCTTTATAATTCTTATTACTATCTTCTTCCTCTAGCTGGAATTCTCATCATGATTGTGCTTAGTGGTAATCTCTATAGCTTGTTTGGTGGTGATTCCTTTCTTGGTTTGAAAGCAATCCAAAAACCTAATCTTTTGTACCTGTTTTGAAAGAGGATATGTTATGAAGGTTTTTCTCCTTATTTTTCTCTTTATCTTTCTCTCATGTATGGTGTTCATGTACTTAGAGTTTGGAGAGATCTTAGGCCCAGTTTAGTTGTCTTGAACATGGTTTTATCTCCCTTGGATAAGGTTCCTCCTTAATAGCTTCTTGAACCATGACTTAGGGCTTTGATGACCGGTTGTATGTGACCTTTTCTGCATGACATCTATGGTTTCACCTTTAGTTTTAGTTCTATTTTGGCAACCTAGGTGGTGCATCTTGGGAGGTTGCGACACTCCCCTCATGATAGTCATGACCTTGGTAACTTTTGGGTCAAGATGCTACTTTGAGGTTGAGTTTGACTTAGTGATGTTAGGTTGAGACCCTTGGTGGGTGGTGGCCGAGTTATTTTTGGTGTTGGGACTTTGTTTCTATTTTTCTTGATTTGAAACTCACCTTAGAGAGTAGGGTCACGACCATGATGGTCTTGGTTCATGACATGTGTGAAGGTTGATCATCTTGGGTCGCGACGTAGGTTGAGGTCATGACATAAGTGGGGGTCGAGACACCATTTGGCCAAGATGCTTTGTGGAACCCTAACCCTAAGTGTCGCAGGTGCGACATGGTCTAGAGGTGGAAGGTCGTGACATGTGATAGATGGTTGAAGCACATGAGGGTCATGGTCGCAACATGGACCATAGTAGGTGGTCGTAACCTATGTGGTATTGAGGTCAACATAGGGTGACGGTAGGCAAATGAGAAACACATAATGATAACCATATATGTATGATACGTAAGCCATATACAATGTTGTTTAGGATGTTATCTAATCAAATCTAATCCTTTTACATCCAAGATGATGGAGGGTGATGGTTCTAGGGTTGATGGTTGAACTTAGCCTTATAAACCCTAATCGGTAAAAAGGAAACCCTAACCCTAATATTAATGAACGATGATCTTGCTTGTTTCTCCATTTTGGAATGGTCCTGTTGTTATGAGGTTACCTCTTCTTCTTATAGATTTCTAACCATGTAGGTGTTATGATTTTGATAATCATTGCTAGTCTATGCTATGTGATGAGACATGATATACGTTGATTGAACCTGGAGAGGCATGTTGAGGCACATATTATACAGAAAAGTTGAGATGAGGGATTGATATCCCATAGCATGAGATTATGGTATCAATGATGTGATAAATAACAGTAATACATGCATCATGTAGTGATAGTGTGACAAGTTCATACCCTATATGTTCATATCTACTGAAAGAGTACGTTGCCCTTATCTTTATAGAATTTATTATGATTTTATACGTGGTAACTTGATTGATGCTAAAAGATACTTAATGGACTTAACTAATCAAGTGGAATTTAATAATGTAGTCTTGCCATGTGCCATAGATCAATTCAATGTCAATACTTGTTGAATGGTGAAACAAATTTAACTCAAAGCACATACTTTTGAATATGTGGGGGTGAGAATGAATATCCCCTTACATCCATGATATACGAGACAGTCATGCATGAGTTGGTCTCTTAGTGATATGTTATACATGATTGTCTGTGGGCCACACCCTTACAGGAGTGCAGTTGTGGGCTGTAGCTCAATGGCACGTGATACATGATTGGCTGTAGGCCATACCCTGGAGGGAATGAGGTTGCGAACCATAGCTCAGTTCCTCTAGTGCATGACCTGTACCAAAGCAGGCTAGACTTGTACATATGGACTATATGTCACTTTTAGCCGTTTGACTGGTGATGTCACTGCATGTTCACTCGTACTGACCAAGGGGGTGAGGTCATGGATTCTGGATCTTCCATAGACCTTGTATGGCACCAATTTTGACTTAGCAGTGGTCGGTTGGATTTGGGTGGTACGACTCAAATCCTGGGGGCATAATAAAACATGTAATCAGTCATGTAGTATACTTGCATAGGATCAATTACAGAAATATTAGATGAGGCCTTGCTTGCTTTTGTACAGTATAGTGGGTAGTAAATGTACATGTTCTTCATTTTCCTTTTATGATGATAAGATGTTTCATAATCTAATTTCATTTGCTTATTCTATTAGTGATGATTACCTGTTGATCATAGTTGTAGCTTTACTATTGCTCCATAATCCTCTTACATGTGTTAATAATAGTGTTTGAGGAGGGTTATATCTCCCTCTAAGATTTAGAATCTTACCCTGTGAGTTTCCCACATATTTTGAGGTGGACGTGCATGAGGAGGTAGAGGTCATACAGTAGAGGTTGAACAATAGTAAGAGGAACGGTAGCTGACAAGGTTGGAAGTGTTGCAGGTGGTCCTTTATTGTTAGAGTCCTAGAGTCACCCATGTACACTCAGGTCTTTGGGGTGGTTTTTGAGTGTGTTTTGTAGACATGTTTTGATACATGGTTTGACTTGTATGCCCCTTTCATGTACAAATACAATGGATATGTATGTATATGTTTGGGGTAGGTTTTCTTGTAACAGGTTGATGGCATACGTGGTAAGTACTTTGTGACATGAAAGGACTCATATGTAAAGGTTTTTATTGTTTTGGATCTTAATGAAAATGGTTTTAATTTCCAGTGCTTTTTGGTAATATGTTGGTTTAAGTTTGTTTCTGCGGTTAGTTTTGAGTTATCTTGTGGTTTGTGGCGAGGGGCATCACAAGTCATGTTGTCCATCATGTAGACCAGGAGGGTGCAGCAGTCAGATGAGTCACAGTGCAACTAGAAGATGGATGTGCATTTACAATGACGAGGAGATGTCACTAGACTTTCACTAGGACCAAGTATATACTCGAAACCATCCTTCTCATCTTATAGTAATTGACGCTATCTATTGGTTTATGGGGAATATGATAGATAAAATTTTTGTTTCCTCTACCTATTCTGTAGTCATATTTTTCAATAGTGGTATCAGAGCCAATGTCAATCTAGTATATTATGGGATAACCGATATGATCAGATTTCAGTTTTATTGTTTAATTATTACATACAATGCAAATAATTTTATAAAATCCAATATTATGATAATCCCAAACTAATATATATATATATATATATATATATATATATATATATGATATATATATATATATGATATATATATATATATGCAATTTACATGTGTCGCCCGACAAGCTATTTTTATGATGAATGTGTAGCATGGTTTTAGCCAATAAATAGTATTATTTGTGCATGGTTATGTGATTGGTGAATCATGTTATCTCGATCTGTGTACTAAGCCCAATATAAAGTTAATTCCCTCCTACCTCTTCTCCCCTTGAATGTAACTCAAGGTTTCTCTATAATAATGTAGCAGTAAGATAGTTTACTTTCTAGTTATAACAAATACGAGGATGTTCTAACGATCCCAACCGACCGCCCAAAGGAGCTGAGCCAGTTAGCTGGAAGGTCTGATCCAATCAGCTGGCAGGTTCGAGCCAACTGAAGGACCAGACAAACCGACCATTTGGAGGAGCCAAACGATCAGCTACAGGATGACCAATCAGTCATTTGGAGGAGACAGAGGACCAGATGGAGGTGTTCAACTGACCAGCCAAGAGGCGAGCTGATCGGTTTAAGGGTTGAACCAGTCAACCTGGATTGGCAAGCACAAATCTTCATCAACAACAGGTTTCTACATGTGATGTGGACCCTAGGATGTGATAACTCTTTGTGGCTCGAATGAATTATATTAGGCTGGCCATAACCATCACTTTAGTTTATTGCATGTTTTCATTGTGGGATATATCATGTATATGATATGTACTATATATGTGGTGATTGGATAAAATATGTGTATTTATAAATACAAACTCACTCAATTAAATATTAAGTCTTAGATGCTTTCCAATAGCAGCACACATGAAAAGCTTGATCGACCAAGTGTAGGACACACCAAAGCGTAACTCATTGTCTATCTTGTAGAAGTGTGATGGTAGTAATTAGGATCATCCAAAGTGGGATGCATTATTATCATGTTGGCTAATGGGTCATCCTTAACTGGTAATCATGGAGAACCCAAGCCTAGAGGCATGCAGATGATTATGGCAAGTAGTTGTGCATATCATCTATCCAAGAATTGCATATATATGCAATTGGCATGATTGCCTACCTAAATAGTCAAGTTGTGGGTGAACAACCAAAGATGACTTGTGATTTGATGAAATATGGATCTTGACCCACTAGAATATTATATGATGCAATATTCTGAATTGATATGTGAGGGCTATCAATTTGAATAAAATAGTGGGAGTGATAAGTAATTAAAGACTAATTGATATGTACCACCCAAACAATCCCGTCCCCCGTACCCTAGCGTCGTCTCTGGCGATTAGGGATGTGGAAATGGACGTACCTATCCCAGTCCAAGGGGCTGTCGTAACTCTTGCAGGTTCAAGGGAGAGTGCTCGGGCGCTTGGTCCTGTCTCCAATATGGAAGAGGAACTTACGGAAAGGTGTGCAAATCTAAAACTGACAGATGAAGAAGAGGATATTATTCATCTGGGGGAGGAAGAAACTAGGGTGGGAGAAGATCATATGGAATTAGTGATCATTGTGAGGCTTCTCACAGATAGGGCGTATAACTTCTGGGCCCCAGAGAGAACCCTAACGCACGCTTGGGGGATGAAGGAAAAGGCGGACTTCAAGAAACTCGGGGGAGGTACCTTCGTCATGCAGTTTACACACTGGTGAGATCGGCAACGTGTTATCGACGGAGCGCCGTGGAATTTCGATGGAAAGCTGCTCCTTTTCAAAGAAATATGCAAGGAGGATCAACTGGGGAAGATTGCGATCATCCATACCCCTTTCTTGATACGAATGTATGGGATGCCGCTAGGCTATAGAGGGGAGAGGGCAGTGATGGAGGTGGCTAACAGAGTCAGAAGGTTTTTGCAGAGGGAGGGCGATGACCTTGGATGGGATTATTCCATCCGGGTTAGGGTCCTCCTGGACGTGACCCAACCACTAAAGCGGGTTCTGAAGATAAGGGTGAAGGAAGGACGAAGAGTGGAGGTTGAGGTCAAGTATGAAAGGCTGGGAATCTTCTGCTTTGGCTGCGGTTTAATGGGACATACAGAGAAAGACTGTGAGTGGGGGCAATCGGAGGGAGAGGAGATACAACAGTGGGGAAATTGTCTTAAAGCTTAGTCGTGGAAGCAACGTTCGAGGGAAAAGGAGGGTGTGAAGGGGGACAGACGGGAATGCAAGGCGGAAGTTAACCTTTAAGGTCTCGGGAAGGGGAGGGAGTACATCTTCGAGGGGGGACCGAGACATCTGGGTGAGAGGTGGAGGGTCCTGGAGGGTGTGTGGAGAGGAGGCAGGAAGGCTCAGTGCCATTACCGGGTCTGTGGGGGTAGAATGTGTCGAGAAAGATAACACCGCTTGGGGCGGATGCTAATGTGGACGCGGGCAGCCAGGCAGTGTTGAGCGAGGCAAATGTGAATCTCCGGAAGGGTACCAGAGGGAAGGGCCGATGAATGGACGAAAACAGAGGACCTCTCCGGGTGACGGGGAGGAAGAAGTTAGAATCCTAGAGAAAGTGAACGCAAAGGATGGAAGCCAGAAATAGATGTACTATCGGGACCTCCTCCTGAAGATAAAACTCGCTCAGCAAGGTGAAGGGAAAGTCGTGGGTGAAGTCTAAGAAGAACAAGGTGACAACAAAATCGGGAAGGAAGATGATACTGCATCTGGGGAAGATGGTAACTATAGGGGAGTGCAATGTAAGGGAGTGAAGCAGGTAAACAATAACCAAGAAGAGGAGGGGAGACATGAGGAGCTGCATTGGGTGGTAAGGATGAGGGCTCAAAAAAATGATAATGGGGGAGAATAGAAGGAAGAAGAAAGACAGTGTGAAGGGAGGGGGAAAAAAGAAACGTACACCTTGGGTGTATAAGATGAGTAGGGGAGCTAGGTTGGGTATTCTGGAGGAGAACGTGGTATGGGAATCTTCGGTGGGAAAAAGAATCAGAAAACATGACACCAGCGCAATGGAGGTGGACTCACATGAAGAGACTGAGGGAAAAGGCAAGAAAGCAAAATTTCAGTCACCGAAAGGTAGTAGCAGTACCAGCAGGGTTCCAAAAACCCAAGTAGCAGAGGTCGGTGCGGACCGACCCCGTGAACAGCAATGAAAATCCTATCTTGGAACTATCAGGGTATGGGCGACCCTGACACGGTTAAGGCTCTCCACACTTGGTGCGGGAGAGAGTGCCCAAACATTGTCTTTTTGATGGAGACAATGATTCCATGAAAAAAGTTGGAAGAGACGCAAAAAAGCTGTGAGTTTCTGAATGGGATATGTCTGTCTAGCAGAGGGAGGATTGGGAAAGCAGGGGGATTGGGTCTCTGGTAGAGGGAGATAGAGGTGGATCTGTTGAGTTATTCTCAACGACACATGGTATGTATCGTTTCAGATAGGCAAGGCATGAGGAAGTGGAGAGCTATTGGTATATACGGCTGGGTAGATCAACAACAAAAGAGCAAGACGTGGGATCTAATGAAAGAGTTGAAAGCTGAAGCAGAGAAACTGGTTCTTTTCTTTGGAGACTTCAATGAGATCACATCAAACTCGGAGAAGAAAGAAGGTCCCCCACGTGAGGAAAAATACATGCAAAATTTCCGAGATGCTATGGATGACTGTGCTTTGACGGATCTAGGTTTTATTGGGAATACTTTTACTTGGCGAAGGGGTTTGACGGTAGCAACTCTTGTGCAAGAAAGGCTGGATGGGTTCTTATCTGATTTGGAGTGGAGGGGCCTATACAATTTCTGTAAGGTCTTACATCTCCCTATTTATAAATCCGACCATGCCCCTATTGTTCTGATAGCTGGTGATAGTAGGACACAATGGAATAAAAGAGAGAGATCCTTCATGTTCGAGCCTATGTGGGTGGAAGAGGAGGAATGTAATGATGTAGTCAATGAAGTGTGGGTGGCAGGAGGAGGAAGTAGTATCAAGGGCAGGTTAAAACTATGTGGAAAATACTTGCATGAATGGGCTACCGAGAAGTTTGGGCAAAGAAGAGAAAAAATAAAGCAATTAGAGGTTGCACTTACCAAGATTCAGGTTGCACCACCAGATGCAGAACGACTACGGCAAGAAGATGAAACATCACAGGAATTACAATATTGGCTCAGGAAAAATGAGTCCTATTGGTGTTCAAGAGCACGGGTCAAAGAAATGAAAGAAGGGGACAAAAATACTATTTATTTCCACCGGAAAGCAACAAATAGGAAGGAAAGGAATCGAATTATAGGGTTGAAAAATGCACGGGGTGATTGGACTGCAGAGGAGGAGGAGTTCAAAAACATCATTATGAATTTTTTTGAAGGTCTGTTCAAATCCAACAATCTGTCAGAGTTTCAACGGGCAACGCAGAGGATAGAAAGAAGGATTAATGCCGCACAGAATGACCTTCTGGAAAGGGACATTGAGGATGTGGAAATTTGAGCTGCCTTAGACCAGATGCATCTGAATAAGGCCCTGGGCCCAGATGGTATGAAAGCCATGTTTTACCAGAAGTACTGGCACATTGTGGGGAAGGATGTGGCTAGCTATATTAAAGGTTGGTGGCGGGGGGAGTACAGTTTGGGGGACATGAATGAAACTCTCATTGTCCTTATTCCAAAGAAAGAGAAACCTACTGAGGTAAGTGAGTTTAGGCCTATTCGCCTCTGCAATGTGATATATAAGCTGGCTTCAAAGGTTATTGCAAATAGAATGAAACCGTTTATGAATGAGATGGTATCAGAAAACCAAAGTGCCTTCATATCAGGGAGAATGATAACAGATAATGCTATTATTTCTTATGAGCTCTTCCATGCCATGAAAGGGGGAAAGGGAGGGAAGAAGGGAATCATTGCAATGAAGTTGGATATGTCTAAAGCTTATGATAGAGTGGAATGGATGTTCTTATTGCATGTCATGGGTAAATTGGGTTTTGGAGTTCGGTGGAGGGACATAATCAGTGACTATATCACATCCATTAAGCACACCTTGGTCGTGAATGGAGACAGGACCAGAGAGCTCAAGCCTTCCCGTGGACTGCGACAGGGTGACCCCCTATCTCCTTACCTTTTCATTTTGTGTGCTGAGGCTTTTTCTACATCCCTCCTTTTTGCTGCACGTGACGGCCTGCTGCATGGTGTAAAGCCGTGTAGAGAGGCTCCTTGTATTTCACATTTCTTTTTTGCATATGACAGTATACTCTTTGCAAGAGCAACTTCTGCAGAATGCTTGAAAATTGCTGAGATTATCAGCCAAGCTTCGGGCCAAAGAATAAATCTATCTAAGTCAGAAGTGGTCTTCAGTAAAGGAACATCAGAAACAAAGAGAGAGGAATTAAAACATCTTCTGAAGGTGAGGGAAGTTAATAGGCATGCTAAATACTTGGGGTTGCTAGCGGCAGTTGGCAGGTCCAAAAAGCACGTCTTCAGCTACATAAAGGAAAGAGTGTGGAAAAAATTACAAGGATGGACGGAAAAACTCCTATCAAAAGTGGGGAAATAGGTGCTCATCAAGGCGGTGGCTCAAGCAATACCTACCTACGTGATGAACATCTTCCAGCTTCCGAGTGGGTGCATTGATGAAATTCAAAGCATAGTGGCAAGGTTTTGGTGGGGAGCCAAGAACAATGAAAGGAAAATAGCTTGGACCTCCTGGAGTAAATTGTGTTTGCCTAAAAGAATGGGGGGTCTGGGGTTTAGAGAGCTCCATGTATTCAATCAGGCTCTTCTCGCAAAACAACTCTGGTGTTTGGCTATGAATCTGTCATCTTTGGCAGCAAGGGTGATCAAAGTGAGATATTTTCCGAGGACAACTATTTGGGAAGCCCGCAGGGGGTATAACCCCAGTTATACGTGGTGTAGTTTGTGGGGAGCAAAAGCGCTGCTCAAGGAAGGGACGGAGTGGAGAATAGGTAGAGGTGAGGAAGTCCGGATCTGGGATGACCTCTGGCTTCCAGGAGAGGAAAGAGAGTTGAGGTGGCTACAGGGGAGAGAGGAGGGTGAACCAACCATGGTAAAGGAGCTAATGATGAATGAGGGGAAACAGTGGGAAAGAACAATCATACAACAATACTTTCTGGAGGAGTACACGACTCGCATATGTGCAATCCCTCTATGTTCTACGAATACCATGGACTCCTGTAGATGGTGGCCAGCACTGAAAGGTCGGTGTACTGGTTGGGCCTGTTGGGAAGGGAGGAGGCAAGATGGCATGCAGAGGGGGTTGGACAACACCTATGGAGGAAGATATGGCACACAGGTTGGGTCCCAAAGATAGCACATTTTTTATGGAGAGTTTCTATAGGTGGCCTTGCAACGATGGGCAGACTCTATGACAGACATTGTATTGAGAATGGTAGCTACAACCTATGCTACTCAGAGGTGGAGAGTATTCCCCATATGTTGTTCTATTGCCCTAATGATTTTGAGCTATGGGATGATAAAAGTGGGCTGGTACGATGGATAGTGGATGAGGTGCAAGGCGGAGAGGCTCCCACCATGGTGGAGCATATCCTGGACATAGAGCCACCATCGATTAGAGATGAGCTAGTGGCAGCGATGTGGGCGATCTGGAGGAGCAGAAATGAACGCATGTACAGTGAGTAGCACACAGGGACACACTATCTCTTTGTACAAGTGATGACAATGATCAAGGACCACAGGGCGCATGAGCCATAGCCAAAGTTAACAGCGGATGCCGGAAGGGGAATGCATTCACAGAGATGGACTAAGCCAGAGCGGGGGATCATCAAGGTTAATGTCGATATCTCCAGAGGTGAGGATGGACAAACAACGGTAGGATGGGTGGAAAGGTGTTGGACTAGAAGGGTTCAAGCGATGGGGGGCTTCAAACTGGGTTCGGCCCAGCAGGTGGCGGAGGCAGAAGCCTTAGGCGTGAGGAAGGCGGTGGAGTGGGCTCAGGATCTTGAATACAGAAGGATCGTTGTTGAGTGTGATGCGCAAACGGTGGTGCAGGCTTATGACTCTGTCGTGGAGCGAAGAGACTATGTTGGAGCTATTGTGGTCGACATTAGAAGACTTAGTTCGTGTTTCAGGTTGTTTTCCTTTTCATTTAGTAAACGCAGTACTAATAGAGTAGCTCATATAGTTGTGAACCTCATGCGCAATAGCAGTAGTTCTAGTCTATTTTTTACCAATTCCTTTCCTTCTTGCTTTGTAGATGTGATTACGGCTGATTTAGCCGAGTAATGAATGGCGGGGGGGCCTTGAGGTTCCTCGTCCCTGATTCAAAAAAAAAAGACTAATTGATATCATAAAATTTTCAAATCAAATCAAATCAAAAAGGTTTTTTACAAATGCAAATTTTCTCTTGTACAATTAAATGAAAAACACTCAATCATTGCAAATGGAGAAATTAAATGAGATTTTTTTCCATAACTGGTTCAAGACCTTGAGAAGTATCTTGCATGATCCTAAAACACCAGTGCCAGTATCCATGTTGTATTCACCTAAGACTGACATGGATGCTTTTCTAAAGCATGACAATGATGTAGTAGACATCAAGAACCTTATGATGGGTTGTATGAACTATGAGTTGCAAAAATAGCATGATAATCATGAAAGGTATAATGTCTCTAAGGTGCTATTTGAGTGCAAACTTATAGAAGGAAATCCAGTATAGACTCATGTGTTAAATATGATTGGGCATATGGAGCACCTAGAGAAATGGGGATTTCCTTTAGGTCAAGGGTTGGCCACGGATATGATTTTGCAAACATTGCCTAAATCATATAGACACTTTATCAAGCATTATCACTTGAGTAACATGGTTGGACTACTGTCAGAATTGATTGACGTCTTGATAAGTGTCGAAGAAAAAATTAAGATCGACAAATTTCTGATGGTGATCAACGGAGTTGAGTCCAAGGAAAAAGGAAAGGCCAAAAAGCATTTTGTAGCTAAGCTAAAGTCCAAGTCTTCTGCACTCAAAGTAAGGATAAGGATAAGGGAACCTGGGAAGATGAAGTAAGGGATTGAGATTGCTACTTTTGGTATATACATAACTAAGATTAATTTTACTACTTCTTCATCATGTGTACTAGAGACCGGATGTGGATCACACATTTTCTCAAATGTGAAGGATCTGAAAAGAAATAGATCTTTAGAGAAAGGTGAGATTGAACTGTGTGTTTCTAATGGAGCAAGAGTTGCTACCAGCATAGTTAGAACCTATGAGTTGTCTCTTCCTAGTGGGCTAATAATAGAGTTAGATAACTGCTATTATGTACCTTCCATTAATAGAAACATTGTATCTATATATTGTTTGGACTGGAACGGATTCAAAAATTTTATAAAGAATGATGTTGTTCTATTAAGTAAAGATGGGATCTTTTATGGAAGTGCCCATATGTCTTATGGTCTATACTTGATATATCTAGAGACAAGTGTATATAACGTAAATACCAAAAGACAAAAACTTAATGACTCAAACCAAACACACCTTTGGCTTTGTCATCTAGGGAACATAAATGAGAAATGCATATCCAGACTCGATAAAGATGCTTATCTAGACTCTTTTAATTTCAAATCAATAGAGACATGTAAATCTTGCTTATTGGGAAATATGACAAAGAATCCCTTCACTGGAAATAGTGAGAGGGCCAGTGATCTATTAGGACTCATACATATTGATGTGTGTGGCCCTTTTACAACAAATGCTAGAGGTGGGTATCAATACTTCATTACCTTCACTGGTGACTTTAGTAGGTATGGTTATGTTTACCTGATGAAACATAAGTCAGAAACTCTTGATAGGTTCAACGTGTTATGAATGAAGTACATAACCATCTTGGAAAAAGTATTAAGGCACTTCATTTTGATCGAGGTGGAGAATACTTAAGCAAATATTTTGAGGACCTTCTAAGAGCCAATGGCATTATATCCCAGTGGACTCCACCTAGAACACCACAGCATAATGGTGTGTCAGAAAGAAGGAATCGCACATTACTGAATTAGGTGCAATTTATGATGAGTTTTGTTGATCTTCTGACAACCTTCTGCGGTTATGCTCTTGAAACAGCCGCATTTACACTTAACCAAGTATCTTCAAAATTGGTTAAAAAGACACCATATGAAATATGGATTGGAGCATCCCAAAATTTCTTTTATGAGGATTTGGGGGTGTGAAGCTTATGTCAAGAAAATGTTTCCTAAAAAGCTTGGCCCTAATTTGAATAATAGTTACCTTGTTGGATATCCCAAGGAAACCAATTGATAACCCGACTGACAACAAAGTGCTTATTGCCAGAGATGTTGTAAACCTAGAAAAGGAATTTATTTCAAATGGAATTAGCGGGAGGCAAGTAGATCTTGAAGAGTTTCAAGATCAATGATGAATGCATATTCATCTCTTATTTTTACTTCATTTAGAATAAGTAATTAGGACTTTTTTTGTTAATTTTAGCTAATTCAAAAATAAATAGCACTTTCATCTTCTTGATATATTTTTCCTGAATTCTTATGATATTTTTCCTAATTTTCAGGAATTATCTAAGTAATTAAATTGAGAAAAGAAGAGATGAAGATAGGAGGCAATTCAGTTTCCCGCAATGCTGACTTAAATGCATACCTTGCACCAAAATTAGCATAACTCTCACATCCTAAGGCGGAATTTAATGTTCAAATATGATTTGGAAAGGGAATTCAAAGGCCTACAGGAAAATCATATTTTCGGGCGCACTTTAAATTCTTTGGACACCAGAAATTCGCTCGAAATTGCTGCTGTGAAAATCTGCATTAAAGAAAGACAATCAAGAGTTTGTTGACTAGATCTGAAAATTCAAAAGGATGGCTCCCTCTCTTTTTTCCCCCTCTTTTTTTAGATAGCCTACCCCTCCTTCTCCTATAAAAGGAAGGGCACTTCCTCCTCCCAAGGATCATCTTGGATTTCTTTGTATTATGATTCTACAGCAATTAGGCTTGTAATCATTTTCATTTTATGCAATAAAGTAGTTTTAAATTCAAGCAACGTTCTTCCATTCTCATTCTTGTCTCTTCTTCCCACTTTAGTCTTGATCTGCTTTCATCCGCGCTTTATTCTGGAGCAAGGAACAAAGAGTTAGGCCATTTCATCGTCTTTAGCATAAGGATGAATTTCCTGATTTCTGGGCTAGACTATGGCTTCAATTCTTTCTTCCTCCGACTCCCATTTCTCTATGTGTGAGTAGTCTCTTATCGGGGCAAGGGGAATAACCTCTTAGCCATGGTTTTAACGACTTCTTCTTAAACGACTAGATGGTAATTGATTTTAATTGAATAGTCGATCTTTGGATCGCATGTTAATCCGGATGGATGTGACCATGGAAATCCGGATTTAGAAAAATAAAATCGATTACATAGACGTTTTGATATGACCGTGGATTCTCGTCTTTTAGGTTGATAAACTAGGAAGAATGAGCACCAGGACCAATGGGCTCTTGTGGAGTTTCTCTTTTGTGAGTTTTTAATTTGCAAGCCTTCATCGAATTGTCGTTTAAGATTTAGTTGTTATCACCCAGGCTAAGGTGGTGAAAACCCCTACGAGCCTCGATTTCCATCTATTGTTTTAAACACCGCATCTTCGTTTCCTTTAATTCTTAGTCTTTCATTCATTTAGTTTGCTTGTGTTAACAATCTTTTTATTTTTCCCTTGTGCATGTTAATTCATGTTAAGTGCTTTCCTTCTTGCATTAGTGTAATCATTCAAACCCCCAACTGGAATTTACTTTCTGCTTTAAAAAGAAAAATACCAAAAACAATTAATAAAAGTTCTTCAAATCTTTGGGTTCTAAGAACAATCTCTAACTAGTTGTCCTGTGGGATCGACCCTTCTATACTACCCTTAAAACCGGAAGTAAAAAAGGTTTAAACTCTAGGATTAACCATCTTAGTGATTGATATTGCAAAACGACGAGTATCAATTTGGCGCCGTTGCCGGGGACAACATATTGTTTTTTTCGAACCCCCAAAATTTTTTGAAAAACCTTTTTTTCTTTTTTTTTCATGCCTTCCGAAACATTCCGGAAGTGTACTCCTCTTTCTGCCGAGTTTCCATTCCGGCAGTACGTTTTTTCTGCACACGAATTAACTTCTTTATTTGTGCATGCGACGCTCGCTGAACGTCAATTCCACGGTGCAATTTTTTAATCTGGAACAAGAGAGGCTAAGGATGATTTTAATAGATGATGATGATGATGATTATATCATCTTCAATCAAGTAGAACCAACTCGAGTACCTAAAGCTCCACCAATCACTTCCATTGTGGATGTTAATCTAGTTGATTCTAATGGCCAATCTACTTCATTGGAACCCTTTCTCTATAATGAACCACCACCCTTAGAAGAAGTCTAATGTCATATAGTTGAGATTCCACACAACCTTGATCAGGAGATGGATAGGTGTTTTAAAGAAATTCAGGATGCTGTAAATGAAGAACTTTGTTTAGCTAGGGCTGCAGCTGTATGGGGCCCTGACTATCCATATAAGTCAGAAAATGAGTGGATGGAGGCCTATGTTGATAAATTCATGAATCAAGAATCTTTTAACAAAAAGGTTAATGACTGGTGGGCACAAAGAACATCCCAAAAACCTAAGACTCCACCCTTCTCAGTTGTAGGCCCATATTTAGATGTTTGCAATAATCATCCCATCTTGGTTGAGCCTATTGTGACCAATGTACCATCACCTACCCAACATGCACTGATGGATTCTTTTGAAAGACTTCATCATCAAGAGCACTATGACCTCACTCAACCACCTCTTTTTCCGCATCTGTTTGAACCTGATGAGGTGATTCTACCACTACAAGAACCTTACATTACACCGTTATATTGTGAGGTGATCCCTTCTGAGCTGATTGAGTTGGGCACTTGTCCTATAAAGGAATTAGATCTCCCCTTCAGTATAATAAAGGATCCAATTGATTCCATAGACATCCATGTTGATGAGATCTTTTATGAAGAAGAGATGGAGAACCCCCCAATAGAGATGGAACAACCTAGATTGATCATTTTTGATGATTATGACGACAATTATGCCATTTGTGAGTCTTCCACACCAAATCCGCTGGCTTCATTTGTGAGTCTTCTATAGACATCAAAGACCAATACCCTTATTTTGAGTCTATTTTGGATAATAAGCATCCAACCCCCTTTGACAAAATGATTCCACATGTTCTGTTGCAACCAATTCCCATTCCATGCACAATTGATTTAGAAGAAGAGACACAACCCTTAGGAGAAGTCTACATACCCCCTTCCACTGACTACAAGGAATATGTTCCCAATTTTATCCCTCATGAACCCTTGGGAACTCCTTGCATAGAGGAACTAGAGTTACATGCTATATCAACCATGAATCCCATCTATCACAAGGTTGGTTGCATGAATTTTGAGCAGAGCAAAATTACTTATCATGCTGATTTAAATTTAGTTGTCCCTTTCATATCACCACCAATTCTCTTATATGCAGGTCAATATGACCGAGGGAAACCAGAGTCTGATCCTCCGCCTAACTTTGCACATCTCGCACTGCATGTGTTACTAGTTGGGTACCCACCAACCTCCCCCAATCCACATCCATCTTCAACACTTCCTTTGCTATTGATGGAAGATCTGTGGATCCTATTGGAGGGAATGCGAGGTGAAAGCAAATATGAGCACCCCACTGAGCTTCTACAATTACCCTATCATAGGGTACACTATGAAGCTCCTCAGATAAAGGTCCCAGCCCTCATACACATCCCCTTCAGCTGGATTTTTTTGAGCTACCAGGGCCACCTGGAAATCCTTACTCTTCTCTTCCCTCCATCTCGGGTTTCGATTTTTCTCGGGACGAGCAAAAATTTGAGTCCGGGGTGGAGGTGGGTGGTATGTTTCTATTCCACCCCTTATCTTTTTATTCTTGCATTATTTCTACCTTTTTTTTGGTTTTGCATATAGTTGTTTTGTTCATGGCCATTATCTAGTCGGCCATATTTTTATTTCTTTTGTTACAAAATGGCCTTTATCTAGTCGGCCTTGATATGATCATTGGTCAAAATACTCCCCTTAATGATGTAACTTACTTGCAACTAAATTTTTGAAACTTTCATGACTAGAAATCCTCCTGTCACTTAGGACCTCAAATAATAATCACTCCTTGGAAAAGATGGCAAGCCATAGAGGACTGATAGGATTCAAGAGTGATGATTTCTTATCATGTACAAGTTGTATAATTTTTCTTGATTTTTCGCATGATTCGGTAATAGTTGAACCAATGCATGGTACTCCTAAAAAAAAAGATGAAAAAAAAAGTTGCACAAGAACAGCCTCTTCTACTCTTCTTCTACCACTTCCAAATCTTTCCATTCATCAAAAAGAAAAAAAAAAGCCAATAATGCCAAAAAGGCTAAGTTTGGGGTGGCACCCCTTCCCCCTCTTTCGCTTCTTCCATACCCATGCAATTGGGTGTATCACCAAAAATCAAAGAAAAAAAATGCGGTCAATGTAACTGCATGTCCACTAAATAAAAAGGTCTCGATTCGAATAGAGGAGAGACTGTCCTTCTTCCATACCTCCTTCACTCCAATTTTCTACCCAGGGGAAAACTACAAAAACCCCAACTATCCAAATCAGCCCTGTTCTTGTGTAAAACTTTTAAAAAAATTGGAGTACCAAATGCAAAGGTGAAATGAAAATCTGTTTTATTGCAGGTCTTGAATAAATGCAAGTTTGTGAAGTAGGAAATATAAAAGTCACTTTTTGTGAATTCAGGAAGTCAGGGTCGCTTGGCCATATTTTGGTGGAAGGAATCCAGTGATTGTTAGGAGAGTGAGGATGATAGGTTGAGAGTATGTCTTGAAAGTATTTCTTGATTTTAATGTTGCTCGGGATGAGCAAAGTTTAAGTTTGGGGTATTTTGATGAATGCATATTCATCTCTTATTTTTACTTCATTTAGAATAAGTAATTAGGACTTTTTTTGTTAATTTTAGCTAATTCAAAAATAAATAGCACTTTCATCTTCTTGATATACTTTTCCTGAATTCTTATGATATTTTTCCTAATTTTCAGGAATTATCTAAGTAATTAAATTGAGAAAAGAAGAGATGAAGATAGGAGGCAATTCAGTTTCCCGCAATGCTGACTTAAATGCATACCTTGCACCAAAATTAGCATAACTCTCACATCCTAAGGCGGAATTTAATGTTCAAATATGATTTGGAAAGGGAATTCAAAGGCCTACATGAAAATCATATTTTCGGGGGCACTTTAAATTCTCTGGACAACAGAAATTCGCTCGAAATTGCTGCTGCGAAAATCTGCATTAAAGAAAGACAATCAAGAGTTTGTTGACTAGATCTGAAAATTCAAAAGGATGGCTCCCTCTCTTTTTTCCCCCTCTTTTTTTAGATAGCCTACCCCTCCTTCTCCTATAAAAGGAAGGGCACTTCCTCCTCCCAAGGATCATCTTGGATTTCTTTGTATTATGATTCTGCAGCAATTAGGCTTGTAATCATTTTCATTTTATGCAATAAAGTAGTTTTAAATTCAAGCAACGTTCTTCCATTCTCGTTCTTGTCTCTTCTTCCCGCTTTAGTCTTGATCTGCTTTCATCCGCGCTTTATTCTGGATCAAGGAACAAAGAGTTAAGCCATTTCATCGTCTTTAGCATAAGGATGAATTTCCTTATTTCTGGGCTAGACTATGGCTTCAATTCTTTCTTCCTCCGACTCCCATTTCTCTATGTGTGAGTAGTCTCTTATCGGGGCAAGGGGAATAACCTCTTAGCCATGGTTTTAACGACTTCTTCTTAAATGACTAGATGGTAATTGATTTTATTTGAATAGTCGATCTTTGGATCGCATGTTAATCCGGATGGATGTGACCATGGAAATCCGGATTTAGAATAATAAAATCGATTACATAGACGTTTTGATATGACCGTGGATTCTCGTCTTTTAGGTTGATAAACTAGGAAGCATGAGCACCAGGACCAATGGGCTCTTGTGGAGTTTCTCTTTTGTGAGTTTTTAATTCGCAAGCCTTCATCGAATTGTCGTTTAAGATTTAGTTGTTATCACCCAGGCTAAGGTGGTGAAAACCCCTACGAGCCTCGATTTCCATCTATTGTTTTAAACACCGCATCTTCGTTTCCTTTAATTCTTAGTCTTTCATTCATTTAATTTGCTTGTGTTAACAATCTTTTTATTTTTCCCTTGTGCATGTTAATTCATGTTAAGTGCTTTCCTTCTTGCATTAGTGTAATCATTCAAACCCCCAACTGGAATTTACTTTTTGCTTTAAAAAGAAAAATACCAAAAACAATTAATAAAAGTTCTTCAAATCTTTGGGTTCTAAGAACAATCTCTAACTAGTTGTCCTGTGGGATCGACCCTTCTATACTACCCTTAAAACCGGAAGTAAAAAAGGTTTAAACGCTAGGATTAACCATCTTAGTGATTGATATTGCAAAACGACGAGTATCAATCAACAAGAAAATATTGAACCAGTTGAGGTACAGGAGGAACACGGAGACTCATAAATTATTGTGGAATCTCAAATTCCTCATGTAACACGGGAACCTTATAGATCTAGTAGGACATGCCTTGAACCTGAGAGGTCTGGATATCTTGTGACTTAGGAAGGTAGTGAATTGGTCATAGATGATGAGCTAATAATCTATCAAGATGCTATTGAGGGACCAGAGTCTGAGAAATGGCTTGAATCCATGAGATCTAAGATGGAATCCATGCACACCAACAAGGTATGGACCTTGGTGGATCCACCTAAAGGGGTAAAACCCATAGGGTGCAAGTGTATGTTCAAAAACAAGACCAACATGGATGGTAAATTACAAACCTATCAGGTAGATTTGTTGCAAAGGGTTCCAAAATAGTTCAAGGTTTTGACTATGACGAAACCTTTTCTCCAGTGGCCATGGTTAAGTCCTTCAAGATCATGCTTTCTATTGTAGCTTATCATGACTATAAGATTTAGCAGATGGATTTTAAAACCACATTTCTTAATGGGAATCTTATTGAGGATGTGTATATGAGACAATCTGAGGGTTTTCTAAATCCAAAGTTTGCAAATAAAGTATGTAATCTAGAAAGGTCAATCTATGGATTCAAGCAAGCATCTTGGAGTTGGAATCTTCATTTTGATGAGATAGTAAAAGAGTTTTTCTTTATACAAAATGAAGATGAACCTTGTGTGTAAAATAAGGTTAGTGGGAGCATAGTGGCATTCCTCATATTGTATGTAGATGGCATACTATTAATGGGAAACGACATCCCTACTTTCCAAAAGGTAAAGACATGGCTTGGAAATACGTTCTCTATGAAAGACTTGGGAGATGCATCCTACATCTTTGGGATAAAGATCCATAGAGATAGATCCAAAAGTCTTCTTGGACTAAGTCAAATCACATACATTAACAAAGTGTTGAAGCGGTTCAGCATGGAGAACTCCAAGAGAGGAAATATGCTTATGTGTCATGGTGCCCCCATCTCTATAGCTCAATGTCCTAGTTCTTGTGAAGAAAGGGAGTGCATTAGTTTGATACCATATGCCTCCGCAATTGTATCAATCATGTATGCAATGTTTTGTACCCATCCAGACATCTTGTATGCCTTGAGCATGATGATAAGATATCACTCAAATCCATTTGATGCTCACTGGATAGCCATAAAGAACATCATCAAGTACTTGAGAAGGACTAAGGATTAGTTCTTGGTCTACAGCAAAGAGGAAGAGTTGGTAGTAAAGGGTTACACTGATGCAAGCTTCCAGACTGATCAAGATGATTACAAATCACAATTAGGATTTGTATTTTTCCTCAACAACGAAGGTGTAAGATGGAAGAGTTACAAGTAAGAGACAATTGTGGATTTTACAATAGAGGTCTACTATATTGCTACATCAAATGTAGCAAAGGAGGCTATATGGATCAAGAAGTTCATTACATAACTTGGGATCGTTCCAAGCATCAGTGGTGCGGTCGAGCTAAATTGTGACAACAATGGAGCTATTGCACAAGCTAAGGAACCCAGACCACATCAACACTTAAATCATATACAAAGGCGGTATCATCTCATATGAGAGATCGTACAGTGAGGAGATGTAAATATTTGTAGAGTACCAACTGATAACAATGTTTTTGAGCCCTTGACAAAGGCACTTTCATAGCAAATACATGATAGTCATGTTAGGTCACTCGGAATGAGATTTGTGGGTGATCGACTCTAAGTCAAGTGGGAGTATGTTGGTAAGTATGCCCATAGAACCAATCATATGATGATTGTAATGGAACAAATTGTAAATGATTTCATTATTAATAAAAAGGCAAGCTTCCAATTTATTTTGTTTCATTCAGTTATGAGATAATGAAGTAACACAATAAATTTCTAGAGAATGATATTAATCAATAATGTATGTCTTCAAGTATGTGACTTGGAAGAATGAGATCATACATATGTTAAGAGTATATAAATTATCATTATGTCCCTAATCCGTTGCTTTTGTGGAAGGTTGATAGACAAAAATAACACATAAGATCAGAGTGTGAGTTGGTTGATGACTAAATCTCATTGGCAATTATATGCCAATATCAAACCAATCACACTGATACATGTTATAGAATAGTGTATCAGACAGACCCACAATTAGACTGGCCATGGAAACCATTACCATAGTAGTCATAGTCATCTCTCATAGTGATGGTGGTGTTTTGGTTCTTATACATAAAATCGCTACACTCATCACATGTCGTATGCTTTGACATCAACAAATGCTGTCCTGAAATATGGATTGTTATAACGGTGATGATTGGGTGACTGTGACACATGGAGAATGACTGTTAGTGATAGAGATGGGATTTATCCCTCCTACAGGAGTATGATATCCTAGGCATCTTGATTAGCGAGACTGAGAAATGCATGGCCATGCACATGTGAGTCAATATGTGATATCTAGCTTACATATATCTTAGACAGTCTACTCTGGTTCAAGAAACAAGATTGGATGTTGAAGAGGGTGACTACTCCATGCCTCAAGTTCAATCTGGATATTATAAATAAAGGAACTACACAATCATGACAACACCATACATAGATTGTAAATTGAAGTTGTTCTCCAACTTTCCATTCACTTGGGTAGCAATGACGTACGACTAGGCACCACTCTTTGCTTGTGATGTCATAAGTTGTTATGGACATTCACTGGCAACATGATATGGGACCTATAGGGTCATTCACATAGGTCTTGACCTAGAATATGAGTTTAATCTGGAATGATGATTGGATTGATTCCTAAAGTGTTTAGGTACTCAATTCACACAACAAATTAGTTGACTGGAGTGTCAGGCGATCGGTTCAAGTGTTGAGATGGTCATTTGGAGTGTCAGGTTGATTAGAACTAAATTGGCTGAGTTCTACCTGAACTGGTAAGCCAGAGGACCATCTCGTGGTTTTGAGACGACCGGCTTGCAAGAGTGAGATGACCAGTTTGTGGAGAAGTTCTATTGCAACAAGGATTAGTGTTGACATCATGTTGTGCATTAATTAGATCAAATTGGCAATTCATGTGCGATTGGGAAACATGGAGAAATGACCATTTCACTTAGTGAAACAAGTGTCTCATGTGTCAGACAACTATCTCGGTTGTGAAACAACCATTTTGGGTTTTGCAGATTGTGAAATTTCCACAATTGTTGTGAAAATTCAAGATCTTCTGGTCCCTTCCACTCCCGCACAGAGTGGGAACCCTGACCTTGGCCTCTACCATAAATAGAGGGGTATTGGGGGCTTCCCAACACACACAATTGAGAATTGGTTGCTCTGACAATTGTTTTCCTCTTTGGTTGTGGTAACCAAGAGAGCCCAAGCAAGTCCTACCCAACTAGGGAGGGACAACAAGGGAGAAAACCACTATATTTATTGTGGGAGAGCAAGTTGGTGATGAGTATGCCAATGGGAGGATCAACTCCTTCCTATCCATTCTAGTAGGAATAAAGGAGTTCTAGGCAGACTGTGTGGACTTCTCTAGAGGTGGGAGGTCATTGTCTTCCACTAGGAGGATAACGTCAGGATGCAGTTCATGGAGGAGTTGTTGTAAACGTCATCCGAGTCTATCATCTATGGTGCAGACCAGGAGGTGCAGCAGTCTTGCTATTCGTCATGCAAACTAGGATGGCACTATAGTCAGACGAGTCCCAATGCAACTAGAAGACAGTTCTACATCTACAACAACAAGGAGATGTCATTGGACTTGCTCTGGGTGCAGGTATATCCTCAAAACCATCATTCCCATCTTATAGTAGTTGACACAATATTCTGGTTTATGGGGAATACGGTAGATAAAAATTTTGTTTTCGTTTCCTATTTTGTAGCCATATTTCCCTACATTTTAGCTATATACAATGTATCCAACTTTAGAAGGTTACAATCAAGCTTTGCATAAAGCGACATGGGATGTGTTATATGTGACACATTATATCCATCTAACAATAATCTTAGTAATATCTATTTGTTGATTGATACAACATATTCCCTTTAGGGATACACCATGTCCATGCTTCATAGATTTTGGATTGTCTATTGATGCAGCCCTCATTTAGGGCTTAATCTTGTGTCATTATGTCCTTTAATCACATCTAAACATGTTAGAATGTATATTACTTCCCTCAATAAGTGTATCATTGTCAAATGCACTTATGGATGTTCTTTGCATGTTTTTCAAGTACCTAGACCATGCTTTAGATAGAAGGGAGAGGGAGATCTAAGGGTTCCTTCAGCCTAAGGAGGGCCAAGAGCTTCCCCAACCTACCCCTATTGGCTAAGGGTTGAGTTTAAGAAAAGAACTTCAAATAACATCAAAGAGAAGATGAAAGTGCAGTAGATGACCCCCATCATGGTCTTGGTACCACAGAATGACCGTGCTATCCTTGAAAAAAATCACAATAGAATCACACACTTGAAGAACCCCCAATCAAGTCCAGCAACATGATCATGTTGGATAGCACAACCGTGCCAGGACTACCCTAGCACAATCATTCCAATCAGAATGACCATGTTTCCTAAAGTCCAAAAGGCCCATGCTAGTGAGAATGACCATGCTCCAGCCTTGCCACCATGCCAAAGCTACCTAGTAGGATTATTCTACCTAGCCTCCACTACAGTGGTTCTTCCCAACACAATCATGCTACCGACCCTATAAACCCTAAATTTAACCTGACATTTTTCCTCCACCAGAATGCATGTTCTCTCCTAGAACAAACAATCTCCTTCATCACCACCACGATATTTCTACCCAGAACGGCCAAGACTGCTAGCTAACCATGTACATTTTTTCACTGATTTTTCTATTCTACCCCCACTTAACCCTAGGCTTCCCAAACCACTATCATCATGTTTATTTCAAGGGATTATGGTAAGGATTGGACTCAGATCCTAGAGTTAGTAAAGCCATGTGTTTGTTTGAATAGAAACACACACATGGATGGAAGTGAACTGGACTGGATTCCTAACTAATCGAGACTTCTAGTCCTCACTCCACCTAGGTATTCAGTCTGGATATATCCCCCATCCCTAACACAAGTTCCCAAAACTTTGTCAGTACCCTGCATGTGATGCTTCCCAGCCTCCCCTCCTCCCTCCCACACAACCAGTAGTCTCTACCTTCATCAAGGTTTCTATATGTTGGCTTCCTGCAATACTGCCTCCTCTACATTGACAGTCATTGTCATATGGCTTGTCACACACGATGGACCCCTATGCATTTAAGGCAGCCTCATGTGCCTTCACAATGCCTCCCCTACCTTCATGGCCTATTCCTCTAGATTCCTCACGTATGGCAACCTCTTTTGCCCTCATGGTTGTGATCCTTGTGCTTCTTTGTGTATGGTGGCCTCCTTCTCCATAACAACCTCTTCTCACTGACAAATGTCTCAACCTCTAAAATTACTTATCATACAATCAATAGTCTCTTACTCCTGTTGAGCATCTCCACTACCTTACTAATACATGACAATCATGCCTATATGAAGAATTCCCCTTCTACCGTCCAAATTTGTCAGTCGTATCTCAAGCCATTGTGGTTTCCCTTTAACAACATAAGTTTTTGCCCTTCACCAAAAAAATTTGAATCCAAAGCTAATCATGTCCTAGCTTGCATCCAAATATGAGATTGGATAACTGCAATCCCATCCTCCACCTACACTTTTCCCTATTATCCTTCTTCCCAATCCATTCAAATCCCTTCCTTTAAACCAAACATGTCATATACAATTGAGGTGGTTGGGAGTTGAAGGTTAGCCATCCTAGCCATTATTATCGCCCATACTAGCATTCATTGAGCCACCTACTCCTTCCCAGTTCATTTCCACCATCTCTAATCTCAAAACTCTAGTTTTCTAGGGCTTTGTCTGCTTCTATCCATCATCCATGACATCCAACCACCAAGGAGGGAGAAGGACAAGCTTCTACACTAGGAGGTGTGGGAGGAGTCTTCACAAAGTCTTTATGTCTATCTACTCTTCTACTCCTTCTTCTTACTTCTTTTCTTTTGTTATGAGTGGCTAAGCCCCCCTAGGTGGGTTTCTTGGGGTTAAAATGTGACTTTGATACCATGTTGGGGGGAAGTATTTTGTAACCTCTATAAATTCGTTTTTCATTGATTGACTTATACTTTTAGCCTATTTCCCATGGATTACATTGTGGTTTATGCTTGAAAACACCTAGGTTCTAGAGAGAAAAAAGGCCTATATGTAGCTATTTTGGGATTTGCTCCTAGGTCCAACAAATGGATCCCTAGCTAGCACACCATCTTCCTACATATTTATCCCTTCTCCTAATCCTATGTGTGAGATCTAAGTATCTAGTTTATCAGCACTAAAGCACTTACTACAATTAGAATGGAGCTATCGAAAGGCTAGAGGCTAGATGATGGCAGGTGCAATACTCTCATTCCCACCTTCCATTAATACCCTTGGCCCCCAATTTCCCTAAGAGATTCTATCCTAGAAACCTAGACTTGATTAGATCATAGTATAATTCCACCTAAACCCTAATCCAAATAAGCCTCCCAAGGTTGGATGGGGGTACTAGGGAGTAGTTCCCCTTCATCCATCCTATTCCATCCATGCCCAATTAGTAGTTTAGAGTAATTTTTTAGCATCTAATTTGTTGTTTGGTTTGACAATTTAATGGATGAGTATTAATTGCATGTTATGACCCCAACCAAGTTTCTATCAACATCACCCCAAATGGGCCACACTTCAGTTAATTGATTAAAACCCTAAATTTTCTCTTGTTAGTAAATGGCTGCCTATCTAGTCTCTTTATTTACTTGCTTAGTTGGTTGCTTGTGTTTTTCTTGGTGTTAGATCGTGCTAGGTTATTTAGTGTGAACTTTTGTTTGATTTTTCTTACTTTAGCTAGTCAATTGCTAGTCTAGTCCTTTTGCTTGGTCTAGTTAGCTAATTGCTAGTGTACTTAATTTCTTGTCTAATCTAGCTAGTTTCTCTCTCTAGGTTGTTAAGTAGAATTGCTTTGTTAAATTAGTGTCGTGTTAACTGGCTCTTACTTACCTTAGTCCAATTGATTCTTTTCATTGCTTAGCTTATTTTTCTTGTTAATTATAATTAACTATCTAGGGTTAAATTAGGTTTTGTTCTTGACCTATCTTAATTGCATGCTTGACCCCTTAGTGTAATTTAACCAAAAGCAAGCTAGAACTTTAAACTATATACTTTGTATTAGGAACCTAGAAAAAACAAACATATATCTAGTACCCCTCATTCCCTTGGGTTTAAACCCAACTTGCAATCCTCTATACTACTTCTGAGCCCGTGCACTTGTGGATATGTTTGAGAGTGTGTCCAAACTGGGTCTATAAAAATTTAGAAGACCCTATTGTGTGCCTAGGTCGCATACAATCAAAAGTCAACTGGTTGGGTGAACATGTTGTGAATGCTACAAGCTTTTAGGCATTATTTTTGGGGAGTAAGGTGCTTAGTCTATCTAGTTTGTTTAGATTTGAATTTTCCTACTGCCCTCACAATTTCTATTCATTATTCATTGTGTTACTTTTGCAAACTTGTTTAATACTAATTTTTCTTCCATTTAGTTGTGACTTGTGCATGTGACAATTGTTGCATGTTTTGACAACACTCTCTTTCTATAGATTCTTTCTTAGAGGATCTTGAGATAGGAAGAAGAAGGCAAAAAAATAGCAGAAACCACCATCTAGAAGAAGAGATGTAAGATAGGGATGCCCATGAGAATGAGGAGGCATGTGACCCTCTACCCCCTCATCCACTAGTGCACAAGTCATTGCATGATTACTTCATGCCCAAGAACCACAACTCTCCAATTCTTACTAGAGTTTATCATATGCTAGGGAAGCAGTTCTCAATTGCACCATCCCTTCTTGAATTTCTCCTTGTGTTCTATGGGTTTGAAAATGAAAATCTATACAAGCATAGAGATGCCTTTATGGAGACTTCCTATACTTTTAGGATTCTTGTAGCTACTAACAATTCTATTTGACTCATCTCATTCCCCTTCTCTCTCAAGGAAAAGGAAAAGGAGTGGTATTCTTTGAAGCCTAAAATTGTCACCTGGGAAGAGATGAAGAATCAGTTTATGGATAAATGTTATCCTATTTGTAAGTTGAATCAGATTATAAGATATATCACATGATTCGGTCCAAAAGAGAATGAACATTTCCGTGAGACGTGGGAAAGGTTTCAAAGTTTTTGTGACATTTTACTCATCATGAGGTGCCTATTTGGAAAATTGTCCAATCTTACTACATGGGCTTTCTGTGATAGGTCAAAAGTGGTAGACTCATCTTGTGGTAAAGCATTCATGGCCAAAACTTCTGAAGAATATTGGCCTCATTTGACCACTTGGCTGAAAACTCACACCACTGATCTTCTAGTATTGATGTGCATTGTAATAGAAATTGGGTAGCTTTGCCTCCTCATGCCAATGATGATATAAACCCTCAAATGATGAAAATATTGATGGACATGATGAATCTAATGCAGACACATGTTAGAGGCCCTTCGATCCAATCATCCCACTCTATTCATTCCAGTGATGAGGAGGTTAAGGCACTTCACTCTTTTGGAAATTGTAGCAACCAAGGCCCAGTGTCCAATTTTATACTTCATATTGGAGGAATCATCCCATTTTATTAAGGAACCAACAAGGGGACCAAGAACAAATGAACAGTTCAAGGTTTGAAGAAGAGGTTCTTGGAAGGTTGAAGATCCTAGATGAAGTTAAGAAAGATGTGTCTTCTCATGGACACAATATTAATAGGCTCGAGCAAAGGTAGGATCAAATATCTTTATCACTCTCCTATTGGGAGTTGGGGAGACTTCCTTCCCAAACATGGAAAAACTTAATAAAGCTAGTAGAACCATGGATGCTCATCATGAAACTTACATTACTCCTCAAGAACAAGTTAGAAAATTTCAACAATACCAAGGTCTACCAAAAACTTATTCTCCCACACCACCACAATCTCCATACAATTCTTAATACACTTCTTTACCAAGAATCAATACTCACCACCAACACAACCTTCACAACAACCACCCTACATACTCGAAAATCTAAAACCACCACACCAAAGGCCACCACCACCAACATCACAACCACCATGAGCTCCCCTTACTCCCCATGATCAAGTGAACATGGTTTTAGTTTTGAGGTGTGACAATGTTGTTGACCATCCTAAAAAGGAAAGAGACAAATTGACAAAGATCATGATGGATGCCATTGCCAAAAGGTTCTTGTGGGAGTGCCAAGTGCAGTAAAAAAACATGTTGTCCCACCATCTTGTCAAAGTTCCAAGTGCACTAAGAATTTTGTTTACTTGCCTCTTTTTCAGGTGATAATTGTGTCCCACCATCTTGTAAAAGTGCTAATGACACTAAAATTTCTATTGCCTGAAAACTTTTTAAGTTTGTTATACCCACTATTGTCCCACCTTGTGTTGAGTTGATAACAACAAGTGTTTTGCTTCATGAATCAAGAAGTCTTATTGTGATGCCCCCAACATCCTAAAATAGATCTAAATGAGGTTGATGTGACTGATCCCTTTTTCTTTGATTCCTTAGAAGACCCCTTCTCCAAAGGGAGGTACAAGCATAACATGAACATTTTGGAGGTTTGGAGAAAAAGGAAGGCCAACATCTCAATACTCGTTTCTTTGTTTAAGGATTTTTGTATAGGAAAGAGGAAGATTACAGGGACACCACCCAAGGTAATTAGATTGATAGAGCAAGTGAGTTTCATATCTAATAGTCCATTACTCCTAAAGAAGGGATATTTTGGTGTACCTCTTATCTCTTGTTATATCAATTATCTGTTTGTTGAGCATAGACTTCTTGACTTAGGCTCAAGCATCGACATCATGCCCTATAATGTGTATGTGAAGCTTGGCTTGGAAAGGTTGAAACCAAAGCATTGTATTCTCATATTGGCCAATGGATCTAGAAAAATACCCAAAGGTAATCTAGAGAATGATATGGTAATGGTGGAAAGAAAGTCATATGCCACATACATGACTAATTTCCTTATCTTGGACATAGAGACAAAGAATGGGAAGATTTGTATCCTCTAGGGAAGAACATTCCTATCGGAAATTGATGCAAAAATCAAGGTGTGCACTAGCATGCTGACTGTTACCTTCATAAGCACAAAGATTGAGGTCTATGTGTGCACCTCTAAGGAGTACCAATATTTGATTGATGAGGATAGCTACTTTGAGGTAGACTATGATATTGATCCCAAAGAGGATGGAAACACCTTACTTGTGGATAGTTGATGATGGAAGAACAAAAAATCCCTACTATAGGCATAAAACTTAGTGCTAGTGGGAGGAAACCCACCTTGGTTTCATATTCCTGCTCTCATAACATGTTTCTTATTATACTTCTATTTTTCATTTCCAAGAAACATACACACGCACTATTCTTAATGGTTTTTCTATTTGTGAATCATGTTAGCAAAGGTACATAGATGGCATGGAGGATCCAACCAAAGGAGGATCAAGATTGTGAAAAAGAATTGAAGAGCAATGAAAATTCTATAAGAAGGCAACCACCATGACCATTCCACACAGCACGACCATGGTGACAACTTCCCAAAATAGTTGTTTGTAATAGATGGTCGTGTGGGCTCTTCTTTGGACATTAAATGCCATGTTGATCACTCCCCCATTTGGAGATTGTTTATCATGACTCAATTCCCATTACCCTACTATCCTAAACTTCTATATCATGATGAGGACAACATAGTTTAAAGCTTGGGTGGAAGGGTAGTAAGCCTTTGATTTATGCCATATTCATTTATGTATCTTGTTCTAAATTTTTGACCAAAATGATCAAATAGTCTAGCTAACCTTTTGTACTTGTCCAGACATACTTGCTTTGCATACATGCATGCATGCATATAGATGATTTTCTTGTATTTTTATGTATTTTAAAGAATTCCCTTTTATATGTTCTATGCCATGCATTGAATCTCATGTAGGCATTTATAATTTCTTATGTGTTTTAATTAGAATTTGTATATTTGTCATAGGTTCAGATGTCATTTAGGGAAATTTGGCACCATTTTGGTCAATTTTGCCCAAACTTGAATTTTCTTGCCAAAAAGTAAGTTTTAGCCCAATCTCTGCATTTGGAATTGAGCATGTTAAACTAAAACAACATCATAACAGATTGATATTACTGATTTATAGGTTCAAAGTAACATGAGGTCATTAGAGACACAAAGGACATATAATAGGGCATACAGTTCATTAAACAAGCATCATCACTCCTAGGAAAAATAGAAGAACCATGAGTAAAATTAGATTTAGAAACCATTTTTAGTGTATAGGACTCACTTTTCTAATCAAATTGGTATGTATGGAGTCCATATTTGGATAAGGGAGAATAAAGTTTTGAATTTTATAAAATTCCCTTGATCTGAGGTGATTTGGACCCATACATGTTTCTTGTTATGTTTTTGTTTTTCATTTCTAGGAAACACACACACTATACTTGATGGTTTTTCTTTTTGTGAAACATGTTATAATAGTTGCATATATGGGTATATGGTGCATGGAGGAGTCACCCAATGGAGGATCAAGATTGGGAAAAAGAATTGAAGATCAATGAAAAATCAACAGGAAGGCGACCATTCCACACAGCACGGTCATGATGCCAGCTGGCCAAAACGGTCATTCTTCTTGAAACAATTGTTGCAGCTATGTCCTACCCAATGAACTCCATGTTACCACCCCCTCTGGGAGATTGTCGACCATGTCTCTATTCCCATTACCCTGATATAGTAAACTTCTATATCTTGGTGAGGAAAACATGGTTTACAAGTTTGAGGTGGTAGGGAGGTAAGCCACTAATAAACGCCATATTTCTCTATGTCTCTTACTCTAAATTGTTTACCAAGATGATCCAAGAGTTTGACTAACATTTATACTTGTCCAATCATACTTGTTCTACTTGCTTTGCATACATGCATTCAGACATATAGTTTATTTTCTTGCATTTTTGTATAATTTTAAAAAACAATCCTTTTGTGGTTCCTTTCCATGCATTGTATCTCATGTAGGATTTTATAATTTCTTATGTATTTTACTTATAATATTTGCATTCGCAATTCATTGCTTTCTAGTGTAGGCTTATATGTCATTCATGGTAGTTTGGCACCATTTTGACCAATTTTACCCTAACTTGAAATTTCTTGTCTAAAAGCATGTTTTAACCCAATCTCTACATTTTGAATGGAAAATGTTGACCTTTAACAAAATTACATTTGTAAGGAGGTAGGATCACCCACTTACTAAAGAATTTTTGAAAAATTAACATCCATTCCAAACACACTCAAAGGTATGCTGGAATAGGTGCACAATTTTCAAACTTCAATAAATGGTATTCAAAACAACCAAAGTGTAGCAGTGGAATAAAAATAATTACTACATTCAATTTTCACAAAAGATTACAAAAGTACATCATAATATCCCATAAGGGTTTATATGTATGATACAACATAAGGATCTAAGTAGAGGGATATCTAAACTACTTCAAATATGTCTCCAAGCAACATCTCTAAGAGCTAGGTCCATTTTGGAAGTTATGTTCTCCTTGGTCATGTTCAGCACCTCGATCTAAACCAGGGTGGTTGGGAAAACACCCAACAAAAGGGAAACGAAAAGAAAGTATGTGTAGCCCAGATTACTACAAAGTGAGGGAGCTCATGTCGGAGGACGGGACAAGATGGGATGAGAGCAAGGTGCGGGAATGTGTCCCAGACAGCATTGCTAATAAGATATGTGCAATTCCGATCAGTAGTAGGAAGCCCAAGGATTCGTTGATGTGGTGGCCGTCCAAGAATGGGGAGTTTACTGTTAGGTCTGCCTATTGGATGGGTTTGCTTGGGGTGGAGGAAGCACGGAAATACAATGACCGGGTAGGAGACGGGATATGGAGGAGGGTATGGCAGGATGGTTGGAGTCCAAAGACGGCTCATTTCTTGTGGAGAATATGTACGGGTGGGCTTGCTACTAGGGGATGGCTTTTTGACCGGCACTGTACTGAAGATGGAACATGCACCCTTTGTATGTCCGAAAAGGAGACTGTTCCTCACATGTTGTTCAGGTGCCCGAACGCGACAGAGACATGGGACCAAACTCCAAGGGAGATCCAACAATGGGTTGAAGACAAAAAGGATGGTGAGCTCCAAACAACCATGGAGGCTGCTTTACATGATACGACACTGGAAGAGAGGAAGGTACTCGTGGCAGCAATGATGGCTATATGGCGAGGACGGTGCATGTGCGTCTTCCAGTCGGGTGTAGTTAACACCGGCATGATGTTTCGTTGCGCCATGAACATGGTAAGGCACTACGTGGATGGGGGTGGGAGCGAAGAAAGCAATGTTGTCCAGGCTGACACGATGGTTCAGCAGCGTGTCAGGGAATCCAGTGTGGTGGTCAGCAACACCGTAGTGAGCAGCAGGAAACAACCGGAGCATGGAAACGTAAAGATTAACGTCGATGGCTCATGTGGGGAGGAGGGGACGGCGGGGCTCGGAGCTGTAGCCAGGGACGAAGGGGGAGCATTCGTGGGGATGATGGGGGAAAGAGTGATGACGGGGGGTGATATAGCTTTGACAGAAGCCCTGGCGATTAGGGAAGCGCTGACATAGGCAAAGGAGAAAGGCCTGGAAAGAGTAGAAATCGAATAAGATGCCAAGGCAATCATTCATGCATGTAACAGCAGCTGCCTCAGGAAAGACTACATTGGCTCCATGGTTGAAGATGTTATCCACCTGAAGCATTTATTTTCTTTCTGTAATTTTAGTTATGTTAGTCGTAGATGCAACAAGGTTGCCCACGAGGTAGCAAATGCTGCAAGTAGGGGCCACGTAGATAGGTTTTCTTTTTCTCAGCATTTTCCTTCGAACTTTATGTCATTTGTAATTAGCGATTTAGCTAGCTAATAGATGACGGGGAGCCCCAATCATAGGGCTTCCCGTCCTTCCTCAAAAAAAAAAAGTATGTGTCAACAAATATGAATAGGATATCAAGGAAAAGAAAACATGTAAATAAAGGATAGTTTTCATCATAAGATGAAGATTTCAAGCGTATGAGGCTATTTTTAAATAGATGCTTGCCATAAACAAAATATGATAAAAGGTTGCATGTATGATAATTATGACTACCTTAACTAAGTAGGGTTGAGGCACCTACTAGACCTCAACCTATAGGTGAGGGGAGAATTAATACATTCCCAGTCACCTACACATATTTTTATGGGGGGTAATAAGACATTCCCTAGGGAAAATTAATACATGCCCTATCTATGGGTGGTTGTGCATAAGTTCCACTTTGCCTATTTTCAATGTATTAAAATGTATTAGAGTGCATAGTGCACATTAATGTATAAAAACCCTAATTTTAGACCTTTTTATAAAAACCCAGATTTAGACTCTTAAAACATAACCAATAAACTTATTAAGTTCTCCTGATCAAGAAAACATATTTTTATGTTAATTTTGGAGTTATGATGATTAAGATGTAATTTTTATGGATTTTATGCATTAATTTTTTTACAAAAATCACCCTTCATCAAACCATGAAATAAGACCTTGAAATTATTTTTATTAGATAGAGATTAATTTTCCAATTCCAAAACATATTTATTTGTCAAATTTAGATAAGTGGATTAGAAGATATGAATTTTTCAATATTGACCAATAGGAAATTGCCACATCATCAAACCGGTCAGAATAATTGAAGAGAGGGGGAGAGGTAGAAAACACCATTTGACCCAATATCAGGTTTGAAGTTGCATAGGTAATCAAACTAGAACTTCTAGAGAAGGTAAAACAGTAAGAAACCAAAACCCTAGAAGAACATGGTAAAAAGAGATGGAGATCATCGATTTTAAACATAGAAGCATGAGTTTTAAGCATGTAGTAAGCAATATATGAGAAGTGGGTTAAGAAAACTTGCCTCCAGGAAGGTAAGAAGGTCCAAACGGCAAGGATCCTAAGATTAGAAGGTCTGGTTGCTCCAATCCAAGCTCCTTTCTTGAGAAAAGATCACCTTCTCCATTTTAGAGGTGCCAACCCTAGCAAAAGAGCATGGAGATGAGATGTTTTAGGGCTCTAGGTGGAGTTTTACCATGAAAGGTCATGGTTCCGACCTATAAGAAGGTGGGAGAAATATTAACAGAATGAAAACAGGTAAGGAAAGGAGGATACTTACTAGTTTTGGTCAAAATCACCAATGAGGAGCTTAAGAAATCCTAAATAGACAAATTTGGAATCATAGGAGCCTTCTACACCAAGGTAAGCACCCTCTTTTACCTTGGGACAGAAACTTCGTGGCCAAACATAGAAGGGACAATGCTCTAATCAGGGGGAAAGAGAAGGAGATGATTGCTTCTTAGATTGGGAGGTGGGAAGGGGTAGGCATGGCTTTATAAAGAAGGGGGCAAGCATGAGGTGTCTATGGGACTTTCCATGTGTCCTTAGGCTAGGGCTTCATGGCCATGCAAGAGGACAACTCATAGACTCTTCTTGTATATCAAAGTTCGGTCCTAAAATCCCCTAGAGACTTCTAGGCCATCCCCACCGTCCTTCAAAGAAAGAAATAACCCCATTGGTTGATAGATTTTAAAGATAAGCTCATTTATAAATAGGGTAATCCCTATAATGCCCTTGAAAAGTAACACCTTCAAACCAAGGCGCAACTAGGTGCCCCATGGTTCAAAATCTAGAGAATGGTAAGGGAATATCTAAGTATTAAAGTTCAAGTGATAATTTGCAAAGAAAACCTCACAATTGGGTAAATTGCATAAAAGTCCAGAATGTACCTAAAACTATATAACTAGCACAAACAAAATCCAAATCGAACCAAATTTGAAAATTAGGCTCATTTTATGTTTTCTAAAGTTAGATTAAGGTTTAGAGAACTTAATTATGGCAATTAAGCTTATTCAATATATTAATCAAGGTTTAGGGCCTTGCACTTCTAGCACAAATTAATAAACCATTGTTCTACTAAAGTGGTGATTTTACATGTTAGATCCTTAAATGAAATTTCACCGAGGTATTTGTGCATAAACCCTTCCATTGGTATAATTATTGAACAAATGTTCACCAAATCACTATCAATTCCACAGTTTAAGCATTAAGGACAAAAAGGATATAAATGATACGAAAATATTGGGAAAGGGCCAAAACGAGAATATGTCAAAGTTTTGGTATGTTAAAACACTCCAGCCCTTAAAGAGGATTTCGTCCTCAAAATATAAAGCAAAGTGAGAAGGGTGAGTATGCAACATATCACCACTAAACTCCTTAGTTGAATCCATTAAACTTCTGCCAAAACTTTTACCAACTTTAACTCCTTATTTTTCAACTGCTTAACTTGGGAGTTTAGAATCTTCTCAAGCAACTCCACATAGGTAAGGTTCTCATGGATCACCTAAAGGTTCCAATTTTATGATTTATTTTTAAAAATTTTGGCTTATCAGAATTATATTCATTAGGATATCACATTATCATTATTATTCTTTTAATTGTGTCATGTCATATTTACTTTGTTTCCAAAAGAATTGTATTTCATTACTATGCTTGAAACCATATATATTTTTTATTTACCTCATTATGAGTTTTATCACAATTAGAGTTTACTCAATTATAAATATAATTGATTATTATCCTTAGTAATTGTATTTAGTCTATGTTATCTACATATTGAATTATAACAAATTATTTTGCATGAATTAAGACATATTATTCAACATGTTACAATTAATCCATATAATGTCACATGAATCACTTAGATCTATATTTAACATTATCACATTAACTTTTTTATTCACAATAATGTCATCATTAATCATTTTCTCATATTTATTCAGTTCTTATGATTGATTATGCACTTTTATGTGAATCAATTACTACTTATCCATATTGAAGTCATTATATGTATTTAGTGATCAAGGTGGGACATATTACACATTAATGATTTGATTCACATACTAAGTCATTACACGATTAATTAGGTGTGTATTAGAGAACAAGGTGATATGCATTTCATGTTGATGACCTGATTAATGTATGATATATGTGTATTAAAGTATGTTATCTAATTATGACACCTAGTGACACCAATGTATCATGAATGTCATTAAGTATGTATAGGTTAAGGTTAAATGATTACAACTTAGGGTTTAGGTTAACATGATCATTATTCTTCACCAATACCATCTTAGGATGCATTAATTCCAAGGTTAGACTACAATTATCTTGCCCATCTTATCATTAGGGTTTATTGGTTTATGACATGGGCAAAATCATGCTTATCCACTATTAGTTAAAATGTGAGTTACTCTTATTATGTGCATTAGATATTCAAAAGGGTTCAAACATATGAACTATTCATTAGATGATCGTTATATGTTCTTTTAGATACTAAGAAACATATGGTTACAACTATAACTTGTTTTGTCAAAACCAAGGATTCAAGCACACTAACTTCCTAATTAGGGAGTTAGGATTTCTAAAGTCAGATTAGCTAGATTTCAGTATGTTACATGACTCCATCCCCTTGGAAAGGATTTCGTCCTCAAAATCTAACTACCCAAACATCATCAAACCAACTACTCTCCACCCCTTAAAAGGTTTTACCTACCAAGCCAAACTAATCTAGAGGTAAAAGGGTGAGTCTAACTAGACCATATACAAGATCCATCATGCTTCACTACGCACTCTAATTGCTTACTAAACACCAAACTTCAAAGTCTAGGTTCTAGGGATAAATATCCAAACATGTAGTTCTATGGGTCATAAGGGAACTATATTGGGTATCCATCCTCAAACAATTCATTACACATGGGAGACTAGTTCAACATATTAGGGTCCCTAAAGATAAATCATATAGATGTCTAAGGTTACTATTGCCTAAAAGCATGGTATTTCAAATAATTCATATCAGCTCAAGACAGGTCGGTATCATATGGATTTGGGAGTCCTCGTAAACCACTAGTGGTGCGGAGGAAAATCTTGCCAGTCCCCAAACCCTGATCCTTTCTAGACTCCTTTGCTTTTAACTTCATGTCCTACTAGCTGCCTAAAGGCCAAGCTAAGCAACCTCAAGTTACTATGGTTACTTATGCATCTTTTAGTTGTAAGTATTTTAGGGATCTATTCATCATTATTCTAATGTGAAACTATAGGATCCTAAATCAACCCTTCATCATCTATTGATAAACTCTAGGGAAAACATGTCACTTAAAGGTAAGGTAAGCATTCTAACTAGGGAGACAAAATTGAAATAGTCAGATTCTGACTACTATGGGCTCTGATACCATGTTGTAAGGAGGCAGGATCACCCCCTTACTAAATAATTTTTGAAAAATTAACATCCATTCCAAACACACTCAAAGGTATGCTAGAATAGGTGCAAAATTTTGAAACTTCAATAAATGGTATTCAAAACAACCAAAGTGTAGCAGCAGAATAAAAATAATTACTATATTCAATTTTCACAAAAGATTACAAAAGTACATCATAATATCCCATAAGAGTTTATATGTATGATACAACATAAGGATCTAAGTAGAGGGAAATCTAAATTACTTCAAATATGTCTCCTAGCAACATCTTCAAGAGCTAGGTCCATGTTGGAAGCTATGTTCTCCTTGTTCATGTTCAACACCTCGATCTAAACATGGGTGGTTGGGAAAACACCCAACAAAAGGGAAAGGAAAAGAAAGTATGTGTCAACAAATATGAATAGGCTATCAAGGAAAAGAAAATGTGCAAATAAACGCTAGTTTTCATCTTAAGATGAAGATTTTAAGAGTATGAGGCTATTTTCAAATAGATGTTTGCCATAAACAAAATATGATAACAAGTTGCATGTATGTTAATTATGACTACCTTAACTAAGTAGGGTTGAGGCACCTACTGGACCTCAACCTATAGGTGAGGGGAGAATTAATACATTCCCAGTCACCTAAACATATTTTTATGGGGGGGATAAGACATTCCTCAGGGCAAATTAATACATGCCCTATATATGGGTGGTTGTACATAAGTACCACTACTATAGATAAATAGTCCATAAAATCAACATACTAGAAAAGAATTCATGGCAAGTAAAAGCATCATAACAATTAAAATATGGTAGTGGGGTACAAGACCCAAGAAAAAGAATATCATTACTAATTTTGATGCAATTCAAAAAAGAAACATGAATAGATGAAATAGGGTTTATATAGTGCCTCATTAGGGAATATAGGGCTTGGTTTGCAAATATCCCAATGTGGGGTGTAAGAAATGCGCATACATAAAGAGGGATTTCACATACATAAAGAGGGATTGCACATACATAAATAGGGACTGTATATACATAAATAGGGATTGCGCATACCTCTATTATTGATATCAATTACTAACTTTCACCACTTTAATTGAGTTCAAGTTCCACTTTGATCTTTTCAATGTATTAACATGTATTAGAGTACATAGTGCACATTAATGTATAGAAACCCTAATTTTAGACCTTTTTATAAAAACTCGGATGCAGATTCTTAAAACATCACCAATAAACTTATTAAGTTCTCCTGATCAAGAAAACATATTTTTATGTTAATTTTGGAGTTATGATGATTAAGATGTAATTTTTATGGATTTTATGCATTAAATTCATTTTACAAAATCACCCTTCATAAAACCATGAAATCAGACCTTGAAAATATTTTTATTATATATAGATTAATTTTCCAATTCCAAAACATATTTATTTGTCAAATTTGGATAAGCGGATTAGAATATAAGAATTTTTCAATACTAGCCAATAGGAAATTGCCACATCATCAAATCGATTGAGATAATTGAAGAGAGGGGGAGAGGGAGGGAACACCATTTGACCCAATATCAGGTTTGAAGTTGCATAGGTAACCAAACTAGAGCTTCTATAGAAGGTAAAACAGCAAGAAACCAAAACCCTAGAATAACATTGTAAAAAGAGATGGAGATCATCGATTTCAAACATAGAAGCATGAGTTTTAAGCATGTAGTAAGCAATATATGAGAAGGGGGTTAAAAAAACTTTCCTCTAGGAAGGTAAGAATGTCTAAATAGCAAGGATCTCAAGATTAGAAGGTCTGCTTGCTCCAAGTGAAGCTCCTTTCTTGAGCAAAGATCACCTTCTCCACTTTAGAGGTGCAAACACTAGCAAAAGAGCATGCAGATGAGATGTTTTAGGGCTCTAGGTGGAGTTTTACCATGGAAGGTTATGGTTCCGACCTGGAAGAAGGTGGGAGGAATACTAATAGCATGAAAATAGGTAAGAAAAGGAGGATACTTACTAGTTTTGGTCAAAATCACCAAGTAGGAGCTTAAGAAATCTTAAATAGAGAAATTTGGAACCCTAAGAGCCTTCTTCACCAAGGTAAGCACCCTCTTTTACCTTGGCACAACAACTTTGTTTCCAAACATATAAGGTACAATGCTATAATCTGGGGGAAATAGAAGGAGAGGATTGCTTCTTAGATTGGGAGGTGGGAAGGGGTAGATGTGGCTTTATAAAGAAGGGGGCAAGCAGGAGGTGTCTATGGGACTTTCCATGTGTCCTTAGGCTAGGGCTTCATGGCCATGCAAGAGGACAACTCATAGAATATTCTTGTATATCAAAGGTCAGTCCTAAAAGCCCACAGAAACTTCTAGGCCATCCTCATTGTCCTTCAAACAAAGAAATAACCTCATTGGTTGATAGCTTTTAAAGATAAGTTCATTTATAAAGAGGGTAATCCCTATAATGCCCTTGGAAAGTAACACCTTCAAACCAAGGTGAAACTAGGTGGCCCATGGTTCAAAATCACTATAATGGTAAAGGAATATATAAGGATTCAAATTCAGGTGATAATTTGCAAAGAAAACCTCCCAATTGGGTAAATTGCATAAAATCTAGAATGTACCTAAAATTGCATAACTTGCACAAACAACATCCAAATCGAACCAAATTTGAAAATTCGGCTCCTTTTATGTTTTCAAATCACATAAAATGTTATATTAAGGTTTAGAGCACTTAATTATGGTAATTAATCTTGTTTAATACATTAATCAAGGTTTAGGGCCTTGCACTTCTAACACAAATTAATAAACCATTGTTCTACTAAAGTGGTGATTTTACATGTTAGATCCTTAAATAAGATTTCACTGAGGTATTTGTGCATGAACCCTTCCATTGGTATAATTATTGAACAAATGTTCACCAAATCACTATAAATTCCACAATTTAAGCACCAAGGCCAAAAAGTATAGAAATGATATGAAAATATTGGGAAAGGGCCAAAAAGAGAATATGTCGAAGTTTCAGTATGTTACAACACTCCACTCCTTAAAGAGGATTTCATCCTCAAAATCTAAAGAAAAGTGAGAAGGGTGAGTATGAAACATCTTCTAATATATTCATGTAATCCCTTAGAGGAGTACAATTTAAATATATGTATTCATTCAAATTCAAATTAACAGAAATTTTGTACTATTCTTTATTATTTGTTAAATCTGATCCCAAAAATTTATGTAGTGACCATTGATTTTAAGGTCTTCTCTTAACCGAGGGACACTCAAATGTGTGGGGTCATTACATTTGGTATCGACCTAGGTTTTGTAAATAATGATTAATAGTTAATGAATTCAAGTAACCTTTAGAAATATAGGGGAAATTATTAGGTCATAACCTAAAGTCAATGGTGTATACAAAGGATCACAGTTTTGGGGGCTGGCAATATTTTCCTCCACACCACTAAGTTGGTATATGTGGACTCCCTTAGCTAATGTGATACATGCCTAGCCAGAACCTAGGGTTGTGTCTAAAATAATGTTTCCTCTAGGTTTCTCATCTCTAATTTCATTCTTTCTCATCTCCTTGCTTAATAAACCCTAAAAAGCACTTCCCACCTCATCTCAAGTTAGGGTTAAGGATAAACCCTAGAAAGATATAAATATGGGTAAACCCATTTGTTCATGAAGGACTTGACCCCAGTGGAGTATGAAAACCTTAGTAATTCAAGGTAATAATAAAACCCTAAAATTCATGGCATGATCTCTACCCTAAACCCTAATATTGGTAAATGGGAGTAGTGTGAGTGAAATGGAAACCCTACCCATATAAACCATGAGTTAGGGAAAATATAAAGAGCAAATATAAATGTGGTGGGTGACACAGTTCTATTACCACAGATTGGATATCCTAGTTCCCATGCATACAAGTATGCGAAGTAATGTGTGCATATTTTGGGTAAATGGTTTTTAATACATATGAAACATATGAAATTGGTAATCACATAAAAAGAAAACATTGTACCCTCAATTCACCTATAAGGGTGGTGTCCCTTCCTGGGGGGTCAACCCAATAGTGGGAAAAGGACCTATGTAGTAGGCATATCCCTAAACATGTGGGGACAAGTTGTGGCCAGAAAGCCTAACCTCCTCCTATGAGCCAAGAAGGCACCCTAGGTTAGGACTATCCCTAGAAGGGTGGGTTAACCAATTAGTTTAAGAATTGATGTAACCTTTAATATCAGCTAAAGTTTGAAGGATTAAGTATACCAAGTATGAAATCACATATGGTGAGTATAATTCTTTGAACCCAATTATGTCATCTCTAAGGGACATAAGCAAAAGTCAGTGAGGAAGTGGTTGACATAATGAAGCCCAAGCCCAAGGGGGGAAGGTCACTATGACCACCATGATCAAGGAGGGAAGGTCACCGAGAAGACTAAGCTCAAGAGGGGAAGGTATCCATGAGCCTAATGCAGGGATATAAAGTAAATATCGCACACCCTAAGAGATTGAGGACAATCAGTATAAAGAATTACATACATAATATAGTGCATGAATATTGTTAGAGGAACCTCAAGAAAAATGTGTGATGAAAGTTATGACATCTCGATAAACCTTAGGTAGGGTAGACCCCTAAGATAACCCTAGGGTCAAGTAGGGATGATTAAATGTACATAATACATGTGAGGTTAGGAAGTAATTATGCCCTAAGTGCATAAGATTGAGGGATCAGCAGTAGCCATCCATGTGCACACAAGGCCCAAGGGGTCGGGAGCTGACTACTCCACATGCATCTAAGGCCCAATTGGTCAAGTGGAAATGGAACTCAACAAATACAGAAGTCCCAACAGGTCAAGCATGTACATGAGGCCCTTGGGGTCAGATGATGTAGGTAAATAGGGAACGGATATAGGTAGCGGAAACAAAAACAACTTATTGCCATATTCCCTAGAAACCAATGAATCGTGTCAACAACAATATAATGGAAATGATGGTTTTGAGGATATACCTAGTCCTGGAGCAAGTTCAGAGACATACTCCTCGTCATTGTAGATGCACAACTATCTTCTAGTTGCTCTTGGACGGTGTTTGTGTAGCTCTTGGTCTTCACCATAGATAGTAGATTGGAACAACATCTGCAGTAGCTCCTACACTCTCACCATGGATTGTTGGTTGATGTTGTCCTCCTAGCAGTAGATAAAGGCCTCTTGCCTCTAGAGTAGTCCACTCGGACCACTAGGAACTCTATGTTCCACAACTAGAGCCAACAAGAAGGAGTTGTCCCCTTCTATCAGTGTACTAGTCACTAACATGCTCTCCCACAATTGATCCTTAGTTGTTCTCTCCCTCACTATCCCTCTCTTTAACTAGTAGGACTTGCTTGGACTCATTATTGGTTACCACAACCAGAGAGGATGACAATTGTCAGAGAAGTTTCTTAAGCTTCCAGGAAGCAAAAGAAACCACTTGCTTGTCCTGCATTAGCACACAACCCAAACCATTCCTAGATGAATCACAGAAGACTATGTATCCTTTCCTTGTTTAGGTAAGACCAGAACTAATGCACTTGTCAACCTCTCTTTCAACATCTAAAAATCACACTGACATGGTCATGATGATAGATGTCATCCCAGACAAATGACACGTCCTTCCTTGTAAAATTTGTTAGGGGAAAAGTGATAGAACTGAAGTCTTTGATGAACCTCCTATAATAGCCTACCAAACCTAGAAAATTACACACTTTTATCGATGTCTTTGGTTTCTCCCACTCTATCACTGACTCAACCTTCTTGGGATCCACACAAACTCCCTAGAAAGAAATAGCATACCCCAGGAAAGCTACTTACTTTAATCAGAACTCGCATTTGTTGAACTTGGCACAAAGTTGATGTTGCCTTAGCATGGTTAATGCCTGACATAGATGTTGTTGATGTAGTTGATTTTCATGACAACATATCAATATGTCATCTATGAAGACCACCACAAAATGATCAAGAAATGGCCAGAACACTCTGTTCATAAAGTCAATGAATGATGTTGGTGCATTGGTCATCCCAAACGGCATGACCACGAACTCATAGTGACCATACCTCATCCTAAAAGTTGACTTAGGTATGCCATACTCCTTGATCCTCAACTAGTGATATCCTGACCTCAGGTCTATCTTCAAGAATATTATCGTGCCATGCAACTAATCAAACAATTCATCTATCCTTGGCAAGGGGTACTTGTTCTTTATCGTCACCTTGTTCAACTATCTATAGTCTATACACAGCCTCATGGACTCATCCTTCTTGTTCACAAACAACACTCGAGCACCCCACGGTGATGTACTTAGATTGATGAAACCTTTGTCAAGCATATCTTGTAATTATCTCTTCAACTCTGCCATCTCTGTTCGAGCCATCCTGTACAGTGTTTGGGCTATCGGTTGCATGTGGGGGGACTAGATTGATCTCAAAATCAATCTCTTGGGGTGGGGGAATACCTAGAAACTCCTCAAGAAACACATCCTCAAACTCTCTGACAACTGGAAACTCTTGAATACTAGGACTCCTCACCTCAATATCCAACTCATGTGCCAATAACACCTAACAACCCTATCTCAATAGCTTCCTTGCCACCATCACTGATACCAGACACATCAAAAGAATATTCATGTCTCCTTGGAAGATCCATGTCTTATCACCATCTATAAATGTTGCCTGCTTGGAACTATAATCCAAGATCACTCTATACTTCTCCAAGGTATCCATTCCAAGGATTATATCGAACCCATGCATGTCAAGTGGTATGAGGTCCATTTGAATGATGTGCCCTGAAAAAGAAAGGACACAGGAAGGACACACCAACTGCAACACTACAGAACCAACTAACGGGGTTTCTAACAACAAACTATCCTTCTTATGACTAACAGGAAAAAGACAACTGTAAAGAACTTTGTGAGTGATAAAAGAGTGTGTTGCACCTAGGTCAACCAAAACATATACAAAGCAAGAAGAAGACAAATCAGAATGAAATAACTCTATCTAACATGTCACTACTTGTGAGTTGACTACCGCCTCTAACTGACTCATAGCGCAGAATCTAGCCATTGCCTATTGTCTCATCCCTCCTCTACTTAACTAAGTAGATGATCTGGCATGCGATGCTTGGCCACATCCTCATCCTCCTGCACTGTTGTTATGCTACCTATGTGAACCCTACTAGCTCTGCCTTAGTTGTTGGGTCACCCCGTCGCCTCTCACTGGGCACTCCCACTTCAGATGTCCTATCTTCCCATACTTGTGGCAAGCTCGGGTCTCAAACTGCAGCCTAGACAGTCCCATCACCGACACTAATGTGATGCTATAAGCTCCAGTAGGTGGAAGATTATGGCCTCTACCTCTACTTGATGACCACTATGTCGGAACACTATATCTCTATGGTGTTGGTGGTGTAGAAAAACTCAAAATTTTTAAAGCCTCTTGACGTCTGTCCTTGGGACTATGCATGCCTCTTCCTGGCACTTGCCCCCTGCTTCTCTATCATAGATCTCTCTATCCTCCAAATAGATTCCAAAAATGTGGCAAACATTTTTCAATTCTCCAAGGCAGTCGCTTGGGTATACAACTCAATGTTCCACCCCTTCTCAAAATGGTGAATCCTCTTATCATCCGTAGTATCCATGTGAGGACAGAACTAAAGAAGCTCCATAAACTTAGCCACATACTCGTTGATGGTCATGGATCCCTACCGAATATGCTCAAACTCACTGATCTTCTCATCCAGATAGGTCTATGGAAAGTATTGAGTGATGAACTCACGTCGAAACTCCTCCCAACCTACAACCACTCTAGGTCTCTTCTCCTCTTCAATGGCCCACCAATGGCCAACACTCCCCTTCAAAAGATACACTACATGCTTAACCTTATCTTCCTCTAAGATGTTGAGGATCTTGAAGGCTTTGTCAAGCTTAGTAAGCCACAGATCAGAAACCTCCAGATTAGTTGTCCTAGCATACTCCACCGCCCCAACACGGTGAAGCCGCTCAAAAGTCTTCCCAATACTCAAAGATTCTACATCGAGAATTGGTGCCCTAGGCTGAGATGCGGGCATCCTGTCCGCCATATGCATCATCGTAGCCATAAAATGCCCAAAAAGGGACTGAAAGGTAGGATTTTCAATCATGGCTAGGACAAACTAGTGACCCTCAGGCACCCGATCTTCTCGTTTGTGGTTTCTTGCACCTCCTCCTGGTGCATCGACATTGCTCTCATCAAGGATCTATCAGGGTGGAACCTTATGCAAGGAAGAGAAAACCATATTCAAATCAACTAAATTGGACCTAACATCCCTCCAACCTCTAAGTACATGAACATCATACATGAGAGAAAAATAAAGAGCAAAAAAGGAGAAAAACCTTCTTAACATATCCTCTTTCAAAACGGGTACAAAAGATTAGGGTTTTCATATTGATTTCAAACCAAGCAAGGGATCACCCCCAAACAAGCTCTAGAGATTACCACTAAGCACAATCATGATGAGAAGGCAATCTAGAGGAAGAATATAGTAATAAAAATTATAAATAAGTGCAATAATAGAGTAGGTTTAGTATTATATAACCTGCCTTAATAAGATCACCACCAAAGCTTCAAGAACACGATCTAAGGGTTGAAGAATCTTCACCAAACGCTTTGCACTCACCACAAAAGCACCTCAAGAAGAAGAAGACATCAAGGTCAAAGGTAGCCCAAGGAAAGAAGAAAAGAATCTCTTGGCTGAACAAATGATTCTCAATTGTCTGTGTTAGTAAACCCTCAGTATCCCTCTATTTATATTAGAGGCCAGGGTCAGGATTCTCGATTGGTGTGGGAGTAGAAGGATCTGAAATCATGAATGTTCTAGAACCCACAAATTGTGAGACTGTCATCTCACTGTGTAGTTTCCTATTTTGCAATGGAATTTGCAATTTTTTTCTAATTAATGTCCAACATTAAATATTGTATCAATCGAATTGAACAAGTGAAATGATCAACTTTTCTTATTGTTTGGGAAAGTCACTAGACACTTATGTCGGTCTATACAAGCTGATCAGTTCACTAAATGAATCGATCATCTCACTAGCTTGAGTCGATCGGTTCACTAGGTGAACCAGTCATCTTACTAACCTGAGTCGGTCAGTTCACCCTATGAGCTGATCAGTTGGTGTCCTGAGTCATGCAGAAATCAACCAATTTGATTTTCAATCAACTTGACACTCTAATCAGTCAGTCAAATATTTGAACTTGATGATTTTGAGTCCAGTCAGTTGATTCATTATTTAATTCAATACCTAAACATTTTATTTCCATATTCCCTAGAAACTCAAAGTTCGATAGAGGGTGTTAAGGATTAGTTCCCCTACTGAAACCCGATTCCATTCATGGACAACTAGTTGGTTTAGGAAAATTATCTAGCATCAAACTTGTTGTTTGGTTTGATATGAGTAGTAGTTGCATGTTTATACCCCCAACCTAAGTTCTAGTCACATTACCCCAAACAGCCCACACTTATGTTAATTGGTCAAAACCACAAATTATCTCTTGTTTAGTTAGTGATTACTTAGCTAGTATCTTTATTTACTTGCTTAGTTAGTTTTTTGTCTTGTTTTTGGTAATTAGATCTTTCTAGGTTATTTAGTGTTACCCTATGTTTGCCTTTACTCACTTTATCTAGTTAGGTGCTAATCTATTCTTTTTTTTCTAATCTAGTCCTTTATTTTCCCTAGTTAGCTAATTGCTAGTGTAGTGACTTTCTTGCCTAATCTAGCTAGTTTTTCTCTCTAGGTTGCTAAGTAGAATTGTTTTGTTAGGTTAGTGCTAGTGTAAACTTGCTATTTCTTGCCTTGGTCCAATTTCTTCTTTTTATTTCTTAGATTCTTTTTCTTGTTAATTAGAATTAACTATCTAGGGTTAAAGTAGGTTTTGCTCTTTGTCTCTCTTAATTGCTTGCTTTACCACTTAGTGTAATTCAATGAAAAGTAAGCTAAACCTTTGAACTGTAGACTCCGCATTAGGAACCTAGAGAAAACAAAATTAGCTCTATTGCCCCCTCTCTCCCTTGGGTTTGGCCCCAACTTGCCATCCTCTATACTAATCCTAAGGCCATGTGTTTGTAGATTTGTTTTAGAGTGTGTCCAAACCAGGTTTCTAAGTATTAAAAAGAACCATTTGTGTGCCTAGGGCACATCCAATCAAGTTTCAATTGGTTGGGTGAACAAGCTTTTAGGAAACATTGTCGAGGAGAAAGGTGATGAGCCTAGCTAGTTTGTTTAGGTTTGACTTTTCCTACTGCCCTCACCATTTCTATTCAATATTCTTTGGGTTACTTTTGTAAATTTGTTTACTCTTGTATTCTTCTTCTTTTGGTTGTGTCTCGTGTAGGTGACAATTGTTGTATGTTTGAACATTGTTTTCTTTCTATCAATTTTTTTGTATAGGATCATGATATGTGAGAAAGAAGGTATAAAATAGGCGCATTAGCATCTAGAAGAAGAGATGGAAGGTAGAGATTCCCACAACCATGAGGAGGCATGTAACCCACCTCCTCCTCCACCAGTGCCCAAGCCATTGCATGATTACTACATGTCTGGGATCTACAACTCTCCAATTGCTACTAGAGTTGATTAGATGCTAGGGCAGCAGTTCTCAATTCGACCAATCCTTTTTGCACTTCTCCCTATGTTCTATGAGTTTGAAAATGAAAATTCATGCAATCACATAGATGCCTTTCTGGAGACTTCCTAAACTTTTAGGAAACATGTATGTACTGATGATTCTATTTGGCTCACCTAGTTTCCCTTCTGTCTCAAATACCAGGAAAAGGAGTTGTATATTTCAAAGACCAAAGTGTCACCTGGGAAGCGATGAAGAATGAATTTTTAGATAATTTTTACCCTATTTCTAAGTTGACTCAGATGAGAAGATATGAAACATGCTTCAATGAAAAAGAGAATGAACAGTTCCATGAGACGTGGGAAAGGTTTCAAAAATTGATGTGGGATCGTCCTCATCATGAGTTGCCTATTTGGCAACTTGTCCAATCTTTCTACATGGGGCTTTCAAAAATGGTTCAAACGGTGGTAGACTCATCTTGTGGTGGAGCATTCATGGAAAAACCTCATGACGAATCTTGCCCTCTATTTAACCACTTGGCTGAAAACTCATTACACCCAGCTTCTAGTGTTAATGTGCATTGTGAATGAAACATGGCAGCTTTGCCTCTTCCTGTCAAGGGTGACGCAAACCCTCAAATGTTGAAAATCTTGGAGGACACTATGAATCCAATGAAGTCACATATGGGAGGCCCTTCAAGCCAATCTACCCACTTTGTTGATTACATTGATGAGGAGGTGAAGACACTTCACTCTTTTTGAAATTGTAGCAACCAAGGCCCAATGTCCAATTCTCATAGGAACCATAGCAATTTTTAATAGAAGAAACAAGGGTACCAAGGACAAAGGAACAAATCAAGGTTTAAAGAAGAGGTGCTTGGAAGGTTGAGGATCCTAGATGAAGTCAATAAGGTTGTGTCCTCTCATGGACAAAATATTAATAGGCTTGAGAAAAGGTCAAATCAAATCTCTCTATCTCTCTCTTGATGGGAGAAGGGTAGACATCCTTCCCAATATTTTGCTAATCCTAATAGTGCTAGTGTATCCATGGGTGATCCTCTAGACGCCTACATCCTACCAAAAGGGCAAGTACCAACTTTGCAATAATATTGAGGTCCTCCAAACCCTTGTTCTCACCACCACCACAACCTGCACTCAAGTTCAATTACAATTAAAAACCACCATATCAATACCCACCACCAACACAATATCAACCACCTCCACAACAACCTCCACAACAACCACATGACATCCTCCAAAATTCTAATCCACCACACTAAAAGTCAAAACCACCACCACCACAACCATCACGATATCCCCCTCCTCCCCATGAGTAAGTGAATATGGTGTCGATTTTGATTTGTGATAATGTTGTTGACAAGCCTAAAAAGGGAAAGAGATAATTGACAAACATTATGATGGATGTCATTGTCGAGAGGTCCTTGTAAAAGTTCTAATGTCACTAAAATTTTCATTGCTCCACAATATATATTGAGTTTTGATACCCAATGTTGCTTCACCTTGCATTGAGTTGATAACAATAAGTATTCCACCTGATGAATCAAAAAGTGTTCTTGTGATGCCTTAACATCCTCAAACAGTTCCAAACAAGGTTGATGTGAATGAGTCATTCTTATTTGATTCCTTGGAAGACCTTTATCCAAAGGAAGGCATAAGCATAGCAAGAACATCTAGAAGGTCTTCAAATAAGGGAATACTAACATCTCACTACTCGTCTCTTTGTTCAAGGATGTTTGTACTAACAAGAGGAAGATTATGGGGAGACCACTTAAGAGAAATCAAATTGACAAAGCAAGTGAGCTTCATACTTGATAGAATGTTCCCACTAAAGAAGGGACACTCGGGTGTACCTTTTATATCTTTTTAGATTAATTATGAGTTCATTGAGCATGTACTTCTTGACTTAGGCTCAAGTGTCAGCATCATGCCTTATAGTGTGTATGTGAAGCTTGTCTTATAAAGGTGAAACCAATTGTTTCTACAATTGGTCGATGGATCTAGCAGAATACCAAAAGGTAGCTTGATATTCAATTGGTAGTGGAGGAAATAAATTCATTTGCACATACCCGACTAATTTCCTTGTCTTGGAAATATAGCCAAAAAATGGGAAGATTTTCACCATCTTGGGAAGACCGTCCTATCTATAGTTGTTGCATAAATCAAGTTGCGCACTGACACATTGATAATTAAATATATGAAAACAAATACAATCAATATGTGCACCTCTGAGGAGCATCAAGATTTGATTGATGAGGACTACTACTTTGAGGTAGATTATGAGAAGCCAAGTAGGCAAAGTTGAAGGAAAGGAAAATGAGATCTCACACAACCCTTGGGATGAAGATCACGCAGTGAAGGCATTTGAGAGGATTACATATGATCAATGTATTAGAAAGTGGGAAGCGGGAGGCATGCGGATGGCACCCTATAACCGATTAAGCGGTAGGCGGGTGATTAAGCGGGTGATTTTTGAAAAAGAGGGTGTCTAAATTTTATATATTTTTATACAAAATTACATGTATGTGTATATAAAAAATATATTTATATGGAACTTCTATACATATCTAATCAGCAAATCAGTCATTAACTAAGTATTCATCAATACTTACTATTAATCAGCATCTCTAATCACTAAAATCAGCAAGCAGATCAATAATTGTATATAACAAACTATGAATTATTGAATTAAAGTAATCACTAAAGTAATACTAACCAGCAGTACCAATCATTAATCACTGAAAGCAGCAAGGAAATCAGTAAAACTAATCATGCATTACTAGTATAATAGAGCAATAGGATATTTACTTAGATGCATTACAGTAATGTTCAATTATTACAGCTTACACACAAAGTATGCATTCTATATTAGGACTAGCTATATCATAGAACATTTAATGTATACAAGTTTCGTATATTATAGTCAACACTACTTGTCTATGTAATTAATTAATGTTAGATGCTTACATTAGGATTTTTAAACAAAAGCGGGAAAAAAGCGGGCAAAAAGCGGGAAAAAGCGGGTGAGGCGGGCAAAAAGCGGGTGATTTTGTTCAAAATGATTAAGCGGGCGATTAATGGAAAAATTAAGCGGTTGGGGGTCATGGGCACTTAAGTGGCCCGCCTGGCTATTTTTTATTTCACTGCATATGATGAGAATGGAAACACCTTGCTAGTGGATAATTGATGATGGAAGAACACTAAATCCCATCTAAATCCATAAAATTTAGTGCTAGTAGGAGGCAAACCACCTTGTTTTTAGTTTCTTTCTCTTAAAACATGTTTCTTGTTATGCTTTTGTTTTTCATTTCTAGGAAACACACACACACACTATACTTGATGGTTTTTCTTTTTGTTAATCATGTTAGAATAGTTGCATAGATGGATATATGATGCATGGAGAAGCCACCCAATGGAGGATCAAGATTGGGAAAAATAATTATAGATCAATGAAAAATCTACAGGAAGGCGACCACCACGACCATTCCACACAACACGGTCGTTATGCCAGCTAGCCAAAATGGTCGTTCTGCTCGAAACAATTGTGCTAGCTCTGTCCTATCCAATGAATTCCTTGTTATTACTCCCCCTCTTGGAGATTGTCTACCATGTCTCTGTACCCATTATCCAAACATTTTAAACTTCTATATCTTATTGAGGAAAACATGGTTTACAAGTTTGGGTTGGTAGGGCAGTAAGCCCCTGATAAACGCCATATTCCTCTATGCCTCTTGCTCTAAAGTTTTTACCAAGATTATCCAAGAGTCTGACTAACATTTATACTTGTCCAATCATACTTGATCTACTTGCTTTGCATACATGCATTCAAGCATATAGTTTGTTTTCTTACATTTTTGTATAATTTTAAGAAACAATCCTTCTGTGGTTCCTTTACATGCATTGCATCTCATGTAGGCTTTTATAATTTCTTATGCGTTTTACTTATAATATTCGTATTCACAATTTATTGCTTTCTAGTGTAGGCTTAGATGTCATTTAGGGCAATTTGGCACCATTTTGGCCAATTTTACCCTAACTTGAAATTTCTTGTCTAAAAGCATGTTTTAACCCAATCTCTACATTTTGAATTGAAAATTTTGACCTTTCACAAAATTATGTTATAATCTTATGGTCTACTGTTAAATGGTCTCGATGTTTTACCTTCCAAATGTGAATTGCCTCTATTGTTCTTGTGAAATGTTTGGTTGAATTATGATCAAAGCAAGCCACAAATACTTAAGGTTTATAAAAAAAATTCATGATTGAAATATGGTTATTGTATTTTCTCATTAAAGGGGTGTTCCATTAATGGATGAAGTGTGTTCAGGTAACCTTCATGCAGGAGATCTCATGTTAAAACCCACACTAGTGAGTCCTCCTTTGACGCACTTTTCTTTCACCACTTATTACCTCTTCACCTAATGAAAGGATGCCCTTCCAAAATCTTAGGTGGCCATATTATATATATATATATATATATATATATATATATATATATATATGTGTGTGTGTGTGTGTGTGTGTGTGTGTGTGTGTGTGTGTGTGTATGTGTGTGTGTGTGTATGGTGTGTGTGTGTGTGTGTGTACCTTCTTTAGATCTTCAATTTTTGGTAAACTTAGATTCTATAATGTGAATTCAATATCAATATACTGAGATTCACTTCAAGACAAACTAAGTAATATAAGAGCAATAAGCTCAATAGTATGACTTTGATTGAATTCTAATGATGAACTAAGCCCTAGACATAGGTTAATTATATAATTTAAGTAATGATGTGATGTTGAGATAATATGCCTATGTGATGCCTCAATTGATAAAATATGATGAGCAATGCCTTAATTTTGTAATTAGAAAAAAAAATTACATTTTTGGACTCATTGGTAGGTCTAAGTGTGAACCTAGGCCTTGGCTATTTGTATAGAAATCATGCCCATTAGAAGAGAGAATAAAGGAATAGGAATTTCATGCACAATATGATTATTAAAATCATTATGAGATAATGAGAAAAAGTATAGAAGTTCTAAAGTGATAAATCAACTAGATAATTAAAGTGGTGACTATCTAGTCCTTACATGGATTTCAAGTATTTCGATATCATATGAAGGTAATATGACCTAATACTTGGTATAACACGAGATAATGACTGAAAGAAGACAAATCCAAGATTTGGAATAATTAGGTGCATATTTGTGACCTAGGTGCCTAAATAAGGTAAATACTTGATTAGCAAGATAAAAGTATTTATCGTACTCCTTTTATGCTCAAACTTGGCCTAAACGTAGATAAAGATAAAATAGAGATAATTCTAAAATTTTGGCTCAATTGGAATATCCTAGTGACCTACAATATTTTTAGAAGTTTTGTTACATTTTATAAAGTGGGGATAATATCAATTGATAATTGATTTATTAAGTGTAACGCCCAAAGTCTTGATAAGTTGGACCTTGGAGGCATGATAGTAGGATATGATGATCCATCTAGAAGACAATCTAAAGATCAGATGACTACCAACTCATCACCCACCTTGCACCAGACTCTAGCGTAGGTTGGGAAACAATCACCGGTCCTCTCCCTATAAAGTTTGTTGAGTTTTGGAGATCATGCCAAACGCAACAAGCTATGGAACCACCATTATCTGGAAGAAACAAGATAATGCCTAAATCAAGGCTAGGATATCTGTGACTCATTGGAGTGGGGACATCTCGACCCCTTATGCCTATAATAGAGAGCTAGTAGTCCTGCCATGATGGAAGGAGCAAACTTCTACACCCAATTGCATCATATCAATAGCCCAGCAACCCTAGTATCTCAAATCTCATGTTTCTCATCTGGAGCATAGGTTACTACCACCCCAACCACCAATCTTCTCTAGATAAGGTGTGTAGGAGATCAGGTTGTTGTGGAGAAGGTCCTCAGCTATTCAGATTCATCGTCAGCAGCCGAATACAGGGAGTTAACAGCGAGCTTGGTAGTAGCACAGCAGAATTTAGATGGCGTGAATGGAGGAAGAAGGGGGATCGTGGAAAATACATTTCTACCCCTAGGTTGCCTTGTTTAGGTAAGGGTTATTACTTATCTTTCTCTCCCCTTTCTGTCTCAGCCACACGCTTGCAGGGTCCCAACATGGTGTATGTCCATTAGATGGACCTGGCCACATGGAATATATGTATCTAGCTTAGACATGGTGACATGGTTCTCTACCATTGACCTATTAATGGTTAACTTGCAAATATTGTAGAAAATTATTAGTAGCTTGAAATACAATGATGTTATATATGAAAATGATCAGGAAAATGTGTAAAATCCAAATAAAATGGTTTTAAGACCTTGATCTGATCTGAATTTCAAAACTATAGCTAATACATGTACACATGGTGATTAATGTAAATGAACCCTAGATTTTAATGAATAGGTTGCTAATCGTGTTAAATATGTTTCTTTGATATATATTGTGATGTCACTAAAATATGAAGATATTCTAGTATCTAAAATCATACTAGGATGTTAATGATGAACATTTAGGGTTTCTAATCCATAAACAAGTAAATTAGTTTTTAAAACCTAATGTGCTTTAATGTGATAATAATATCCATTATCTAATTGGATTTCTAATAATGAGTTAAAGTTATTAATATAATGACTTAAGGTTACCCCTAATCTCAAGTTAGGGTTTATAATAATGATGACTCGTGATAACGATGATAATGTATGTTAAGGTTTATAAGTTATTAGATCCATGTACATGGGAATTAGGGTTATGAAAACTAACACTATTGTCGACCCTAAAACCTAGTCTAAGACCTAGGTTAGGTCCGATTAGTATGTTATGAATACATGGTGACACATATGTAGTATGCATACATGTAGATAATGTTGATTGAATGACTGGTTGCTTGGATATATTGATTGGATTTCTTGTACATGCTTTAAGTATACTACGTGGTTTTACATAAATTACGTGGTTATAATTATAAATACTCACATTATCGACTTCTGAAGTTTTTTGAGGTTTCTCAAAGTTCGAATGAAATAACATGTTGGATGTTTATTTAATTATGTTCAGTTATAATTCCATTATGAGTATCACATAAGTAAACTAGATATTCTAAACCATGGCATATATTGATTAAGGGGTAATGCACACAAATATAATGATGGACAATGATTACATCTGAGATAGTAGACCAAGTATGGGTTCGGTTATCTAAAAAAATACAAGTTCATATTTTCCATTAAATGATTGATTGGTTATATACATATATGTGATGTTTCGGATGAATCCATGTACCCATATAGAAATTTGTTAACTGCATTTTGTTTGTTTCCGTTTTAGGTATATGATTCACATGGTAAAGGACATGAAGATAAATATGAAAGTTGTTGAAGATATTAAAGCTTTTCCAAGGAGGATTTATCTAGATAGTTGGTATTTCTTCTCATATGTATAAGTTAGTTTCTTCTAAGATATTCATGTAATCCCTAAGAGGAGTATAGTTTAAATATATGTATTCATTCAAGTTCAAATTAATAGAAATTTTGTACTATTCTTTATTATTTGTTTAATCTGATCCCGGAAATTTAGGTAGTGATCATCAACTTTAAGGTCTTCTCTTAACCGAGGGACACTCAAAAGTGGGGGTCATTACATTTGGTATCAAGCCAGGTTTTGCAAATAATATTTAATAGTTAATAATTTCAAGTAATCTTTAGAAATATAAGGGAAATTATTAGGTCATAACCTAAAGTCAATGGTGTATACAAAGGATCACAGTTTTGGAGGTTGGCAATATTTTCCTCCGCACCATTAAGTTTGTATATGAGGACTCTCTTAGCTAATGTGATACCTGCCTGGCCAGAACCTAGGGTTGTGCCTACAATAATGGTTCCTCTAGGTTTCTCTTCTCTAATTTCATCCTTTCTCATCTCCTTACTTAAAAAAATCTAAAATGCACTTCCCTCCTCATCTCAAGTTAGGGTTTTGAGAAGGAGTAGGATTAAGACATCTCCACCAATTAAAGTACACACAATGATAGTAAGGAAATTAGATGTGGAAAATGTGGCATATAGTTTATGTCCCTCTAGTAAGGATAAACCCTAGAAAGATATAAGTATGGGTAAACCCATTTTTTCATGAACGACTTGAGTAGGGTAACCTAGTGGGGTATGAAAACCATAGTAAGTCAAGGTAATAATAAAACCCTAAAATGCATGGCGTGATCTCTACCCTAAACCCTAATATTGATAAATGGGAGTAGTGTGGGTGAAATGGAAACCCTACCCATATAAACCATGAGTCAGAGAAAATAGAAAGAGAAAATATAAATGTGTTGTGTGACACAGTTCTATTACCATGGATTGGATATCCTAGTTCCCATACATGCAAGTACGTGAAGTAATGTGTGCATATTTTGGGTAAATGGTTTTGAATACATATGAAACATATGAAATTGGTAATTACATAAAACAAAATATTATACCCACAATTCACCTTTAAGGGTGGTGAACCTATATGGGGTGGGTCAACCCAATACTGGGAGAAGGACCTATCGAGGAGGCATATCCCTAAACATGTGGGGACAAGTTGGGCTAGAAAGCCTAACCTCCTTCTATGAGCCAAGAAGGCACCCTAGGTTAGGACCTTCCCTAGAAGGGCAGGTTAACAAATTAGTTTAAGAATTGAGGTAACCTTTAATGTCAACTAAAGTTTGAAGGATTAAGTATACCGAGTATGAAAGCAGATATAGTGAGTATAATTCTTTGAACCCAATTATGCCATCTCTAAGGGATCTAAGGAAAAGTCAGTGAGGAAGTGGATGACATAATGAAGCCCAAGCCCAGTGGGAAGGTCACTATGAACACCAAGCCCAAGGAGGGAAGGTCGTCGAGAAGACTAATATCAAGAGGGTGAGATCTTCATGAGCCCAATATAGGGACATAAAGTAAATATTGTGCACCCTAAGAGATTATGGAATTTGAGTTTAAAGAATTACATAGATAATAGAGTGCATGAATATTGTTAGAGGAACCTCAAGAAAAATGTGTGATGAAATTTATGACATCTCAATAAACCTTAGGTAGGGTATAACCCTAAGTCAACCCTAGGGTCAAGTAGGGATGATTAAATATACATAATAGATGTGAGGTCATGAAGTGATTATGCCCTAAGTGCATAAGACTAAGGGATCAAGAGAAGCCATCCATGTGCACACAAGGCCCAAGGGGTCGGGAGCTGACCACTCCACATGTATCTAAGACCCAATGGGTCAAGTAGAAATGGAACTCAACAAATATAGAAGTCCCAATGGGTCAAGCATGTTCAAGAGGCCCATGGGGTCAAATGATGCAGGGAAATAGGGCACAAATATAGGTAGTGGAAACAAAAACAATTTATTTCCATATTTCCAAGAAACCAGCAGTTCACATCAAGAACTGTATAATGGAAAGGATGGTTTTAAGGGTATACCTGGTCCTAGAGAAAGTTCAGAGACATACTCCTCATCATTGTAGATGCACAATTGTCTTCTAGTTCTCTTGGACGGTGTTTGTGTAGCTCCTGGTCTTCACCACAGATAGCAGACTGGAACAACATCTAGTCTGCAACATCTTCTGCACTCTCACCATGGACTATTAGTTGATGTTTTCCTCCTAGCATTAGACAAAGGCCTCCCACCTCTAGATTATTCCAAGAGGACCACTAGGAACTCCACGTTCCACAACTAGAGCCGACGAGAAGGAGTTGTCCCCTTTTGTCAATGTACTAGTCACTGGCATGCTCTCCCACAATTGATCCTCAGTTGTTCTCTCCCTTTCTATCCCTCTCTTTAACTGGTAGGACTTGCATGGACTCTTTATTGGTTACTGCAACTAGAGAGGAAAACAATTGTCAAAGCAACTGATTCTCAATTGTGTGTGTTGGAAAGCCCCAGTACCCCTCTATTTATAGTAGAGGCTAGGGTCAGGATTCTCGATTGGTGTGGGAGTAGAAGGATCTAGAATCATGAATGTTCTAGAACCTATAAACTCCGAGACAGTCATCTCACTGTGTAGTTTCCTATTTTGCAATTGTATTTGCAAATTGTTCCTAATTAATGTCCAACATTAAATATTGTACCAATCAAATTGAACAAGTGAAACGATCAACTTTTCTCATGATTTGGGAAAGTCACTAGAACCTTCGTTCGACATGTATGAGATGATCAATTCACTAGGTGAATCGATCGTCTCATTCGATTGAGTCAATCAGTTCACTAGGTGAACCGGTGATCTCACCAACCTGAGACGGTCAGTTCACCTTGTGAGTTGATTGGTTGGTGTCCTGAGTCATGTAGAAATCAGTCAATTCAATTTTCAATCAACCTGACACTCTAATCAGTCAGTCAAATACTTGAACTTGATAATTTTGAGTCCAGTCAGTTGATCCATTATTTAATTGAATACCTAAACACCTTTAGTAATCAAATTAAACATTATTCATGAATATGCTCCTTTAATCTAAGTGTATCCTATGTGTGTGACCCTATAGGTCCATGATTACATTGGCAGTGAATGTCCATAACATATTATGACATCACAAGTAAAGAGAGGTGGCTATTCACACATCATTTCCACCCAAGAAATTTGGAAATTTGGAGAACAACTTGAACCTACAATGTGTGATTAGTGTTATAGTGATCGTATAGTTCCTTTGTCTCTAATATCCAAATTGAACTCGAGGCATGGAATCATCATCTTCTCAACGTTCATTCCATGTTCCTTGAACTAGAGCAGAATGTCTGAGATGAATGTGAGTTCACATATCATATATTGAATCACAAGAGTACGGTCATACATTTCTCAGTCTCTCTTATCAAGAGGCCTTGGACATCAAACTCTTATAGGAGGGACAAATCCCAACTACATCACTCACACTCCGTCCCCATGTGTCAAAGCTACCCAATCATCACCTTTATGGCAACCCGCATTTCAAGATTACATTTGATGATGTCAAAGTACACCCAAAAACATTTGATGAGTGTAGTGACTTCAGGTCTAAGAACTACAATCACCACTATCGCTATGAGAGATGATTCTGACTACCATTCCATGGTCTACATGTATCACTCTCATGATGGGTCTTCCTGGTACATTGTTCTCTAACATGTACCTATGTGAGTGACTTGATATCATATATCATGACTAATTAGATTATGTCATCAGTCAACACACATTCTAGTCTTATGTATTATTGTTGTCTAGCTTGCTTCCACAGTAATATTTGACTAGGAACATAACAAGAATGTATGTACTCTTAACATTTGTATGATCTCATCATTCTAGTCATGTACTGAATACATATGTCATCGTATAACATCATTCTTTGAACATCTACTTACATCTGTGTCATCATCTCATGACTGAGCATAATAGACAAAATTACCTTTAATTATTATCAAATCAGGCATTTAATGCCACATCCCAATCATCATATGATTGGATTACTGGGCATACATACCAACAAACTCCCACCTACAATTAGAGATGATCACCCATCAATCATATTCAAAGTGATCTTAACATGCTCATCATGTTTCTGCTGTGCGAGCACTTTTATAGCGAGTTTAGCAACATTTGCTTAAAGTCGGTACTTGCAATTTTTTACATCTCTTCACTGTATGACATTTTGTATGAGATGGAAGTGTCGTAGTATGTTATCTGAGATTCCTAGCCTAACTAGTATCTCCATTATTGTCATCAGTATTTCTACTGTGTCATCAATGGTTGGAACCACCTGTAAGTTCACCCATTTGAACTTCTTGATCCATATAGTAACCTCTGTTGTTTGCATAACATAGATATACTCAGATTCTTTTGAGGATTTGAACAACTATCGTTAGCTCAGAACCCTTTCTAGCTTACAATTGTTGTTAAACGTAAATTTAGATTGTGATCATTAATTTGTCATTTCAGAAGCTTGCATCAGTGTAACCTTTTACACCCAACTCTTCCTTATAACCATAAATAAGGAACCAGTCCTTTTTTGTGCTTTACAAGAATGTAAGGATGTTCTTTATGGTAGACTAGTGACTCTCATTAGCATCTGACATATACCCTCTTATCATATCCAATACATACAAGTTTTCTAGGTAGGTATATATATGTCCTCTCATCATATTCAATACATATGAGATGACTTGATATCCTCTCATTATGTCCAATACATACAAGATAACAGAATAAGTTCATAACATTACATTCAATATAGATCCAATTGTGAATGCATGTGGCATCTATTCCATGTATTCCTACTCTTTTCATGAATTGGGACACCAGAGACTAACTCCTTGGAACAGGGACAAGTTCTCTCTCATTGAGTCATGTGTGTCAAACCCTTCAGCAGCTTTCCAATGTATGTCCTCTTACTTAGTTCAAGAAGCTTTCCATATATATCTCTATAGATCTCAATCCCTATCACATAGGTTGTCTTACCTAAACCCTTCATTGAGAAGGTGTTTCTAGCCATGTTCTAACATTTACAAGACAAAAAATGCTATTCCCCATCATCATGAGGAATATAAGTATACTCCCACTAAATATTTTGTAATCACAGACTTCATCTTCATTTTGACTCAAGTTAAACCCTTTGACTGTCTTGTCAAATAGAAGATTCTAGATCCGAGATTCTTGCATCAATCCACATATTGACTTTTGTATATTATAGACTTTATTTTCACTAATGGATTAATAAAACCATTAGGTTGTGTCACATACACATCCTCATAGTTATTCCAATTAAGGAATGTGATTTTAACATCCATATGCCAAATCTCACAGTCTTAACAAGCTGCAACAGCAAACATGATCCAAATGAATTTAACCATGGTAATGGTGAAAGACTTCATCACATTCAACACCTTGAACTAGTTTGAAACTCTTTTCAACCAATTTACCCTTCCATGTTGGTCTTCTTACAAAGACCCAAATGCACCCTTTAGGTTTTACCCTTTAAAATTGGACCCAGGAAGATCATACCTTGTTGGTGTACACGGAGTCCATCCTATATCTCATGGCCTCAAGTCATTTCTCATATTTTGGTCCTCAATAGTTTCTAGGTAGGTTGTTGACTCATCATATATGATCAACCCACAAACTTTTTGAGTTATAAGATATCATAATCTTTCAAACTTAAGGCATGTTTTACTAGAACTATGAGTTCTATGTGAAACATAAGAAACTTGAGATTCCACAACAACTTGTGATTCTCCTTGTTCCTACTGTACCTCTTTTAGGTTTAATGTTTTCTTGTTTGTGTCAAACATTTTGAGTTCTACTTTTACTCCCAAAAATTTCTTTGGAACTAAGTTACTCTTTAGGAATACAATCATTCTGATCAACAAACAACTTTGTTGTGGGATTGGGATAAGAGTAGTATTTCAACAAAATAACATTTATGTGATTCTGGAGAAAGCCTTTTCAATCAACTATTTCCTTATATAAGCTTTTAATCCTAATCACTACAAAAGACACATCAAGACACCTCCCATGGCATATTTATCTCCTGAACCAATTTAGACGATACATTATTTTAGTGTAAAGCATGTGCCCAAAAGAAATTGGAAGATCAGCTAGATTTTGTTGATAATCTTACTATGGCTAATAGGGTGTGATTCCTTCTTTCTGATACACTCTCATGATACACTATCATTGTGTTTCAAGTGGAGTTCATCATGATACATTATCATAACCTCCCAGAAGGTTCTCAAACTCTTGGTTTAAAATATCTCAACATTGATCACATCAAAGAATCTTTTCACCAAGTCCGTTACATAGTTTATTTATAATCTTCTTGAATACTTCAAGAGATTTAGATATGTTTTTTATCAAATACAAATTTCCATCTCTAGTTATAACATCTGTAAATATAATGAGATATTAGTAACTACCTTTAGCATTTATTCTAAAAGCTCTATATACATCAGTATGTATGAGCCCTAATAGAATAGTCACTCTCCCACTACATCTAGTGAAGATGATTTTGTCATATTGCACAACAAATAAGATATGCATGTCTTTATTGGTTCAATAACCAAAAGAGTCTTGATAACCATAATATAAATTCTAGAAATGCATTTCTCATTTATGTTCTCTAGATGACAATTCTATAGGTATTCAATGTTTGAGTTATCAAGTCATTGAATATATGTGAGATACACATATTTGTCTTTAGAACTATCACATATAGTTTGTGAGACACATGGCTTTGTCCTAAAAGACATATCTTATAGAATTAAACATAATATTCTTGTCACACAAGACATATGATGTTTTCATCAATGGAAAGTACATAATAGAAATTCACTAAGTCTATTATGTACACATGAATGATAGCTTCCAACTGTAAAGGAAGCAACCCTTGTTGTATACAGTTCTAGCTTACTTCTTATTGGGTCCTGCAGTAGAGATCTCTATCTCTTTCTT